>CM053584.1:132269643-132285375 GCA_028627135.1 Pseudochirops cupreus
TGAAATATTTTAAAAGGAGAAGGAAAAAAAGTATGGATTGTAGAGAGAAGAGTAAGGAGGTGGGGGCAAGATAGGAAAGGTAGAGATTACATCTGAAAAATTTGAAAGAGTTGAAGGAATAATTCTTTCTGATGAAATCAAATGAATGAGGTTCTCAGCATCCAATGACTATAGTAATCTACCATTTGGTAAACCCAAAGATCCCAGTTTTGGGGATAAGAACTCACTATTTGACAAAAACTGCTGGGAAAACTGGAATATAATCTGGCAGAAACTGGGCATAGACCAGTGTATAACACCATATACCAAAATCAAAATCAAGTCATGCACAAGGGTGCACAATCTAGGTATAAAGGCTGATATTCTAAGCCAGCAGTTCTCAACCTGTGGGTCGCGACCTTTTTAGGTCACAGGGATCGCCTAAGACCATCGGAAAACACATATTTCCGATGGTCTTAGAAACCTCCTCTATCCGTCTTCAGGCAGACACGCCCACATACGATTATTAAAGAGTCACAGCATTAGGAATATTGAGAACCATTGTTCTAAGCAATCTGGGAATAGTTTATCTGTCAGATTTATGGAGAAAGGAAGATTTTATGACCAAACAAGAGTTAGAGAGCATTATAAAATGCAAAATGGATAATTCTGATTACATTAAATTGAAAAGTTTCTGTAGAAATAAAGCCAACATAACCAAGATTAAGAGGGAAGTGGAAAATTGGGAAAGAATTTTTACAACCAGTGTCTCTGATAAAGGCCTCATTTCTAAAATATATAGAGAATTGAGTCAAATCTATAAGAATAGAAGTCATTCCCCAATTGATAAATGGTCAAAGGATATGAACAGGCAGTTTTCAGAGGAAGAAATTAAAGATATCTATAAATATATGAAAAAATGATCTAAATCACTATTGATTAGAGAAATGCAAATCAAAACAACTCTGAGGTATCACATCTCACCAGCCAGATTGGCTAAGATGACAAAACAGGAAAATGATAAATGCTGGATAAGATGTGGAAAAATTGGAACTCCATTGGTGGAACTGTGAACTGATCCAGCCATTCTGGAGAGCAATCTGGAACTATGCCCAAAGGGCTATAAATAAGTGCATACCCTTTGACCCAGCAATACCACTTCTAGGGTTGTATCCCAAAGAGATTATAGAAGTGGGAAGAGGCCCCATATGTACAAAAATATCTATAGAAGCTCTTTTTGTGGTGGCAAAGAATTGGAAATCAAGGGGATGTTCATCAGTTGGGGGAATGGCTGAACAAGTTGTGGTATATGAATGTAATGGAATACTATTGTGCTATAAGAAATGAGGAGCAGACAGACTTGATATTCACCTGGAGAGACTTATATAAACTGATGTTGAGTGAGAAGAGCAGAACCAGGAGAAATTTGTACACAATTGGAGACACAACATATGTATGATGACTAACTTTGATAGACTGGGCTCTTCTCAGCAATGCAAGGTTGTAAGACAATTCGAAAAGACTCATGATGGAAAGAGATGTCCACATCCAGAGAAAGAACTACAGAGTGTGAATGCAGACTGAAGCAAACTACCTGCTCTCTTTCTTTTTCTTGTTTTGTTTTCTCTTTCCCATTGTTCATTCCATTGGGTATAATCCTTCTTTACAACCTGACTAATATTTAATGTGAAGGTATTTGTAGATTCTATATTTGTTTGCATACCACAATGGTGGAGGGGGAGAAGGAGGGGGAGAAAATTTGAAACTCAAGGGATTGTGGAACTGAATGTTGTAAACTAAAAATAAATAAATAAATTTTTTTTTAATGAATGAGGTTTGAAAACAAAATTTTTTTTCATAGCGACTAGGGAAAAAAAATCAGCAACAATGATCAAGTGAAAGATAAGCTAATTGATCTCTGATATAACCAGTAAGTTCAAATTTCCAGTCAATGAAGTCAATATTTTTGGTACAACCTTGGAGAAAATTCATTCTTATTAGATGTTCACAGAGTTTTAATTCCATTTATAACAATTGACTTGATGAATCAAGATTCTTATTTGAATCCAAAGTAAGAAACAAACCACGGGCTGAACATGGTACATGGGTGTCTCTTTCAAAAAATAAACTATAAGTAAAGTTGTGGGTTGACAAGAAACAAGAATCAAAAGTCTTAATTAGTTTAACTGATGAACATTTAGTAACATGATACTAAAAATATTGTTATGTATGGAATAAGGTTTGTTTTATGAAAAAAAGTATTATTCTCTTTGATTTCTTATGTACATGTGCATGACAAATTCAGGAATTTATTTCCTTTCACATTGAATGGAAGGGGTGAGGTATAGACAAGGAAGGTTTACTGAAAGTCAAGGGATACTCCTTGGTGTAAACCCCTGTCCTCTATGAATGAAGAGGTAGCCTTCCCTGCTTCCAGCAGCTCCAGTTCCACAAAGTACCACAAAAAAACACCTTCTTCCCTTCACTCACAGGAGGACAGAAGACTTAGGATTGGGAAGGAAAGCTAGCGGTAGACAGAAGACATGGAATGAATGGGTAAAAGTCACTCTGCCGCACAGTCCTCTTTGCCTGGCCAGAAGACTAAAGAGGCTTGTTCTAGACTTCCATCCCTACAAAACCCATTCTCCTCCCAACCTCTGTGTTAGGTCACAAATACAATCATTTCAGTACTGACTCCATTTAATTCACTTTAACAACCATTTATTAACAGCTTACTATGTGCAACTAAAATGCCTATATCCTTTGACCCAGAAATTCCTCTACTAAGCCATTTATTGATAAGAAGTCGCCATGCACAATAAAATATTTGTAGCAATACTTTTATAGCAGCAAAGAATTGAAAACAAAGTATTGGGGAATGGCTGAACAAATTGTGGTACTTGAATATAATGGGATATTATTACACTGTAAGAAATCGTGGGTGTGATAAATACAGATAAGAATAGAAAGATCCACATGAATTGCTGCTGAGTGAAGTAAGCTGAGTCAAGAAAACAATACACATGGAACAGAAACAATGTCAATGGAAAGAACAGCTAGAAAAAAACAAAAGGGAATGCTGGGAAATTACAGAACAAGCATAGCTAAAAACAAGATATATATGCACTTACGTCTATACATATGCATATATATGTATATGTAAATATATCCTTCTTACCTATATAAATATATAAAATATATAAAATATAAAATATACAAAATATAAAATATATAAAATATGTAAAATATAAAATATACAAAATATAAAATATGTAAAATATAAAATATACAAAATATAAAATATATAAAATATACAAAATATAAAATATATAAAATATAAAATATATATATAAATATATCCTGTCTACCTTCTTGGGGAGGGGAGAGGAAGGAAGAGGAAAAAAAGAACAAAGTAAAAAGTGCATAAAAAGTGCAAAAGAAAATCTACAAGAAAGCAAAGACGGACCGCCCTGAACGCAATGTGTAGTACTTATTATACAGGCTTTCTTGAAATGGAAATTTATTGCTATATATTTTGAATCCTCTCTTACACTCTATAAGCGTAAATCTGCAGTGCATGATATTTCTCATTTTGTATTCAAGTTTATAATGTTTCTTTTTCTTTTCTTATGGTATATTTAAGTTTTGTTTTTTTAAGTTTAAAATAAATTAATAAAAAAGAAGATAGAGAGATGATAAGACATGTTGCCTTCCCAACCTCTTTGCAGAGATGAGAGGTCCATAAATGTGGTACATTACACATATTTTCAGACTTTTCCTGACGCATCGATCAGTTTTTTATTATCTTTTTTAAATTATCTTTTTTTATTTTATTTTTATAAATATTCCATTTTAATATTTATTTTATTTTATTATTATCTTCTTTGTCTTTTGGTCTTTAAAAATATTATTTGTCGTATGGGATGGCTTTGGGGAAGGATGGGGAGGTGGGGAAATTGTGTGACATTTTCAAAAACACACAAAAGATATTCATTAAACTTTATTTTTTAAATGTTTTTTTTTAAATAGCTTACTACACACCAGATACTATGCTAGGCAGAGGGGGTGTAAGAACAAAAAAGGGACACTGAGCAAAGATATCGATTTCTTCAGCCTTTCCACCTGGTGACTAAGATGGGTTTAGAAGTCGGGAGAGGCCCACACTCAGAGCTAACCTCTAACCCCTCTGTCTGCTTTTCTTCTCCATTCTATTAAGGAGAAACAATACATACGTGGATAAGTAAGTGTCCAGTAATTTTCAAGGGGAAGGGGTGAGCCAAGAAACCAGGGGAAAGTCGCCTTTTGTGGAGGAAATACTTGAATTGAGTAGAACCAGGACTCTTACGACCTGCCTGCTTTTGAAAGGCGGACTCAAAGACCCATGATGTCATTGGTGCAGGGAACTTTAGAGGAGGAAAGCCCCCCCCTTAGACCTGCACATGATAAATTGCAGAGCAGGTATCAGTTCTGAAAAGTTATCCAGGGGCTCTAAGATATTAAGGATGTAGGAACAACCTTGGAGGGGTTCTTACAATTGGCCAAACCATCAGGAAATGGGTTAATGGTAGATTTATGAAAACAGACTGTAAGGAAAGGGGAAGAGGAGATGAGAAAAAGAGGAAAATTCAGCCTTAATCTGCTTCAAGGCAAAGGACAGGACTAAAATTACTTTTTGGGGTAAAAGGCTATTTATGCCTCAGGACTATAATTATAAACTCTAAATCTCTCTCTCCTAACACTGTCTCAGGTAGGGAGACTCCTCCCGTCCTCTCCTCCACATACCAAGACTTCTGCCTTTCCCAATTCCTTCCCCACATGCCTCAATATTTTTGTCACCCACACATTCTCAGACTTCTCTCCAACAGTCTCCCCCATATTTGTTCACCCATACCTCTACTTGCTGTCACCCAAATATCTCCCTACTATCACCACTTCCCCCAACAACTCACACACACCCAGACATCTCCCTCTCTCCTCTATCAAATAAGGTATATTTCTTATGATGACCTTCCTCAATAAGAGGTCTTGTCTCATCCTATTCATTGTAATTGGAGAATATCTGCAAACCTGTTCAAGAAAGCAGAAATGGTAATGGAGGATGTCCAAGGATGAGCCTCCCTCTTCTATCAGGACCCAAGAGCTAACTCATGAAAGATGCATTAGATTCAGGATCATAGACTAGCTGGAGGTCACCTCATCCAAACTCCTAATCTTATAAATGTGAAAAAAGTCACAGGGGGAATAAGAGGGAGAACTGGAATTAGAACTCAATTCTCTGATTCCATGATCAGCACATGTTCTATTGCATCATGTTGTCTCTCGATGACATGTTCCATTTGGTTCCAGAGGCCAGAATTAGAAGCAACCCATTGGAAGTTACAGAGAGCGAGATTTAGGCTTGATGTCAGGAAAAATCCTCCTAACATTTAGAGCTATCCGAAGTGGAATGGGCTGCCTTGGGGGGGAATGGGTTCTCCCTCACTAGTGTCTTCAAGTAAATCCTGGTTGACTAATTTGTTGAGTATGTTGTAGAGGGGATTCTTGGTCAGTGGCAACTCAAAAGTTGAATCAGGAAGTTAATAAATACTTAGTAAGTGCCTACAGAGCCTCTAAGAGCCTAAGGCCATGTGAGGCCTATGTGAGCCTGGGCTACAGCAGGGGTTGTAAATCTTTTTGTGTTATGGACCCTTTGGGAGTCCAGTGAAGCTTATGGACCCCTTCTCAGAAGAATATTTTTTAAATTCATAAAATAAAATTCCAGAGGAAACCAATTACATTGAAATAAAAATATAATTTTTTCCATATAAATTTATGGACACATTGAAACCTATCTCCTAACCTTTTGGGGCATCCACAAACAGGTGGTTAAGAAAGCTTGGTCTGGAAACTGGCAAAAATATCGATGCCTTCAACTTTTTTATCATTCTTGCAATTAAGAGGGGTTCTGAGGAGACCCATAGACATTAGGAGAGAGGCCCACACTGTAACCTCTAACCCTTCCATCTACCTAAATCAATGCTGACTGGGATCCAAAGGAAGCCCAAGAGTATTTCTGGAGCTGGAAAGGGGAAAATAATTTTGCCAAACACCCAGAGGGTATTAGAGAAGCTGGGCTAGGGCCAATTACTGTGATTAAATGTTGAAGATGTAGAGTGGGTGAAGGCAATCTCTCCACTGTGTGGGAACAGCCTCTGAGGTTGACCTTAGAAAAAGTCAGAAAGGATTCAGAGTCCCCAGATACCACCCTATGTACCTAAGGCCTAAAAGAAATCAGGGGGAAGATCAGTCTAAGGTTTTTCTGAACTTAGTGATTCAGTTTGGGAGAAAGAAGATGAATTAAGGAGAACTCCAGAAAGCATACCAGATGACAGATCCAGTTCTCTCCCAGATTCTACCAAGAGAAACCTGAAACTTCCCCCAAGAAACATGACTTCACTATGAAGGCCAACAATTAAGAAAAGGGAACCAGGCAAAGGGCAGGGCATGACAACTCTATGAAACCTACTGCTACACTCTTCCTCTATCCCCAGAATCTTCCCTTTCTCCTACCTCACTTCTCAGTCCTCCTATACACATGCTCTCCTCAAACTGAAATAGGGTGAGAGGCAAAGACAAAATCATTATGAAGAGGGCCTAAGCAGCAACACAAGAGAATGAATTCCATACCAAAGGATCATCTGGGATTGGAACTGGGAGTTGAGACTATGAGATCTATCCAAGGGACCTTGGATGAGTCAAATGAAACTGGGTCAGCCCCGGGGCCATCTTGGTTCAAAGGCTAAGAATGGAAGAGCTCAAACAACATCCTCCTAGACTAGAGGATGTCACTTTGCAACCATAATTCAGTCTTCAAAGTAGCCTTTATTGAATATAAAACAAACAATGCACTGAGCCCAGGGCTAGATAGATGCCATGGGAAGTAGAGTACGGCAGGGGAGTGGGAAAGGGTATGTTATTTCAGGGACGGTCAGGACAATCCTTGAAAAAGTCATTGCACATCATGGAGATAAGGGCCAGAAAGACAGCATACTCCTGGAAGTCCACCTCCTGGTCACTGTTCTCATCCAAGTTCCCCATCAGCTTCTTCAGCCCCTCTTCATCCACCTCTCCCTGAAATGTAGAGAGGATTTGGTCATGCCTGGGAGAACAGAATCCAACATCTTGGTGCAATACAAGAAAAAAATTAGATTGGGGGTCAGAAGCCCTGGGTTTACATCTGCTGCTTTCTACCTCTGTGTCTTTAGTCGGGAAAATCACCTCACAGGGCCTGTTCTCCTTTGTCAAATGAAAGTTGGATTAGGTGACCTTTACAATCCCTTCCAAATTACCTGATCCTATGACTTTCCCTGGGCTCCACTCCTCATTTTAGCATCTACCTATAACCCACCTTACAACCCTATCCATCCAGACAAATGAGAAAGAATGGGTATTTCACTGATTTCATTCAAAGCCCTGCACCATCCAACTCCAACCTACCCTCCAGCCTCATTGTACATTATTCCTCTTCCCAAAATCTACAGTCCAGCCTTACTGACTTTTTTTTAAAGGCAATTGGGGTTAACTGCCTTTCCCAGGGACACACAGCTAGTAAGTGTCTGAGGCCAGATTTAGGGTTCCTCCTGATTCTGGAGTCTATCCACTGCGCCACCTAGCTGCCCCTCTACTAGACTTCTTACTGTTTCTATCTTACAACATTCCATCTATCTCATTGCCCTTATTCTTAGCTTTATTCCTTGACCCTCACCAAGCCTAGAATGCACACCTTCCTCACTCCTAGGCCTCTTAGCATCCCTTATTTCCTTCGAGACTTAGCCCAGGCATCACCATCTAGAAAAAGCCTTTCTTGATTCCCTGAGCTACTAGTGACTTCTCTCCTAAACTACCTTGTATTAATTTTGCATATATCCTGCATATAGCTGGGCACAGAAAAAATAGACGAAGAGTTAGAATGGACCATGGAGATCATCTAGTCATTTTACAGTGAGGAAATGAAGCCTCAGAGAGATGGAGTGACTTGCCTAAGGTCACACTAATACAACATGGCAGAGCTGGGATGTGAATTCAGGTATCCGAGACTCCAAGTCCAGCACTCTTCCTTCTGTTCCACCCTACTTATAGCTGTACATGTTGTCTCCTCCAATAGGACCTAAGGTCCTTGAGGGCAAGGGATTGTTTTGTTGGTTTTTTCTTTTTATCCTCAACATCTAGCATAGCACCCAAAAGAAAGTATTTGATTATTAAATGTTTGTTCATTGATTTACTGACTGATTGAATGATTTCGTTAGAATCTACCTGCCCCAGTCACGAAAAAACAAAGAACATGAGAAAAAAAAATGTACTCATTTTTCAGTCATGTCCAACTCCTTATGGCCCCTTTCGGGGTTTTCTTGGCAAAGATATTGGAGTGATTGCCATTTCCCTCTCTGACTCATTTTATAGATGAGGAAACTGAGGCAAACAGAGTGAAGTGATTTGCCCAGGGTTGCACAATTAGTAAGTGTCTGAGGCTGGATTTGAACTCAGGTCTTCCTGACTCCAGGCCTAGGGCTCCATCTACGGCTCCACCTAGCTGTCGATGTGTGAAAAGATGCCCATGCAGTCAATCTTCTATTCCTCAAAGCAGATTCTTAATCTCAGACTGACCTCCCTCCCCAACCATGGACCCCTGCTACCTGTCTCTGGTGGCTTTTCTAAGCCACTTCATTGTGAGAACAGGAAATGACTAAGGACCAAAGAGAAACAAGCAGGTAAATCTGCTGAATGAGGGGTGATCAGAAAACAATCTCATCATACATTTCGAGACCAAAGGTGACTTGGAAGTCTTCTGTCATTTTGGATCATTTGTGTCACCAGCAGGAAGAACCTCTATTCTTGTCTGTTTGCCCTCTCTGAATTCCCAGAATTTCTTCCATTCACATTTGGAGGGTGTACATCTTTCTCTTCCTTCTAAGCCCAACTCAGGCACCACCTTCTCCAAGAAGGTTTCCCTAATTTCCTTTCCCCCAGCTAAAAGCAATGGCATTTTCCAGCCTTCTGAAAGAATTTCTCACTGTCCCTAGATTCATATTTATTTATGCACATGTCACATTTCTCCTTTTATTATAAATTTGAGAGCAGGGTCTATGTGGGTTTTTCATCCTATCAATTAGCACAGTATTCTCTCTGCAATTACGAACTTAAAATGAGTAAAGGGAATGAACGAATAAATTGGGTAGAATTAATTTGGGCCCTTTCTGTACCTCCTACCCCACCACAACCACCACCACCCCACTCCCCTTAGACATAGCCCAAGGGGAGGGGGCCATCTCCAGTGGTCCTAATGTATATTTCAACACTGGACCCAGATGGCTCTGGAGGAGAAAGTGAGGCTGGTGACTTTGCACTGCCCTCCCTCACTTAAATCCAATTCACTTGCAAGTCATGGCATCACCTTTCTGATGTCACCATTGGAAAACAAAGAACAAACAACATGCCCAAGGGGGAAAAAGGGAGAGGGGGGGCCTGAGTACATAATGACTGCCAGAGCTCCAGACCCAAAGGCAACCTACTCACTCCGACAAAGCTGGGGAGCTCATTCTTTAACAACTGCTTCATCTCCCCCTTACTCAGCTTGAATTTGTCACCCTCTTTGCTCGAGTATTTATGGAAGGTAAAGACGATCACAGCCAGGGCTTGCTCCAGGGGACTGCTCATCTTGGGACCTGGAGAGGTGGAGATAACAGATCAGGAGGTCCCCAGGGTAGAGAAGGCACCCTCCAGGCCTCCCTAGCAATCTTTTTACCCCTTTTTACCCTTTTTAGCCCTTCAGGCTTCCTCTACTTTCTCACAATACACAAGCAACCTTATCAGTCTTCTTTCATGAACCTAGGAGCCACATCTTTCTCTTCCCCATCAGATAGGGGGCTCCCTGAGGCCAGGGTCTACACCTGTCCTTCAGACTGTGAGCTCCCTCAGTGATATTTTCTCCTCTTGAATTCTTTCCCATATAAGATGCAAGTGGGGTTAAGTGCCTTGCCCAGGGTCACACAGCTAGTAAGTGTCTGAGGCCAGATTTAGGGTTCCTCCTGATTTTAGAGTCTATCCACTGTACCACCGCACTGAATTTGAGGTGGGAAAGGGATGGTCTGGCAAATAAAGCTTCTGCTTTATAAGGAAGATTTTCTGTCAGTGGAATTAGAATTGGGTCAGATGCCTTGGGACAGAAAAAGCCCTTAAGAGGTCATCTCATCCAAGTCCTGGGCCTCTGAACAGGCCCAAACCAATCCAGGCAGGTTGGATCCTAGGGTGTAGGCAGAGGAATCTGGTGTTAGGGGCAGAGAGACACTCCATGGCCTAGTCCAGCCAGTTCTATTTGTAATGAGTGGGAGGGACCAGTAAGGAAGAAGAAATGAGGCTCTGCTCTCTCTAGCCCGTTACCTGCCAGGGCCCAGCTTCATCCTGACATATACCTGATACTTAGCCCCACTCCTCACCATGGCCACCATCCTTGCCTAAAGCCTGAAGCTATTCCAATAGCTTTCTTTAATAGTCTATGAGAATTCAGGAGTCGTTTTAAGCCTCCTCCTGACACTTTCAGATTCTGACCTCAATGGCCACAGTCACAATAGTAGCAACTTCAGCTCAGCTCTGGAGATCACTCTAGTCCACCAGCATCATTCCCCAAGCTGAGATCTGAGAGAGAGAGAGAGAGAGAGAGAGAACGAGAGAGAGAGAGAGAGACAGAGACAGAGACAGAGACAGAGACAGAGACAGAGACAGAGACAGAGACAGAGATAGAGAGAGAGAGAACTAGAAAACACACCAGCTTGGAGAGCCGTCCCTTCCATGATGGAGAGCTGGCACTCCACCAGCTCCTGGCCCCGTTTTTCAGGGCCTTTGCTATCCCAGATCAAGCTCTCTTGTTCTTCAAAAGAAACTGGGTAGGGAGTGCCTTGCTGAGCTCCTCAAAGAATCACCATTTCCTTCTACCAGAGACCTGGGCAAGAGACTTCCCAGAGGGCCCCAGACTGAGAGATCCCACAAAAGTGGTCCAAGGGAAAGAAAGACAGAAGAGGAGAGACAAAATGATTTTTTTTTAAATGCTAAATGGGAAAAAACAGAGATGAGGACCCAACTCTTTTTTTTATTCAGTCCCCTTCCCTCTCAAAGTCCAGCAGCAAAGGACTTACCAGGTTAGGCAGCAAGAAGAATTCCAGGCAGGAGTGAGAAGAGAGCAGGGTTGAAGTGTTGAAGATTTATACAGCAGCCCTGCTGGTCCCCACTTAGCATTTCAGGGAAAGCCAACCTGTCCTAACCTGATCCCTCCAGCAGCCTGGCTCCTGGCCACCCCCTACTCCCCACCCCAGTCCTCTCTTCCCCTCCCTATCCTGAGTCAGTCAGTCTGCCTTTCTTGGAGAAGCTGCCAGGGAAAGCTGGAGGTGAACGCTGGTGGGGGACAGGGAGACCCTGAAGAACCAGGTATATACCCCTAGAGGCCTGAAAGGGACCCTGCTTTGTCCCATCTTATTTTTTTCCCCCAGAAAGCAAGCATTCAGGTATTATGGCTTCCCACCTAGGAATGGACCCTGTCAGCTGGGAGAAGGTGAAGAGTGAGTCAGTCAATTAGCATTTAAGTAAATGATTCCAGGAATTGTAAAGTATGACAGACTCCTCAATGGGACCTAAAAGTTTATTTCGTGTATGATTTATGTGAGACACATATATCCCAAATCCTTAATATGTCAGCAGGACTTTGGGTGTGTGTGGTGTCTTCACAACAGTTTTCACACCTTTCCCCCTAGTGGCCAGTAGTTTTGGTGAGTTTCCTTTGTCCTAACTTTCTAATAGGCAGATCTGATAAAAAGTCAAATTCAGATAAACGCTCTGAAGAGATAGATACTCTACTTTCTACTATCCCTCAACTGGAGACGGGCAAGAGGAGGCAGGAGTGGGCACTTACACAATTCAGCTTCAAAATTACTACATGGGAGCCCGAATGCCCAGGGCTTCCGGCTTCTTGGGGGGGGGGAAATCAGAAGAGGTAGCTAATGGAAACACTAGGATTGACAGTGTTTTGAGTTAGAAATCAGGAAAGAGCTCTAGAAAATAATTTTAAAAATTCAGTTTTGAAGATGAGAAAATAGACCCAGAAAAAATAAGAAATTTGACTAAAGGAGATGCCCATCAATTGGGGAATAGCTAGAAAAATTATGAACAAAATGGAATATTATTGTGCTGTAAGAAACAATGAAACATGAAAAACACAGAGAAGCATGAGAAGATTAACCTGAACATGGTACAAAATGAAATAAGCAGAGCTAGGAAAATGATGGAAACAACATAAATGGGATGAACAACCACAAAACACTCAGAAATAAATGTTACAAAATTATAAAGAAGAAGTTTGACCCCAAAGAAAACATGTCACCATGGCATCTACTCTTTTGCTGGGAGGCAAGTGAGGTGGTTTCCCACAGGGGTGGAATATTACACATAATTTCAGGTTTTTCCAAGATAATAATTGATTTTGCTGAATTTTTTTTTCCTCCTTTCTTTTTCTTTATAAAAAAAAATTCTTTATTACAGGGGATATTACAGGAGGAGGAAAGAAGAGAGAAATAGGGAGAAATCTAGGCACTATAAAAACAAAAGATATCAAAAACTCTTGGCTAAGGTTACATAGGTAGTAGGTTTCACTGTCAAGATTTGAACTAAGGTGTTCTGACTCCAACTTGGAATAACTCTTTCCTGAATTATCCTGAATCTTATTCATTGCTAGCCTCTAGCCCACAACTACATGTCAAACGAATTTCCTAAGAGAATGATTCCCTACTAGATATCAGGTTAAGTTAAAACTCCCTAGGTTGGCATTCAAGGCCCTTTATACCCTATTTTTTGTCATTTGGGGGGTATCATCCTATTTTTTCAGTTTTACCTCATGCTACTCCCTTCTATGGGCTCCAGCCAATCTGTATCCCAGTCAAATTGGGCTTGAGTCTTCCTCCCCAGTCTCCCACATAATTGTTCTTTCCCACCTTTATGCCTTTGCTCATGCTATTCTCTGTGCCTGGAATGCCCTTCCCATAAATACTCTCACAGTTCAATTCCCAGGCTTCCTGTAAGTCTAATTTAAATCACACACACACACACACACACACACACACACACACACACACACACACACACACACACACACACACACACACACACACACACAATCTGGCTCTAAGGTTCATTACGAATCCAAAATTCTATGGTTTCTTGAGTTGGAAAGCAGAATCAGTCTAAAACTGGATGCCCCAGGTTGTGTTCCCCACCCCACCCCTGCCTTTGACCATCTCCCTAGGGGGTGAGAATGGGCACAGAATATACTTATCTTGATTTTTCATTAGGACCAGCCTACTTACCCCCACCTCTCCCCACCCCAAGGTTCCAATTCCTGAGCTCATTACTGAGAATGGGGCTAGGAAAGGGTTAGCCTAACTAACCTTCCCATGGCTGAACCCATGTCAAAGCCAGGTCAGCGGGAAAAGGGTCTGAGGGCTCATGCCCCAGGTTTTCATGCTTTTTAGTCTAGGCCCCTCATATCACATATTCTGCTATCTCTGGCACTCTACCTAAAAAGTACAGCAGAATCCAGCCTCAGAGTTAGGGTTGGGCTAATGGGGGAGGGAGTGAACTTTCTTCCTTCCTATCTCCCTTTTCAGAATTCTTGGTGCCTCCTTTATGCCTATCACCCATCCCTCAGGTTGTGCCCCACCCTTCCTGCCCCTCACCCAACTCTCCTCCCCCTGCTCCCCTGGCCCTTCTCTTTTTCCAGAAGTTAATTTGCTCCCTCCCCCTTCCTCCCCACTATCCCCCCTTCCATCCTGGGTGACTCACCCAGTGGTTTCCAGGACCAAATGCCCCAGCTATGACTCAGTGGGTACCGCCCTCCACCCCCAGGCCAGGGGCAGCATAGTTACCAGATCAGCAAGCAGCCACTTAGACAGAAAGCAGTAAAGATGAGAATCCCCCACCTAAGGCTCCTCTCAGAGAAACATACAAACTGACTTACACCAAGAAGGGGGAATCTAGACTGAGAGATTTCTCAGGGAGTGCTCCAGACTGAAAGACCTAACTAATGAGTGTTTCCCCTCACCCAGACTGAGACCTCCACAGAGGACTAAAGCTTAAAGCCGAGTTATGACTGGACCAAAATGTGTGTCTATGTCTGGTTGGTGTGGAGACCCAAATGGCAGCCATGCTTCATAAACAGAACCGGATGGCCCTACTTAAAAACTCCGGTACTTCCCAAATCCTCTTTCTTCATCCTTTTTCCCACTACTTTGATGACCCTTACTCCTATGGTCTTAAGAATTTAAGAGTCGAAGGTTAAATAATCGTCTTATCAAATGAAGGAGAAGGCTGAGGAAGCCTAGAAAAGGTGGAACTATTTGCTCAAGATCATGCCAGTTGTAAATAAGTTTAAAAAAAACCAAGAATCAAAACTCCCATCATGTGATTCCAAACCCATCCAGGTTATCTCGTCCTGGATATAGATATCTCAAAATCAAAATTTCCAACTGATTTTCTTCTCTACTACATCTGCTGCTCTTAGAAACTACCCTATTTTTTGTTAAAGGAACCAGTCACCCAGTTTCAGATCCTCGGAGTCATCCTTATGGATGGTTCCTACAAGTGAATACATGACTCTGTGGACAGGACAATAGAGCTGGAGTCAGGAAGACCTCCGTTCAAATACAGCCTCAGATACTTACTGGTTGTGTGACAGACAGGCAAGTCACTTAACCCACTCTCAGCCTCAGTTTCCCAATATGTAAAATAGAGATAATAAGAGCATCTTCTTCACAGAGTTGATGAGACTAAAATGAGATAATATTTGTAAAGTGCTTTGCAAACCTTCAAGTGGTCTAGAAAAGCTAATTATTATTAGTATTCCCTCACTCCTATATCCAGTCACTTGCTAAGTCTTGTTAATTTTGGTTGCATAACATGTTTCCCACTTGTCCTCTTCTTTCCATGCACATGGCCACTGCTTTAGTTTAGGTCCTCCATCACTTCTCTCCTAAACTATAGTCATAACCTTTTTTTTTAAAAGCAATCGAGGTTAAGTGACTTGCCCACTGGGGTCACACAGTTAGTACGTGTGTCTGAGGTTGGACTTGAACTCAGGTCCTCCTGACTCCAGGACCAGTGCTGTAGTCATTGTGCCACTTAGCTGCCCCGTGATAGCCAGCTAATGATATTTCCTTCATCCGTTCTCACCCCCATCCGATCCATTCTCCACATGGTGGCCAACGTGTTCTTCCTAAGGACCAAGTTAGGACCAGCCCCAAAAGCTTTCAGTGACTCCCTCTACCTATAGGACAAAGCACAAACTCCTTAGACTGGCATCTGACTCCCCTCAATCAGGTTCCCCCTACGTTTCCAGACTTCTTTCATACCACTTCACTACATAAACTCCATTTTCTGGCCAAACTAGACTAATCACTTCTTCCTGAGCTCAGTCTTCTTCCTCTTTACATTTGTGTGAGCCATTATCCATGTCAAAAATGTACAGAGTTGTTGTTCAGGTGTGTCTGACTCTTCATGACCTTGTTTGGGGCTTTCTTGGCAGAGATACTGCTATGCTTTGCCATTTCCTTCTCCAGCTCATTTTACAGATGAGGAAACTGAGGCAAACAGAATTAAGTGACTTGCTCAGGGTCACACAGCTGTGGCCAGATTTGAACTCAGGAAGATGAGTCTTCCTGACTCCCAGCCAGACACTCT
>CM053584.1:132285875-132311568 GCA_028627135.1 Pseudochirops cupreus
TTTCTTTTTGGGATCATTTTCAAGAGGCAATCAGTCAATTCTTTCAATTCCTATTTTGCCCTCTGGTTCTAGAATATCAAGGCAATTTTCTTTTTCCTTTTCTTTTCTTTTTTTTTTTTTTGCTTTTTGGAGGGGGTAAGGTAGGGCAATTGGGGTTAAGTGATTTGCCCAAGGTCACACAGCTAGTTTTGTGTTAAGTGTCTGAGGCCACATTTGAACTCAGGTCCTCCTGACTCCAGGGCTGGTGCTCTATTCACTGCAGCACCTAGCCGCCCCCAGGGAAATTTTCCTTGAGAATTTCTTAAAGGATGATTTCTAGGCTCTTTTTTTGATCATGGCTTTCAGTTAGTCCAATAATTTTTAAATTATATCTCCTGCATCTATTTTCTAGGTCAGTGGTTTTTCCAACAAGATATTTCACATTGCCTTCTATTTTTTTCATTTGTTTGGGTCTGTTTTATAGTAACTTGGTTTCTTATAAAGTCATTAGCTTCAATTTACTCCAATCTAATTTTGAAGGAATTATTCTCTTCAGTGAGTTTTTGGAATTTATTTTCCATCTGGGCAATTCAGCTTTTTAAGGCATTCTTCTCCTCATTGGCTTTTTGGGCCTCTTTTGCCATTTGAATTAGCCTATTTTTTAAGGTGTTATTTTCTTCAGTATCTCCTTTAGCAGGTTGTTAACTCACTTTTCATGATTTTCTTGCATCGTTCTCATTTCTCTTCCCAATTTTTCCTCCACTTCTTACTTGATTTTCAAAATCCTTCTTGAGCTCCTCCATGGCCTGTAACCAGTTCATATTTTTCTTGGAAGCTTTTGATGCAGAAGTTTTGACTTTGTTGACTTCTTCTGGTTCCATGTTTTGATCCTTTTTGTCCCTCAAAAAAGATTCCATGGTCTGATTGCACTTCCTCTGCTTGCTCATCTTGCCAGTCAATTACTTGACTTTTGAGCTCTTTTCCAAGGTAGAACTCTGCTTCTAGAGTAGAGAGAGCTGTGTCCCAAATTTCTGGGATTTTCACAGCTGTGTCAGAGCTGCTGTCAGAGCTATGATGAGGGCACCCGCTCTATAGCCACTATGAGCTCTCACATACTCACCCACAACCATCACCCAAGACTGTGACCTAGATCCAGGCATGTCAAAGCAAGAACAATTACTCTCTGAATGGTCTCTTGGTCCCCCTACAATCTGCCCAGACTCCTCTTCCTGAGCTCAAATTTGGCCTCACACCTTTCTTAGTTGATGACCCTGAGTAAGTCACTTAAACCAGTTTGCTTCAGTTTCCTCATCTGTAAAATGAGCTAGAGAAGGAAATGGTAAACCACTCCAGTATCTTGCCAAGAAGACCCCAAATGAGGTCACAAATTAGATACAACTGAACAACAGAAAGAATGAAAACAATTTTTCTTCTAAATGCTCACTAAGCAAAAGAGATATTTACTGAAAAGATATAGAAGAGAACAAAAGCATGACTGCGTCCCACAAACCAGGATACACTCTCCCTTCGGTCGTCTTGGCCTCTGAGCACAATGGGCTTGGGCTTCACGGGGCTGCCACAAAGTATTCACTCTGTCAAGCTCACTTCCAGGTGTGGCATAATCTCTGGAGAGAATCGCTCCCTTGCTTGCAGGGTAAGACGTCATAATTTCCTGGTCGATCCTCTGCTGCCCTTGCTGGGCCGGATCCTGAAGGTCACCCACACTCAGCTGTGCTTCCCACGGGGCTCAGCCACTGGCAAACTCTGGTAAAGGCTCCAGTTCCTGGACCTCTACTGACTCTTCTGACCATTTGAAGCTTATAAGGTTATAGCCAGTCCATTCCATCTCTAACGCTCAGGAGCAGGAAAGAATGGAACACAAAATAGACAGGAAATCAGCCATGTCACACGCTTATGACTTCATGCCAGCTCGGGTAGAAACAGTGGGCTGCTGGCTCTAGCCGTCTCTCAATCCATAGACTTGTCAGTCATCTCAGTTGTGTCCATCACGTGGTGACCCCATTGGGGATTTTCTTGGCAAAGATACTAGAGTGGTTTACCATTTTCTCTTCTAGCTCATTTTACAGATGGGGAAACTGAAGCAAAGAGAGTTAAATGACTTGCCGAGGGTCACACAGCTAGGAAATATCTGAGGCCAGATTTGAACTCAGGAAGATGAGTCTGCTTCCAGGCCCAGCATTCTACCCACTATGATGCCACCTAACTGCCCACCCATAAACTTACAGTACTCCTTACCTTGATCACCATCAGGAAGACAGACCAATTTGTCTGTTTAGCATACTCAGTTCTATTTCAGTAGCCAATTAAAAGGTTTTTCTTCACCAAATAGTAAAAAAGGAAACAGGTAACAGTCACAGAATACCTGTACTTTCTCTGAGTCAGGGCAGAGATCCTCTATTCCATTTTATCAGGCATTTCCATAGGTAGACTCACCCCCTTGCTTATGCTTCCAGGACTAGACCTTCATTGATCAGTCCCCCACTACATAATTAATAACTCATTTGCTCCCCATCCACTAGATCCCAATCTCCTTTTCTCTCTCCAAATAATTCACTCAATTGCCTAGTAACTAAAATATATTTCATTGAATTAAAAATGAAAGCATCCAACATTAACACCTGAGTAATGGGAGCAGACCAATAGCTTCCTGTAAAGTCTGAATGTTTAACTCCCCCACAACCTATTATACAGCATGTCTCTGCTCTTGAGAGAAAAAAAGAAACAGATGCCCCCAAAGACATATGTTAGACGACCTCTTCCAAGCATCTCTGATATCAAAATCACGAGAAGAAAATCATCTCATGGTTCTCCAAATTCCCTGTCTTAGAGTTCTCATTAAAAAAAAAAAACACTCAACTCCTAACAAGTGCATCTAATGTTCATCAAGGTACTCTGAAAGGCTGCCCAATGTCTTTAGGGTTAGTAGGCTAGTTCCTAGGGAAGTGGTTCTCAACCTTCCTAATGCTGTGACCCTTTAATACAGTTCCTCATGTTGTGGTGACCCCCAGCCATAAAATTATTTTCGTTGCTACTTCATAACTGTAATTTTGCTACTGTTATGAATCGTAATGTAAATATCTGATGTGCAGGATGTATTTTCATTGTTACAAATTGAACATAACCCATAGGTTGAGAATCACTGTGGGGGAAGAGGTACAGGGCCAGGAACTATCCCCACCCCACTCCCAAACCAGCTTCTTTCTCCTCATTTCCTGACATAAGGCTTATACAACCAGGAGCTACAAAGTGGATTAGTTTCTGGGAATTCCCATGGACTAGGCCCAGATTCTCCCCACAAGGCATCACACATGGTCAGATACCTGCGTATTCTTCTGCTGTTGTAACCAAACCCTGGGAACCATCTAGGAAAAGTAAATTCTCAAAAGACAGATCGTTCAAACCTCAGAAGACTAAGAGTGCTGTATCTGCCCTTTGAAAAGTCTCTGGAGACAGAGAATGCCCCCTACACCATCCCTAACAGCTGCCCTATATCACAGAACCAAGCTTTTTTTTCCTTTCTGCACTTAAATCTGCCTTTGGTGTCCAATGATCAGGAAGACTGCAAAGAAAAACCACTATTGTTGTAGTCTGTTGTTGTTCAGTCATGTCCAACTCTTCATGATCCCATTTGGAGTTTTCTCAGCAAGTTTAATAAAGTGGTTTGCCATTCCCTTCTCCAATTAATTTTATAGATGAGTATACTGAAGCAAACAGGGTATCTGAGGCCAACTTGAACTCAGGTCTTCCTGACTCCAGACCTATCACTCTAGCTACCCAAAAAAGAAAACAGATCTCCACTATACAGCTGGAGCCTACCACATGAAGGGATATACATTATACTTTATTTCATGGGTGCCATGACCACCAAATCTATCACCACTTAGCAGGTCTGCTGGTGGAACCTCTGCCAATTCAACTACAACAGTCTTCAGAAACCAGAAGACAATGTGTTTCCAGATCCATATTCAAAGCCTTTCCAGCACCAAGGTAGTACCTGCTATGTTTGCAATGCACTGACATAACCTTCAAGAAAATAAAGTCACCTCCAAGCCCTGGGAAGGCATCAGAACAGGATTTGGGGGCTTGTTTTTTGTTTTGTTCCATTTTTAAGACCAGGTCTTCCCATTTTGACCAGATTAGAAGTGGATCCTATCCCCCTACTGATCCACTTGGAACCTTTGACCTGATCTGTTTCCACCCCCTTGCTCCAGAGGGCTCACCATAGTGAGGCCAAACAGTGCAATCATTCATGCGTGCAGCCCACTGCATTTCAGAACTCCAGAATTCATGGAATTACAGGCAGGGGTAACATGCCTGGCCAGATTTGGACTTTGTAGGACTCTATTAGTGTCTAAATCCTAGAGCAGGGGTGGGGAACCTGCGGCCTCGAGGCTGCATGTGGTCTTCTAGGTTCTCAAGTGTGGCTCTTTGACTGAATCCAAACTTCACAGAACAAATCTCCTCAAGAAAAGGATTTGTTTGGTAAAACTTGGACTGAGTCAAAAGGTCACACTCATTTTGGTTCTGAGTTTCCGAGTATTCTTCAACAAAATAACTAATATGGAAATAAGTTTTACATATTTGTGCATGTATAACCTATATCAATTTGCTTACCATCTCAGGGAGGAGGGAAGGGAGGAAAGGAGGGACAGAATTTGGAACTCAAAACTTAAAAAAAATGACTATCAAAATTGTTTTTGTATCTAATGGGGGGAGGGGAATAAAGCATTCTTTTGAAAAAACAGATAGTATCTCATTTGATCCTCCCTGGGAATAAGCTGTTAATAATTATTCCCCCTTTTACTATTGAGAAAATTTAGGCAGGCAGAGATTAAGTGACTTCCCCAGCTAGTAAGCGTCTGAGGCAGGATTTGAACTCAGGTCTTCCTGACTCCAGGCCTAGTACTCTATCCACTATATCATCTAGCACCACTCATCAAATAAATAAAGTGGTGTATAAACTGTCAGTTACTATTTACATTGGGCCCAAAGGCCAAGTACAAAGTCACAGAATTTCCGGGGTTGAAAGGCACCTCAACAGCCCCTTTAGTCAAAGCCATAATGGAATCCCCTCTACAATATTCCCCTGTAACAAGCTCTAACTGAAGCCCAAGGGGAAGAAGGGGCCACTACCTGCAGAGGCAGCCCAAAGCACAGCCCTGATTTCTAGGAACTTGTTCCTAGGGCCAAACATAAACTTGCCGCTTTCCAGGGGCTCTCTGTTCTGCTCCCTGAGCTCTAAAAGGAAGGACAAACCTAATTCTCTCCTGCGCACAGCGGTTTTCAAGCACTTACTAGTCATATGGCCCCCTGGCTAAGTCACTTTTCTCATCTGTAAAATGGGAGTAATTATAGCACCCACTTCCAGGGTTTTTGTAGGGTTACCCAAGAGCCCAACACAACGGAACAACAACAAGAGCGCTTCCCAGCTCTGCCATCTACGACCCTCTGTGCCAAGCAGTGCGCCGGGTGATGGGGGCACAAAAACAAACAAGAAAGAGAAACTCCTTGACCTCTAGGGATTTAAACTCAGTTCTTCCTGATGCCAGGCCCAGTGTTCTATCCTCCGAGTTCAAATCCAGCCTCAGTAACCAGGTGACCCTGGGTATGTCACTTAATCCCTGCCCGCCTCAGTTCCTCAGTTGTAAAGTGAGTACACTAGAACACCTACCTCACAGGGTTGTTGGGAGGCTCGAATGAGATAACAATTGTAAAAAGTGCTTAGCCCACTGTTGTTGCTGTTGTTGTTCAGTAGTTTCAGTGGTATTTGACTCTTCTTGACACCTATGGGGTTTTCTTGGCAGAGACATTGGAGTGGTTTGCCATTTCCTTCCCCAGCTCATTTTACAGATGAGGAAACTGAGGCAAGCAGAGTTAAGTGACTTGTCCAGGGTCACACAGCTAGTAAGATTTGAACTCAGGAAGATGAGTCTTCTTGACTCCAGGCCCAACTCTATTCACCCTGCCACCTAGCTGCCGTCAACCTGGGTTCAAATCCTAACTTCTGGTTCTATTCTTTGGTACCTCTGTGATGTGTGGAGAATCATCACTTAAGTTCTCTGGACCCCAGTTCTTTCATCTGTAAAATGAAAGATGTAGACTAGGTGAACGTTCAAGTTCCTTCAAGCTCTGTCTATAATCTATGATCCTTTAAGATCCCGGATAAATCACTAACTCTCAATGGACCCCAGTTTCCTCAGACTTGGTCGTCTGATTCCTTCCAGCTTTAAAATTCTGTGACTCCCCACAGTCAGCTGGGTGCATCCCTAGCAGGTCAGGGTTCAGGAGGCCAAAAAGAGTACAGCTCTTTCCCATCCCCTGAGAGCCGACACACGTCTCCAAAAGCCCCATCATTTCTAAGAGCTGCAATCCCCGGGGCATCTCTGAATACGGGAGGAGTGTTCTCTTTCTTTCTGTGTCACAGCAGAAGACCGTGCCAGGATGGGTAGGTATTCTGTAAAGGACAATAGAAACACTGTCTAGAACAGTAGCCATAATGCTTTCTCCTTCAAAGGCCCCATTAAAGACCCCACAATGTGAACTTCAGTCGAGCTAAAATGTTTCCCATCTGCTTCACCTCTCCACACAGGCAGGCCTGCTCTAGGCTCCCTTGTAGACTAGACCTCACAAAGTCTGCGCTCCCATCTCCTCTCTGTTGAGGCCGTGTGAAAAGTTTGAGAGACGTCATTTCTGGGTAATTAACATTTTATTAATTATGCTAGCAGAGAATTAGTAAAAAGGGTCAGTGGCACTCTCGAATGCCAAAGACCCTCAGGGAACCCACTCAACACTTACGTGTGGGTGTTCCTGATGATGACAATCCATTCTGATGGGTTAAACAAGGAGGGAATGCACACTATGATGAGAGGTGGACCTATTCTGATAAAAGGCTGGGAGATGTGACTGGAGGCTTCTCAAAGTAGGGACTTCCCCTATCATGGGTGGGGGGAAGGGGTGGGAAGGGGGGGGCAGAGAAGCAACAAAGTCCCTTCCTCCCTTTGGCGCTCCCTCAAGTTCCCCACACAAAGACTGCTGATTCTCTATACCTGACAATCCTATTTCTCAGGGGCAGGTTCAGGGAGCAGAGTCAGTCCAGAGCAGAAGTGGGGCCTGGGGTCACCATTATTATTTAGAGTCCTTGGTGCAGAAGGGTAGAAGTAGGAGCTCTAAGCCCTATGAAGGTCTTCACACCACTGTTTCCCACACTCATCCCAACCCGAAATCGATGTTATCTCCAGTTCTCACAGATTATATCTGTCTAGAGGCCCCTGGTGAGAGTAAA
This sequence comes from Pseudochirops cupreus, assembly GCA_028627135.1. Lineage (NCBI taxonomy): Eukaryota > Metazoa > Chordata > Mammalia > Diprotodontia > Pseudocheiridae > Pseudochirops > Pseudochirops cupreus. Next base: position 132,293,158 of record CM053584.1, read on the forward strand.
CTCTGAGAAACTTATTTTGTGACCATTGGCAGGGCCTAGGCTCCCTAGCTCGGGGAGGAAGAACTACAGGTATCAATGCCTAATCAGGGATACCAGATTTTCCTAGAAGATTAGGGATGAGGACAAGATCCCTCCTAGCCCATGAGGAGGTCAGGATGAGTAGGTAGTTCTCTGGAAGCAGCCCCAGGACAAGGACTGTGTGTCTCCCAGAAACTGAAAGCCATTCAGAGGGCAATGGTGTGTTTCCTGTACCAGCCTTGGGGGAATCCAGAAAAGAACTTCTTGGGGAGGCTAGGCCTCCTGGGAGGAGGGGTATAGGCAGGTTTCAGCAGCTGCCACTGCTTCTCTGGCCAAAAATCCCATTTTCCTCTAGGGCTGATCCTTCTCTCTTTCTTCACAGTCAAACAATGCCAGATCCTCCTTAGTCATCCTTCGACAGGGTAGAGTATGAAGAGAGCAAAATTTGGCAATAGTTAGGTTCCAGGTGGCTGATTTCCATCAACTGATGAAATGGAAATGGGTCAAATCAATATTGACTTTCCTTTAAGACCTTTTCTGTCCTTCGAAGTAGAACCCATCCCACCCCATCCCCAACTGTCTTCAAGCAATAGTTATATTCCACTCCTTCTGTCCCTCTCCCCATCTCAGCTTTTTGGGGTGATTCACTTTTGCACAGCTGTCAGTCCCCCAGGGCACATACAAGAGGGAGAATGACCCCAGGGGTTAGGGCTGGGTTCAAGAAATCTATGTCAGGTCTTCTTGACCCTTTAGCTTCAAACCAGGAGAGCAATTTCAAATTCCCCTTGAAAGGGAGGCTGGGGAGTCTGAGTGTCTAGTGTGAGAAATGGAAGGCCCCAGGTGTTTCCAAACATAAGGTCAAGGACAGAGGGTGTGGCAGAGATAGAGGTCACCTGTAGGACCTCAGTGTTAGTGATAAATGTAGGATCTGAGGGGTACTGAGTGTCAGTAAAGGATAAAGGGAATGAGATGAGATGAGTAATGAGGTCTGAGTGTCAGGGACAGGGGATAAGTATAGAAATGGGGAGGTTGAGTGTCAGTTATAGGGAAATGAGTGTAGAGAAGGACTGTCAGGGACAGGGGATGGGTTTAAAGAACAAGGGCTGAGTGCCAGGGACCAGGACTACTATCAGTGTAGTAGATGAGGCCTAAGCAGCTGGGCATCAGGATGGGGACTAAAAGACAGCTAGGAGCAGAGGGGGAATGCTCTCAAGGATACAAATCTGCAGGGGCAGCTAGGTGGCGAAATGAATAGAGCAACGGCCCTGGAGTCAAGAGGACCTGAGTTCAAATTCAGCCTCAGACACTTAACACAAAAACTAACCATGTGACCTTGGGCAAGTCACTTAACCCCAATTGCCCCAATCCCCCCTCCAAAAAGCAAAAAAAAAAAAAAAATACAAATTTGCCCAGGGTTCAGGAGCATCCTGGAAAGTGTATCACAGTTCATCTTAGCCAAAGTCCCCAAGGACAGGGACCATGACTATGTATCTTACTCTAGGTAGGCCCTGGTCAGCAATTTCAGAATGGGTGAGAAAGGAGAGAGAGAGCCCCACAATAGAGGTCACGAGCTCAGAATCTAGCCCTTTAGTTGCAAAGATCTTAGACAAGCCACTTGGGGATAGAAGGAAAAGTGGCCTTACTGTCATCTGAAAAGTGAGAGTTTTGGCCTAGATGATCTCAGGAGTTCCTTCCAGGTGTCTGATTCTATAATTCTCAGAAGAGACAAGCCCTTCCCCGGAGCCACATCTGATGGCAGCCTGACAGTGCCTCACCTTCTCTACAATAGCCTGTATACCTGGATCCCTACCAAACCCTGACCTCTCCAGCCCCAGGAAGCCTTCCATGATTAAACCTGCCCCACTCAGATGACAATTAGAAGGAAGTTTGATACAATCAGTTTATCTTGGTGATATGTTGGCCTGAAAAATTTATGTCTGTGCAATTGCCCAGTTAAACTATAAGCTCCCAGGGAGCAGAGCCTTCTCCTTCCCACGGGTCCCCTCCTCCCAAGCTCAGCTACATTGCAATATTGACCCCCTCTGAGAAGCCCTTCTAACAGTACAGAAGCCAAGAAGAATGGGCAGAATTCAAAAAGGGGAGGGGGGGCAGCGAAGTGGTGCAGTGGATAGAACACCAGCTCTGGGGTCAAGAGTTCAAATCAGACCTCACACACTTACTAGCTATGTGACCCTGGGCAAGTCACTTAACCCCGTTGCCTCCCCTCCCCCCCCAAAAAAGGAAGGAATACAGAGTTATGGGTAAAGAGACTAGAAAACAAACTGTAACCAAGTCAGAAATCAAGAATCACAGGGACCAAACCACAGTTCCAGACTTTATTAAATATACAAAACCCCCACCATGTACCCATTGCTGTGTCAGGCCAGCTAGGAGCTGCAGAGGGAGCACCCCCACCCCTGTTTCATGCAGCCTATTTACTCTCCCTTCAGTAGATCATTGTAGACCATGGCCAAGGCTCCCAGGAAGGAGATAAACTCCTGGAAGTTCATTTCCTGATCTTTGTCCTGGTCCAGACCATCCATCAGTGCTACGATGTCCGCATCTTCCATTTTCTAATGTGGCAAAGTAGGCAATCCAAAGTCAATTAAACAGGCCTCCTCTTCCCTCCTAGGAGTCTTCCCCTCCTTCTGTTAGCCTCCCTCCACTACGACCCCCAACCTCACAGCCTTCCTCTCAGCAGGAGACATTGCTGACCGTTGTAATATGGCTTTATTCTGCGCCCTTAGCTGGGACATTCCTCATTCCACCCATTTCCTTTTTTTTAATCCTCTTTCTTTTACTTTGTTCCTTATCCCACTACTTCTTAATTAAGGAATTTAGGTATATGTGGAATCCTGAGAGCAATGGTTCCAACGGGAATTGTCCATCACTTTCTCCCATCTTCCATCCCCTTCCTCCCTCCCCCCTCCAGGAACCAGGTAAATTCAAAGGGTAATCCACACACTCTCCCCCCCCCCACCTCCACCCAGCCCCACCTCATCCTAACTGGGTTAGGAAGGAGAAAAGACTGGGCGGGGCGGAGGCAGGACCTTGACCGAAAGAGAAAGGGAAGCAAAGAAAAGAAAGGCCCTGCCCTCCAGTCAGGGGTGAGATACTAACAGATCCGAGGAAGAGTTCATTCTGGATCAAATCCTTCATCTCTCCCTTGCTCAAAGTGTTCTTATCACCCTCCTTGCTTGAATATTTGTGGAAGATGCCGATAATGGCACAAATGGCTTCATCCAGACTGCCGGTCATAGCTGCCAGGTAGACGAGAGGAAGCTGAGAGCCACAAAGGAAGAGATGAATGGGTGGGGGAGGTAGAAGGAACCAAAGAATTGTGGCTCCCTGGGGCCCAAGGCCAAAGGGATAGGTCTTTCTCTTTCAGTCACGGGGACACAAACCACAATTCTGGAGTTAAAAGCCATGAAGGTGAGAATTCAGAAGGGCTGGGCACTGGGGAGGTAGGTGGGATTTTCCCAAGCCTAAGTCAGATTGGGTGGACAGGCAGAAGAGAGTCCCCAGCAATAGGCTGGGCTACTCCTTCATCCTGCACCTAGTAAATGGGGGCATGGATTTGACCACAGGGCCAGGTTCTAGGTGAGTCCAAGAGAAGAAAGGAGTCAGAGCAGGGAGATTCCAAATTCACAGCCAGTCCACATACACTATCTGAATTTTCTGTATCCAGAGAAAATCACACACTCTTAAGACTCCTAGATTGTCAAAGCTCAAAGGGATTTTTCCCTTAGAGATTTCCTAGTTTTGACATTTTACAGACTGAGAAACTGCAGTGAGTCCTCTAAGGTCACACAATTAGTCAATGGCAGAGCTAGGTCTCAAACCCAGGTCTCCTGACTCCCAAATGCCCTATTCCTTCCTCTAACACTACATTGCAGTCAAGATCACACCCACACAGTCACACTGCTACATACACTCGTCACCCAACAAGACACACCCTTACACATAACCTGGGGGGATCTTTCTTAAGAATGCCCTGGCCCATCCAGCGAGTGTCAGGAGCAGCTGTAGCCCATCCCAGCACCTGGCACCATATCCCTTACTCCTCCCGTGCCCCCAAGGCATCAATAGGCAGGGCAGGGATCCCCAAAGAGATGTGACCCCACACCCCGGGAGCTCTCAGCAGCCACTGGAGTATAAAGAGGCTGAGCTAGGGAGGGGAAGAAATCCACAGTGACCTCCCAGGAGGAGGATGAGAGACCAGGACAGGGCACGTCCTGGGCAGAGAGAGACCAGGGCATCAAGGGAGAGCGGACTGGGCAGAGATCCTATAGGAAAGAAAACTCACCGAAGGCAGAGAAAAGCAGAGACGAAAAGTGGGCGCCTAGGGATGGGACGGGTCACTGTCCAGCTACTTTTATAGCTGAACCCCTTACCGCGGGGCCCCTCCCCCCACCCCTCCTGACCGACGGGCGGGCCCTCCGAGGCCCCACCTTCCTTCCCCACGTCCCGTCCGACTTCGGGAGAGGAGGAGGCTCCCCTCCACAACACCACACCCCAGGCCAGGACTTCAGCAGCTTCCATAACTACGCTCTTTGCTCCCCTGCTTGCGCCTCCCGTCCGAGCAGTTCGGACTCATTAGCATTCTGGCTCTCACTGTCCTGGAGCAGGAAAGTGGCCTGCGCCCAAGAGATCCAGGCTGAACTGGGAGAGCAGAGTCCCTCTGGGACTCTGGCCAGAGCTCTCAGGCTAGTCTGAAGAACTCAACTTTTCTACCTGTGAAATGGCGTGAGGAAAATCACCCGTTTTGCTTCTTCCCCACCCATCCTGGTATTACTCTATATATGCCTACTCTCCACTCCACCACCCACCTTCCCCCACCACGGGTGCAACCGATTGACCAATGGGCACAAGTCTTTGATTTATTATGGCGTGGTGTATGTGCATGGATTTTGGTGTCCCGTGTCCCGTGAAAAGTCTGTGTGTGGATGTACAGAACAACCCGCTCAGGTGCAGCCATACATGCACGTGGAGGAGGCTCTTGAAGATCTTGGGTGGAATGTCAGAGGTCCCAGGGAAAGAACCCAGTGGGAAAGGAGACAGAGACAGAGACAGAGAAACAGACAGAGAGCAGCTAGGTGGGGTAGTGACTAGAGCACCGGACCTGAGTTCAAATTGGACCTCAGAAACACTAGCTGTGTGACCTTGGGCAAGTCCCTTAACCCCAATTGCCTTGCCTTCCCCCCTCCAAAAAAGAAAGAAAGAGAATCTTCTCTAGATATTCCACCTTTAGACCTTTGACTTAAGACTTTCTTCCTTGCCTGATATTTCTAGGAGTGAGATGTTAAGCCTTCCTAGACATTTACCCATAACTAAGTATGTCAGAACATTTCCTGAAAGTCAGGCTTTTATTTTTTTTTCTTTCTTTTTTTTTCCAGGGTGGAGTGGGGTGAAGAATAACAATCATAGCTGCAATAACCAATTTCTACAGTGTTATAAGGTCCGCAGACTATTTTCCATATAATAAGCCCACAGAGGTAGAAAACTGAGTTCATAGAGGTTAAGCTAGCAAGTGCGGGAAGTGAGAGGGGCAAACAGTCCCAGGAGGACACTGGGCATCTTTGAAGAGGGTCCTTGCTGGGCCAGCTGGGGGGGGGGGTAAGGGGGGAGGCAGGGTTGAAGATAAACTCTGACCTCAAGAGCTTTGTCCAGGGCTAGATGTACTCTGTGTGTGTGTGTGTGTGTGTGTGTGTGTGCCATAATCAGAATGTGTTCATAATCATGACATCATGCCCCTTATAATTATAGACTTTTCCATAGCACATTTCATTTCAAGGAACTTTACCCTCTGATTCCTCTTCATTTTCCTGTTTTCTCTGGGAGCTTGTGGCTGCAGAGCTGGAGCTGGTCTCCCCATTTCACAGAAAAGGAAAACAGGTTTTCTGGAGTTGATTTGGTGACTTCCCCTGCTTGGGACATTCCCAAACAGGGACAGGGCAGAGGCAGGAGGAGGCATGGGGAGAGATAGGATAAGAACTGATAATCACTTACTATCATATTTTAGCAGGAGTCTGATTTTAATCAAGCAAACTGCTCTGATTAAAAATGCCTTTCCCTGTGTCTGTAACTTCAAAGACCAGAGGTGAGATTCCCCTTATCTTGGGACTTACTCCACATAAGAGCAAAACAGACCTACTGAGACCATAAAATGTAAATAGACCCTGCTCTGGTCGTTGTCAATTTGCATTTACAACCAAGGAACTCCGTATCCCATATAGAGGGTAACAAATGGAAGTCATAAAAGTTTTGTGACATAGTCATCCTGAACTGGAATGGTTCTAAAAATGTATAAAGAGTCTTTTGATTTCTCTGTTGGTCAGTCAGGACTTTAGTCCTGCACTGCTTGAGCAAGTAATGCTAGCCTTAAGGGAATAATAAGGAATAAATAATGTAATTTTTACATTACTATCTGTTTGTCTCTTTAACCAAACCTTTTCTGATGGTTGACAGAACTCAGATGCCCTGATGCCCTTGGGGTATCCTGGAAAGAGCACCAGATTTGAAGTCTGAAGAACTGGGTTTGATTCTTTTTTTTCTTTTTTTTTTTAATTGATTTATTTATTTACTTTTAGTTTACAAGATTCAGTTCCACAGTCTCTTGAGTTTCAAATTTTCTCTCCTCTCCCCCCCCCCACCCCATGGCGGCATGCAGTCAAGTACAGGAGCTTCAAATACTTTCACATTGGACATTAGTTGTAACCAATGGAGTGAACAATGGGAAAAAAAGAAAGAAAATCAGACATGGAAAGGAACGCTAGCATGTAGATTGCTTCAGTCTCCATTTAAACTCTGGTCTTTCTAGATCTTTCTCTGAATGTAGACATCTCCTTCCATCCTGAGACTTGCAGAGTTGTCTTATAGCTGTGCATTGCTGAGAGGAGTCCAGTTTATCAAAGTTGGTCGTCCTGGGTTTGATTCTTGGCTCTGATATTTACTATCTAGAAGACCTCAGGCAAGTCACTTAACCTTGGTAGGCTTCAGATCCTTTATTTGTAAAATGAGAATATTGATACCATGCAATTCAATTCAATAACCTTTATTAAATGCCTACTATGTGCAGGGCCCTATTCTTAGCACTCAGATTAGAAAAGGGAGAGGAAGATAGTCCCTGCCCTCAAGGACCTCACAGTCTCTACCTCACAAGCTAATATATGAGGCCTCAGTTAATATCTCACATAAGAGACCTCCCCTCAGTCCCACCTACCCCCCCTCCAAGTTGTCAGGGCTCTCGTCCTCCTTAGATTTTGTTGTATTTACTAACACGTGTGTTATATCCCCCAATAGTATCCAAATTCCTTAAGGACGAGGGACCATATCATTTTTGCTTTCGAATCTTTCCTTAACCAACACACAGCACAATGCTTTAAACTTCTTTGTATTAATTATGAACATGTAACATCTCCCTAGCAAGCTCCTTAAGGGCAGAGCACTGTTTCATTTAGCAATCGTCTATTAAACAGAATTGTCATTGAAAGCACTGGTCAATTTAATTTATCACACATTTATTAAGTGATTACTATGTGTCTCAGCACAGCACATAGAATACTAGACTTGTAGTTAGGAAGGCTTCCATTCAAAATCTGCCTCAGATGCTGCCTCACCTTAGGCATCTCTCTCAGCCTTAATTTCTTCATCTATTCTATACAATCAAAGGTCTGGACTTTACCCCTAAAGTGCTTCCCAGTGGGCCGCTAGATGGCACAGTGGATAGAGTACTGGGCCTGGAGTCAGGAAGACTCATCTCCCTGAATTCAAATCTGGCCTCAGACACTTCTGAGTTGTATGACCCTGGGCAAGTCACTTTACCCTGTTTGCCTCAGTTTCTTCCTCTGTAAAACGAGTTGGAGAAGGAAATGGTAAACCGATCTAGTATCTCTGCCAAGAAAACCCCAAACGGGATCATGAAGATTTGGATACTTCTGAACAACAACAACAGATCTAACATGTTCTAACATCTATGATCATATGTGTCAAGCACTATGCTAGGTAGGTGTAACCGCTTTTTATTCTTTTCGCTGGAGGGAGCTGGGGCCTCTCTTAGCTTGAGGTCCTCCAATGGCTCACAGGTATATTCTGGAGTCTGGGGGCGGGGGGGGGGGGGTGGGAGCAAGAGGTGGCACTGGTTTAATACTAGAATTATGAGTCCAGCTGGGGAGACCTTCAAGTTTTACCACCATTGGAGTGTTGCTAGGTGTTGGGAAATGGAAAGTCCTTGACCTGGGGAGTTTCTATTCTACACTGCACACGGTTCAGAGTGCCTAGCAGGCCGCAGCAGCTCTTGAAGATTGTCCGGAGAATTAGAAGGGGCTGCAATATGCACAGGTGAGGGATGGTAAAATTTCAGAACCTTTAAACATTGAAGCAGTGTTCCTTCCCCCTCCTCCTCTAAGATCTGTGCTCTGTGTGCCTGCCTCCCTCCCTTCAGTCACAATCAAGCCCAAAACACCTGGAAGTGAAAAACTTTTATTATCTTCAGGAGGGAAAAGGCAATGAATTGCTTCTGAAAAGGGAAGTTGGAGAGTGAGCATGGAGTAATCTTGATTCCAGCAGACTGATGATGAAACAAACCTCCCTTCTTTGTACAACAGAATCCTCTGAATACAGGTAGAGCAGGTCTGGCACATAGTAGGCATTAATAAATGATTATTGATTGATTATTTAATAGAATAAGGCATACACTGTCAGTCCCTACTAATGTGTTTTTTGCTTTCTTAACTATGTTTCTTTTAGGGAGGATTACATGTACTTGGGGAAAAATAAAATACTAAATAAATTATTTAAACATTTAATAGGGAGGATTACACAGGGGTGGAAGAAGAGTCATTGGGAAATGATGGTGGATAAAAAAAGCATTGATAAATATTTTCAAAATGAACAAGAGCAAGAGAGGTAGTATGGTCTAGTCTAGTGGATAGAGAGAGCTTTGGAGTTAGGAAGATCTGGTTTCAAATCCTGCTTCTGACATGCTAGCCAACTCTGTGGGCAAGTCACAACCTCTCAGGACAGCTTCTTATACAAATCTAAATTACAGGTGAGTTGGAGATCTGCATTTGGTATATATCCATAAGATCACAGGTTCAGACCAAGGAAAGAAGGAAGGGAGGGAGGGAAAGAAGAAGGAACGTGGAGAAAAAGAGAGAAAGAAAGAAAAAGAGTAAGACAGGAAAGATTAAAGTGTACCCTCCAGGAAAAGGGTAAAGGTCTACTAACTCTGAGTAAAATAGACCTGGAGGATTTGTTAGTTCCATTATCAATAATTGGGGAGGTGTGGGACAGGAGTGAAGGCCCTAGTAAAGGGAAGGAGACTATACTGGGTAGGTTAGCCCCCAGGACAGTGGCCTATGATTCATTTATTTATTTTCTTCCAAGAAAAAGTCATTGTAGGTCATACACAAAGTGGTCAGGAACACAGAATACTCCTTGAAGTCAATCTCCTGGTCACTGTTCCGGTCCAGGCTTTTCATCAGTTCATCGATGCCACTCTCCTGCATTTTCTAAGAGGGGACAGATGGTAAAGAGCTTTAGAGACCCCACACATATTTGCTTGCTCTTCTGTATCTTTCTCTCTCTCTCTCTCTCTCTCTCTCTCTCTCTCTCTCTCTCTCTCTTTCATTCCCTCCATTCCCATCTCCAGGTTCCATGTTTACCCACAAACATTCAGAGAAGGCAAAGTCAACCCAGATTAGAAAACTAGTCTACCACCTTTAAAAAAAAAATAACATACATTCCACTACCTAATAGAAAGGATCTGTTCTAGAGGCCTAGCACTGGAAGACAACTGGCTTCTAGAAAAGGCCATCTAATCTACTTTCCTAACTTAACAGATGAAGAAACTGAGGCCCAGAGAATTTAAGAGATTCTCCTGAGTTTACTTAGGTAGTAAGTAGCAGAGCCAGGGCTTTAATTCAAATCCTATGACTCTAAGATTAGAACTCTTTGCACTCTATCAGATGAGGCATTACACCATGCCTCTCTTTCCACTCTCAATGTGCATAACTGAATGCTTATAATATCCAATGTGGGTGAGTTTGAAGGATCTGGGAACAGGACAGCAGAGCTAAGGAAGGGCCTGGGCCGCCCTCTGTCAGAAGGATGGAGATGACACTTATCTGCCATCCATCTCCCTAGGACCCCAGAACACAAAAAAAGGTAAGGAGAACACAACCAGGAACCCATAGGGATTGGCAGAGAAGAAAACACAGAAATCATAAATCATATGAGTATAGATCTAGGGCTGGAAAGGATCTCAGAGGCCAACCGCTCATTTTCTTATGTATGGCACTTTCTGGGAAGGGGGGAAGACAACAGTGGGGGACAAGAAGTAAAAGGAGTAATATAAGAGGATCCCCCAAGTAGAATTTTTAAAGGGATATAGGAGGAAGGCTCAGTGTGTTCCATGCCACATCACTATTGTACACACACACACACACACACACACACACACACACACACACACACACACACTGAATCAGCTTCATCCAATGAACTGTTCCCTGTTCTGACCTGTTCCCAGTTTGAAAAAAAGAAAGAAAGAGAAGGAGGGACGGAGGGAGGGAAGAATGCAATGCAATCTAATGACTCTCTATTGAATCTCTTATCAAAGCCTCTCCCAGCCTGGTTCCCAGTCTTCTCCTCCCTCCCACTCATAGTATTCTCTTCCGCTTCATCTCCCATGACCCCCCAAACCTACCAAATCTGTCTGCTCTGTTCTCCCTGACCCTCACTTCCTTCTCTCTGATTACTCTGATTATTCCCACCACTGTCCATCTTTTCCTTCCTAATACTCTCCAACAAGCCTTCTCTAACTCACCTGAACCCACTCATGCCGATGCTCTGAATCCCTTCCTCCTCACTCTAGCAATGGTGTATTTGCCTTTTTCTTTCTGTATCTGGGTCTCTTTCTGAAGCCTGGAGTTGTATCCTGTGTCCCCTTTTAGGCAGAATTCCCAGAAGGCAGCAACAATGTCTTCCCATTAGAGTAGGAGCTCCCTGCAGGCAGGACTATATCTCCCTCATCAGCTAGAAAGGTCTCTGAACTCAGGGACTACCCACAACCTTCCTCCACCTCACAACTATTAGATGGGAAATCCCTTAAGGGCAGAGACTGAGTCTCTTCTCATCAAACTGGGGGGGGAAGGGGTCCCTCAGGGCCAGCTCTTATCTCCTTTTCCCCTGAATGCTTCCCCTCTTGGATTCAGGACACAGTTCTGTCCAAAGGGGATGATCAGTCTTGAATGTGGTTGATGTAGAAGTTTGTAGACCACCTGAGTAATGGTTGTAGGAGAATAAGAATAGCTTACATCTAGAAAGTACTACTTGTGTCTCCTCAAAGGTCTTCATATATTAGCTCATTTGAGATGAGAGAATACTCACCTCCCCCAAGCATAGCTCCTTCTTGATCAACTCCTTCAATTCTCTCCTGCTCAGGGTCAGTTTGCTGCCCTCCCTTCCAGAATATTTGTGGAAAGTGGTGACCATGGTGGTCAGGGCCTTCTCAAGAGGAGTCTCCATCCCAGCAAGACTTTCAGATCTAGAGAACAAAGAGAAAAGAGAAAGGAGGGAAGAACACTATTCTAAGGGATTTAAGCTAAACCCAGAGGATACATTCATACACACACACACACACACACACACACACACAAATGGATTCAGTTATAACAGTATAGACTGAAGTAAGATGTAAGGACAGAACTCCCCAGCTTTTATGGCTGTAAAAACCTGGAACTTATTGACAAAGGAGCATACAGTCTCCCATTAGGAACAGGAGTGGGGTGGGGGTGAGGGGACCTGATGATGGTCTCAAGTGGAGAAGAAGGAATAGATAGCTTTAGTATAAAGAGGAGAATAAGGGTATGACCATTTCCTCCCTGCCCCATCCAGCACAAGAGGTGAGTTACTTGCAGTCACCTCCCCTCTATGCTCGGGTCTCTGATTCATCAACCAAGAAGTTTGCAAAGAGTGGATGCCCAGGGTCACACAGCCAGTAAGTGTCTAAGATCGAATTTGAATTCAGGTCCTCCTGACTCCTGGTGAGTGCTCTATACACTGCACCACCTAGCTGCTCCCCCCCAACTTAATTTTTTTATTATTTTGTGGAAGACAGGGTAAGGAAAAAGTCCTTGGCTGAACCATGAGCACAAAGGCAGCAGGAATGAAGAGAGAGAGCACTACGGAGGAGGTAGGGGAAAGGTGGTTAGACCTTACAAACTGGTCTCCTGTCTCTGACACAGAAAGCTAGAAGAAAGCCTGATAAGCAAAGGGTTGGTAGAAGAGGGGAAAGGAGTCAGAGGTGAAAGTGTATATTAGGTATGGCCCCTTCTCAGAAGGGGGGAAGATGACATTGAGGGACAAGAAGTGAAAGGAGTAATACAAGAAGATCCCCCAAGTAGAATTTTTAAAGGGATATAGGAGGAAGGTTCAATGTGTTCCATACCACATCGCTATTGTACACACACACACACACACACACACACACACACACACACACACACACACATACACACCCACACACATATTCACACTGAATCAACTTTCTCCAGTGAACTATTCTCAATTCTGACCAGTTCCCAGTTTGAAAAAAAGAAACAGAGATAGAGAGAAAGGATAGAGATATAGAGGAGAGAGAGATACCTTTCCTTAATTTATTTAATCACTTAATAAATATAAAACACCTACTAAGAGTAGAGGCAGTTTATCATGACAAATAGGGAGCCAGCCTTAGAATCAGAAAGATCTGCCTCTAACACATATAAGCCCTGTTTAAGTCACTTAATTTCATAATACTCCCTAGGTAAGTCTCTAAGCCTTAGGAGTTCTTAACCTGGAATTCATGAACTTTTTTTTTTACTTTTTTTTGAGTCATTTGGGGTTAAATGACTTGCCCAGGGTCACACAGCTAGTAAGTGTCTAAGATTGAATTTGAACTCAGGTCCTCCTGACTCCAGGCGAGTGCTCTATACACTGCACCACCTAGCTGCTCCCCCCCAACTTAATTTTTTTTATTATTTTGTTAACTCTATCTCAATAACTAGTCTCCTTTGTAATCTTATGTATTTGGTTTTATGCATTTAACAATATTATTCTGAGAAAGGATCAGTAGACCACCAGACTGCTGCCAAAGGAGGGCCAGGTTAAGGTTAAGAATTCCTGCAGTGAATAGAGCAGCGGCCCTGGAGTCAGGAGGACCTGAGTTCAAATCCGGCCTCAGATACTTGACACACTCACTAACCGTGTGACTTTGGGCAAGTCACTTAACCCTAATTGCCCTCCAAAAAGAAAAAAGAAAAAAAGAATTCCTGCTCTAAGACTACAGTTAACAGAGAAGTTGCTGATTTGCTTGTGGAAGGGAATTGTTTCCCATACAGATGAAATCACAGGTCCAGACCAAAAGACAAACAGGCCAAAAATATACAGTGTGCTGTGCTATTCTGATGCTGGGGGAGATACAAAGATGAGGGGAGAAAAGACAGAGGCCCTCACCTCTCCCCCCCTTTCCCCTCCCTTGGGTCCCATGTTCTAGCAGGAGCCTATGACCTAAACAGGTAACTAGACTATACAGTATTATACAGAAGGCATATAAGCAAAACAGAGTACCAGGGGAATTCTCCAGGGGAAAGTCATTTCCAAGTGGGGGAATGGTCTCTCCAGAAGTCTGGAGGTAGAGGTCCCTAATTCCGTCACCTTGGGCCAGGGGAGAAGCAAAGCAAACCCCAGGGAAAGGAGAAAGCAAAGGGTATGTCTAGTTGCCATGGCTCAGGCTTGAAAATCACTTCCCCTCTGGGGAGGTGAGGATGGTAACCATACAGGAACTGAGGTGATTTCCCCAAAGAAGCTGAGTCAATGAGTTAGAATAGAAAGGCTCTCTGGGGTTACGGGAGAGAGTCCCCCCAAAAGATCCCTCCTATTTCCAACTTGTGCCTACCTGGCTCCCTCCCCTTTCTTTCTTCACCCCCATCATCCCCAACTCTCCCCTTCTCTCTTAGACCTCACTCAACCTGTCTTGACCCAGATCTGTTGCTAATTAACTGTGTGACCTTAGGCACTGAAGTCACTTCACTTGTCTGAACCTTTTTCTTGTCTTTGTAAAACCTGGGGGTTTAGCAATGGACTATCCCCATTTGCAGATGAGGTTCAGAAAAGCAGAAGCTGTTTGCCCAGGGTCAAGTACCTACTAATCATCAGAGCCTCAAATGATCCCACATCTCTTGACCCCAAATCCAAGCTCTTTTTCCTACTAAACAGGGTTAGCTGCCTCTAGCCTCCCATCCCCTGAACACTAACCCCTCCATCCTGTAAGTCTCCTAGAAAAAAAACTCTTGCCCTCCATATAGCTACCCAAGCCAAGCTGAGGATGTCAAGTGGAGACTCACCCAATTAAGGCAAAGCAACCAGTGAATCTGAGGAGATGGGAAGAAATAGAATCCCTGCTTACTCTCTAGCTTTATTGCCTTTGTTTAGACTCCAGGGAGCTCAGGATGGGAGAGGGCCAATGAGAAGGAGAAGGAGACACGGAAAGGCTCAGGCCTAGGCCTCCTGGGAGGAGGAACCAAGGACCCCATGGCCTTTTCTTTGTTTACAAGCTGGGTAAAAAGAGGAGACCAGGCTCCGACTGGCATGTGCCCTACTGGGTATTAAGTAGTGCTTCTCTCCTGAGTAAGACACAGTGAGTCACATCACAGTGTAGTGGGGGAAAGGGCTTACCCTAATGTCGGCTACAGACCCTGGCGGAATCCTGGCAGTGATATTTACCAGCTAAAGGACCTTACAGTTCTGTATTGATGATCCTGTGATCTGGTGATCTCTCCAACCCTCAGTTTCCTGAGCTCCAGATAATAATGTCAATAAGGACAATAATAATAATAAATTAATAAAAATTAATAATTATTAATAATAAATAAGGACAACAATATTTGCACCATTTACCTGACAGAATTGTCTCAGAATTATAGAAGCATAGACTTTAGAATAGGAAGAGACCTCTAAACTCACCTGGACCAACCCTCTAATATTTTGCTATTGTTGTTGTTCAGCCATTCTTCAGTCATGTCCGACTCTTCTTGACCCCTTTAGTGGTTTGCCATCATCCTCCAGGTCATTTTACAGATAAGGAAACTGAGGTGAATGGGGTGGAGTGACCCAGAGGATGTTATAAGGAGCTGAGGCCTTTGTTTTACTTTCTGATTCCAGGTTAAGGATTTTCCTGTCTGAAGTTTGGGGGCCTGCCGAGGGGACCTCTCAGCAATTTCTCCCTTTTCCTTGCTATAAGGAAAGGCCTTGAAAATCACTGAGGTCAGATTTGAACTCAGGATGAGTCTTCTTGACTCCAGGCTCAGTGGTTTATCCACTGTGCCCTGAGGCCCACACAGGTGAGGTGACTTTCCCAATGTCACACAGACAGGAAGTTATAAGTCAAGTTTTCTGACTCCAAATCTAGAGCTCTGTAAGTCTTAAAGCACAACAAGCATAACAAGATGTTATCATCTCCATATCTCCCAAGGACATGTAGAATTTAGTGAGGCAGGGGATAGGGCTGAGTGTAAAGGATGTTAGGTATGAGTCAGAGTGATGCCTTGAAGGCTGACCATAGAGCTGAAGTTTTCTTTTCTTTTCTTTTGAGGGGAAAAAGATATCTTGTCTTTTTGGAGGGGGGAGGCAGGGCAATTGGGTTAAGTGACTTGCCCAAGGTCACACAGCTAGTAAGTGTTAGGCATCTGAGTTCAGATTTGATCTCAGGTCCTCCCGACTTCTGTACTGGTACTCTATTCACTGCACCACCTAGCCGCCCCTTGAACTTTTCTAAAAGTGTGGTTTTGGGGGGTTTGATTTGGTTTGGTTTGGTTTTCCTTAACCCTGCCATGACTTTATTAAAAGGAATGTCAAATGGAGGTCTTGGTAGCAGAAACAGGAAGACATTATAGGGATAGGGATAGGTGTGCATTGTCATAAATAAGGGCTGAGTGCCAGGATGGGAGCCCAATTATCAAACAGGGTGTCAGAATAGTCAGTCCTACCTAAACTTAGGTAGAGTCTCTGGAACTGGGTAAAAAGATTTAGAGTGGGGCAAATTTGGGGGAAGGAGAAAAAAGCATCTGAATGTTGGAGGTCAGAGAGAAAGCGGGCATGAGAAGCAGCTATCTTGATTAGCCCCTTGCTCCTCTCTTGCCAGTCCTCCCCCCTCCCTTGGCCCTTCACTCCCAGGGGTCAGGAACCAGGACTAGAGAGGGAGACCAGGGATTGGTTGCTTGGTGATAGGAGTTTCCGAAGCACAGTTTAGAAACAGAATGATGCAAAAGGATGGTTTGGTGAGGCTGGGGAAGGATTGGCCGGGTGTAACAGCATCTCTGGTGGAAGAGTGAAGGAAGGCATGAAGGAGACCACACCACCATAAATGAGACAACAGGATCATAAGGCTTTATTGTTAAATCCTAAACAGTAAGGGAGGATTCTGGAAAGACATACTAGGGTCATCCATCCTCCCACACTGAAGGTGGGGAAAAGCACGGAAAATTATAGCAAGGAAAAGGGAGAAATTGCTGAGAGGTCCCCTCGGCAGGCCCCCAAACTTCAGACAGGAAAATCCTTAATCCGGAATCAGAAAGTAAAACGAATGCCTCAGCTCCTCGTAACATCCTCTGGGGCCCCGTGTGATGTCCGATGGGCTTCAGGCTTCCTTCTTTCTAACTCTAATCCCTCACACAGCAGTCAATGCTCTTTCCCCATCTCAGCTGACTCCAAACTCAAAATTCCCTGTCTCTCCTCACCCTCTCGGAGACTCTGTTTCCTCATCTATAAAATGAGAATGCTGGACCAGACAATCTTTAAGGTCCTATGATCCTGTGAGACTCTTCTCTAACTTGTTCTATTGGAAATTCTTCTCTGATTTGTTTTTATCTTCCCCTTCTGACCTCTCAGCTGACCTCCCTCTCAGCTGGCACACAATTAATTCCAGGGTCAATTTCCAGGATAGAAATCTCATCCCAAGACAATTTTCAGGAATGTCGTTCCACATCTCCTTCTGGTATCACTTGGAACATCCCTGGCTCATCCCCTCCCCTTCTGGTCTTGCTTTAAGTCAGGAAAGGGTTAAGCATTTCTATGATTCAGAGAAAATGTTAAAGGAGTGAAGGAAGGAGCGAGGCTAGTGATATGGGTCGGGAACTAACTAGATGAAAAATTTTACTTCCATTCCTCCTTTTCTATCCCAAATGAAAGCCCAAGGGCATGTTGGGAAATAGCTATCTTTAGCACACTCTCCTCTTCCCCACCCCACCCTCCAACCAGGGTTTCTCCTGACTCCCAACATCCAACACCCCCAAGGACTCCTCAACAACCTACCACACCCAGAACCAAGAACAGATGTGATATTCAATATCACCCTGAATTAGAAGAGGATGTTGACAAAGGGGGATGGTGGCAACAGAGGACTCAAGAAAGCAAAAGTTGAATTGAAATCTCCCTCCATATGTCTAATTTATGGTGGTTCTTAAGGACTGTGGTTTTGGATTTTTCTAGTACTCAGATTCTGAATTTGTCATCCCATGATCTTGTGACCTCTCCAAGCCTCAGTTTCCCAATCTACAAAATGAAGATAGTAATATTTGCACCATTTGCCTAAAAGAATTGTCTCAGAATTACAGTATATTTTCTATGCTCTCAAAGTTTTCCACTTCTTGTGGTTCATTCCCATGCTACCCAAAAGTTCTTAGGGATGTTATGGAAAGAGCATTGAGACCCAGAATGAGATGGAAAGAGTACTAAGCCAGGAATCTTTTGTCTGGGCTCCAGAAGGATTTGGAACAAGTAACTTATGAAGGTCTTTCCCAACTCTAGCACTGTATGAATCTATAAACCATTCTGTGCCTCAGCCTTCATTTGTAAAGTGAATGATCCCAAGATCCTTCCCAGCTTTAACCTTCTGAATCTATCTCACAGGCAACAGTGAACCATCTTCATTTTGGGCACTTGTTTCCCCAATATTCCTCCTCTTTGTGTCCCTCTTCCCCAAACCCTACCCATGACAACTCACATCAGCCTCCACAAAAATTTTTAAAGCCCCTAAAGTCAGCTCCGGGGAGACTATGCAGATCTCTCTGCCTCTCTACTCTCTTTATTGGGGAAACCAAGCCACTGATCCACCCAGTACCCACCAAAAAAGACTCCCCAAACAGCAGCAGACGTTCTTGCAATAAACCTTTATTAATTCTACTCAATGACCTGGTTGTGCTCCAGCATCACTCAAGATAGTAATGTGCCCACCTCAGGCTCCATAAGGATACTATGACCCCGTAGCTCCTCCCCAGATTTCCCCCACCCCCTCCCTCAGGAGCTTCCCTCTTTTCCCTCTCCCATCCCTCAGCATCACCAGTGCTCCCCTTT
>CM053584.1:132312068-132342611 GCA_028627135.1 Pseudochirops cupreus
TTCCCCTGAACTAGGTAAATGGTATTTGATTAATTAAAGTAAGATTGTTAACCCATTTTGAGTTGCTTTCCTTTAGAAAAGCAGATCTAAGAACCTGTGCTAGTAGCCGCCCTAGGTATGCTAGGGTGCTTGCTGTTACACTGCTCCGGGGTGGGAAGCAGAATGGATAAAGTCAAGAATCATATCCTACATTCCAAAGCCTAAAGTCAATGACTTTTGGATGACCCAATTGTGCTAACACTATTGATGCTGTCGTCTCTTTCTTCTCTTGTTCAAGACAGTTAAGATGGAAATGGACTGGGAAAAATTACTACCTTGCTTTCTGTTATATTTAATATTCCTTGGACTTTGCACAGGTGGAAAAAAACTGCTTTCTTTATTAAATAAAAGTTATTAGTATGTAAAGTCACCTTCTATTTTATATGTATATATAAGAAAAATGTTATCATATTACTAAAATATTAGTTTTATTACTGTTGTTTATCACTGTTGGGAAGCCTCCTTTTCATCCTTATTTATGAGTGTAGATAAGTTAGGATCATTGAGAGAGCTTATTTTTCATTTGAGTTTTTCTAGGAATGATTCTGGTAGCTATAGGTGGTTCAGTGGATAGAGTACAGGGACTGGAATCAGGAAGACTCATCTTCCTGAGGTCAAATCTGGTCTCAGACACTTACTAGCTGTGTAACCCAGGGCAAATTACTTAATCCTGTTTGCCTAAGTTTCCTCAACTGCAAAATGAGCAGGAGAAGGAAATGGCAAACCACTCCAGTATCCTTTGCCAGGAAAACCCCACAAGAAGTCAAGAAGTGTTATACATGACTGAAACAACTAACTAACTACAACAGAAATGATTCTCTGGATAAGCAACCCCTCACCCTAGTCAGGCACAATTAGCCTGTAGGTAGTCCCCGCGACCTGGTCAGTTGTGTCACTGGATTAGTCCTGACTTCTTTGGGAATTCTGAGACTGTCTGAATTGGACAGGGAACTTAAAGGACATTTAGGACATTTCCAACTCAGTTAAGACCATTAAGGCCCAGAGAGTTAAACCAACTTGTACAAGGTCATGTAGCTATTATGTGCTAGATGTAGACTTTGAGGTCAAGTCTCATAATGCCACATGTGTTCACATGGACACTAAAATGAGTCAAAACTTCAGTCCACTGAGTCTACTGACCACTACAGTCAAACCAATTGATCCATAGCCCTTTAGAGCCTATAGTTTGAAAACCTCATAAATTCCATATTATAGGCTCAAGTTAAAGAGACTTACCTGTCTAGAGACAGGTGAATGGGGCTTCAAAAGGAATCAGGAACCAGTGAGAGGTGCAGGTCCCAGGTAACTTTAATAGGGATAGAATTTTGGCCTCTGGATCCCTTGATTAGGAAACTCTCTGATTCACTTTGATGCAATTCCAGACAATGTTTAGTTACTCAAGAGTTTCCTGGATTCATCTTCTGGTTTTTCTTTTTTTTTTTTGGTTTGGTTTGGTTTTTCTTTTTTCTTTTTTTTTTTTTGGTTGATAATTTGTAATATTTTGTTTATTTTATTTTTAATTTATGGAAGAAAACGAGCATTTCCATAACAGTTCAATGAAAAAGATGATTGCACATGAAATTGCAAAACTATTATGCACAACTTGCTATTTGCCTTATTTTTTTTAATTCTGACACTAACTGATTGAATTTCAACACACAGCAGGCTGAGACCAAGCAGCCTCTCCCCTTCCTGTTGCGCTCTTCTCCAAACCTCTTAAAGCAGGGGTGGGGAGCCTGCAGACTAGAGACCGCATGTGGCCTTCTAGGTCACTGGGTGTGGCCTTTTGACTGAGTCCATATTTTACAGAACAAATTCTTTTATTAAGGGAATTTGTTCTGTGGAGTTTAGATTCAGCCAAAGGGCTGCACTTGAGGACCTAGGGTCCACATGTGACCTGGAGCTACAGGTTCCCCACCCCTGCACTGTACTCCCCTTTTACCTGAGTAAGACAGACCTTTCCTGCCGATTTTCCAAGTTGTTTTGGGTTGGGAAATTGTTTTACCCTGTCTTTTTGCTGGTTCTGCTATTCCAGAATTCATTTTATGTGCTCCTTTATAGTTTGGAGGTAAATTTAGAGAGTTCAGGTGATTTCCTGCTTACTTTGCCATCGTGGCTCCTGGAAGTCCATGTTTCCCAAAAATATTGAAGCAAGGAAAGAAATGTTGTATCCTGGAAATAACAAATAGGTCAGCCTTGCTGGATCATAGAGTATTGGAAGTAAAGTAATGTGTAAGTAGTTAGAGAGTTAGACTAGAGTCTAGATTATCTTATAGGTAGTACATGTGTGTGTGTATATGTATGTATGTATATACGTACACATGTATGTATATATGTATGTATATATCGTATATCTCCAGTACATGTGTGTGTATATATACATACACATGTATGTATATATGTATGTATATATAGTATATTTCTAGTACGTGTGTGTGTGTGTAAATACTAAATTAATAAGAGGGGGTTTTTGGTTTTTATAGTATTTTATTTTCCAATTACACATAAAGATAGTTTTCAATATTCACTTTTAAAAGATTTTGAGTTCCAAATTTTTCTCCTTCCCTCCATCCCCTCTCTCCACCCCAAGACAGCATTCAATCTGATATACATGTACGGGTGCATTCATATTAAATACATTTTCATATTAATCACGTTGTAAAAGAAGAATCAGAAGGGAAAAACCATGAAAAGGAAAAAAAGAGAGAGATTAGTATGCTTCAATCTGTATTCGGACTCCATAATTCTTTCTCTGGATGTGGATAGCATTTTTAGGGAGAGTTCTAAATGACATACAGGGGAGTTGGTATTTATTATAACTAATATTATTATTATTATTATTAATTAAGCATTATAGGGAAACACTAGCTTCTTGAAGAGAATGACACAGTGAAACTTGAATTCAGGAATATAAACTGAGAATATAAAAAATATAAAATTCAGGAATATAAATTTTGTGTGATGGATAGTTTGGTGAAGAGAAAGATTAGAGACAAGGAGGGTAATCAAGAGGTTATTGTAATAGTCCCAGCAAGAGATGACAAGGGTGTGGACCAGGGTGGTTGTGGTGTGACAAGGAGTAGACATGAACAATGATGAGGATATGGAGTCTATAAGACTTGACAACTGGATATGGGGAGGTAAGTGAGAGCTAGAGAGAGAGCCAAGGATGAGTCACAGATTACAAACCTGGATAAGCAGAAGAATGGCGGTGCTTTTGACAGAAAGGAAGAAGTTAGGAGGAAGATTGGGTTTAGAACAATGAGTTCTATTTTGACCATGTTGAATTTGAGACATCTGGGTGGAGCTGTCCAGTGGGCAGTTGGAGATTTGAGGAGAACAGGAAGGTAAACAAGGGACATCCTCAGTTGCAACTCAATTGAAAAAAAAACTGGGGAGAGGGGAAGACAGAACTAGCCATAATTCCCTGGCTTAAATTCACACAATAACTTAGATTATGATAAACTTAACTCAAATTTATATCCTTTTACTTGATCTATTTGGTATGTGGCTTAGGATTGGTCTCAGACCAATGACTTTGGGTACTTCTTGAGAGCTAGCTGACTCCTTTCTGATCACAGCTTCAGTAGACACAGATTCATCTCTTGCCTCTGGCCCTTTCCTTGGGATAATGCAATCATGTTTCCTCACCTTCCCAGAAATAGACGGGACATTTACTAAAAGTCTCACCCATTGTCCACAACACTAAACCCCATTAAACTTCCACTTCTACCATCAAAAATGTCAGGCTTGCACCTTACCACCAGCTTCATCCCTTACCTTACCTGGTGAAACAGGAACATGGAGGTCCTCTTACCTAATACCCTCATTTTATAGATGATTGTTTACATTGGGGAAATCAGGACTGTGAGGACATCAAATGGTTGCATACATGGCCCTGGAGAACATACTATGCACTCTCCCATTCTAAGGCTGCCTACAAGCAAAGAGAGCCAGAACCTCTGGACTAGTGTTGTAGGATACTGTGGCTATAGGCAGGAATATGCTGGAGTCAGCTCTAACCAGCTCATTTAGTATGGTTGTTAAATTTTCAATGTGAGCCTTTATATTTCAAAAGTCAGCAGTGCCTACAAATCAGGGTTTGGTTTATTATTTTGTTGATTGTGTAGACTTAAGAAAGCGTTAATAATGAAGATTAAACTTAAAAGAATATGTACATACTTTTTTTTTTGGAGAGTTTGGTTTTTAAACATTTCTCAGCACATTTCCATTTTGTTTTATAAACATGACTTGAGTTCAGCAGGAGCACAGTAGAAGACTCAGGGAATGAAGTCATCACCAGACTGGAGGCTCAGTACCTGAAATTAATAATAATAATAATAGGCATTACATACAATACCCCTGATGATAGGACTGGTTTTCTTTCAATTCAATTGAACAAATGTCAATTTAAGACCCCTTATGAGCAGAGGATTATGCTGGGCACTGGGAAAGTTATAAAGTTTAGATGTAATATGATCCCTGCCCTCACAAATCTTGTAGCTTTTTAAAGAGATATGTAACTTACAAAGGTAACTATAATATATAAGGGTAAATAAAGAAATGCAAAACTCTACGTAAGTCGGAGGGAAGGCAGGCTGGTTACTGGCAGAAGGATCAAGGAAAGCTTCATGGAGACGGCATTTCATTTGGTTTTTAAAGTATGGCTAGGATTTCAAAAGGTAAAGAGGGAGAAGGGGAACGTTTAGGCAGAGGAAATAACATTAGCCTCTGGCTCTCCAAAGGGCTACTCCCAGAAAAAAAAAAAGGTCCCTAGCTTGGGACTCACATGGATCAGGTGCAGTTCTAGAGCAACCTGAACCCAAAGAGAAGGGAGTTGGCTTTTTTTCTAGAACTTTCAGGGTCATTAACAACCCCCCTCCTCTCTTCACCCTCCCCCAAAGTCCCAGTAGCAGGAACATCCAACTTGGCTAGAGCTAGGATGTGTGGAGGGGAATCCTGTAAGATAGGCTGATTAGTAGAGACAGAATGGTGAGGTAGAAAGAGGCCTGGACTTAGAGTCAAGGGCCTTGGGTTCACATCTGACTTAGACGCTTACAAGCTATGATGGGCAAGGCACTTTCTCTTTTTTTTAAATTTCAATTGAAAATTTTCATTTTAACAGGAAAAAAAAAACCCAAACATATATGCCACAAAGTATGCTTCACAAAATTCTTAAGCAAAAATAAACAAATAACAAAAATAAAAATTGGAAGAGTTAATATATTTGTATATATTTAGCATTTATTCAAAGAGAGGCTAAGTGTTAATTTTAGTAAGAAAGTACTAATATAATTTCTTGGATGTAACCTTTGTTTTAACTCTTTAATGTTGTCTTCATTTACAGTCAGTGTAGATGTCATAGTCACTTCACCCTGTTTGCCTCAGTTTCCGCATCTGTCAAATGAGCTGGGGAAGGAAATGGCAAACCACTCCAGTATCATTGCCAAGAAAACCCCAAAGGTAGTCATGAAGAGTCAGACATGACTGAAATGACTCAACAACAACAAAAAAAAAATATCATAGACTTGTGTTCTCACTTCTGCATACAAGTCTTCCCATATTTGTTCAAAGTTTTCTTATTGGGGTGGCTAGGTGGCACAGTGAATAGAGCACCAGCCCTGGAGTTAGGAGGACCTGAGTTCAAATCTGACCCCACTTAACACTTACTAGCCATGTGAACTTGGGCAGGTCACTTAACCCCAATTGCCCTGCCTTCCCCCTCAAAAAAAGAAAAAAAAAAAAAAGTTAAAAAGTTTTCAAATTAATTCTTCCTCCTGAAAGGCAGCCTGAAATATTGGATAGAAGAGCAGTCTGAGTCGAAAATAGGAGTTCACATTTTGCCTCCAACATAGACTGGCTTTATGACACTAGACAAGTCCCTAAATCTCTCAGTGCTCCCAGGAAACTAAGACTATGAGGTATAGAATAATAACTAATCGATATTGGTAAAAGGAAATTATTGCTTAGGAGCTCCCTATACAGATCATAGGTATAGACCAAAAAAAAAAAACCACAAACAAACCCAACCCTTTCATATTGCATAATAATATTTTATAATATTCATATGCTGTCATCTGTTCAGCTGTCCTAAAATCATGTGATTTGTTTCCAACATTTTGCAATTAAAAATAATTTATCTGACCCTCAGTTTCCTCATGTGTAGGATAGGGATGATACTTGTTTAACAGGGCTGTTGTGATGAAAGTGCTTTGTAAATCTCTAATTGCTAAGAGCTAAAGTATAGAGTGAATGGAGAATAGCAATGTGAGATAATGCTCAAAATATCGAATGGTGCTATATCGGGGAGCCCTAGAATACCAAGCTATTGTTTATTTAGGGAATTAGACAATTAGGAAATCAACAAAAACTTATGAGCAAAAAAGTGATGTGACCAGATCTATGTGTGATAATGACAGACAGTGGTACAAAGGATGATCCATTAATCAGAGAGGGGAAGAAGTAAACCAATCAATCAACAAGTATTCAAATAGGTACTGGGCATATAATGACAAAAATGAAAAAGGGAAAAAGCCAATTTGGATGTTCTTTCAATGGCACATGAAGGTGGTAATGACAACCTGTACTATTACAGTAAGAGTGAGAGTAAAGAGGAGGGACCTGATGTGAGACATATTAAGGGGTAGAATCAACAGCGCTTGATTATTGATTGATTGTGAGAACTGAGGGAGAAAAGAGTCAAAGAAAACATTAAAATTTCAATTCAATCAATTGGATGGTTCCAGTGGTGCCGTTGATGAAAATAAAGAAATGAATGAGATGGTAGAGAAAGTGTTGAAGAAAAGATAGTCTCAGTTCGGAACATATTTAATTTGAGATCTCCTCCTGTGGAACATTTAGGTGATGATCTTTAAGGTCCCTTCCAGTTCTAAATCATTAATCACGCATTTGTAAGCCTCATCTGGATGGACATAACAACATAGAAAACCTAAAGGAAACCAAGTACAGCAAATAGTGTGAACTTGAGAGCTCTGTAACCTTAATATGCCATGCTTTGTGCTGACCAATGGACCACATCTCTTTGCTCCCTTCCTGCACTCTCAGCTCAGCCTCTTGCATGCCGGGCAACCCACTCTAGCTCCCCTCACCCAAATTAATGATTCTGGTATTCCTCTTACCAGGAACCTCCCAAGGAAAGCCTTTCCAGTTCAGTTCATTGGGCAAGGCTATTACTACAGGCTTAGCCATTGCATGGAGCTTCCTGGTGAAATAACCATTTCCCAACCTCTTGTGATCTTCTTCCTCTTTATGTAGCCTGGGGAAACTGGAAACCAGAACTCTCTTCTCCTTCTGCGAGCAGCCTATCTACCTAGGCATCCAGATTCCATTTAATGATATATTCTAGAACTTTGCCAAGAATTAAAGTCAGGCATGCTGGACTATTATTTGAAAACTCTACTACCTCCTTCCTCTGGGAGGGGACATGGCAAAAGCATTTGTATAACTCTAGTCCAGTCATGTTTTCCATCAATTCTCAAAGATCTCTGAGAATGACCAATAGTTCGGCAATTGTATCTGGTAGTACTTTCAGATTTCAGAATGCAATTTATCTCATCCCAGCTGTTGGAACTTTTTGAGGGCAGCTAAGAACCTTCTTATCATCTCTTTACTTACTTTAGCTTTCAACACCCTGAGAACTGCTTTTATTCTATTTTTCCCAGTCTAAATAGCATTGTCCTTGGTAGAGAAAAGAGAAATAAATTAAGAATCAAATGGCTTGATTCAGCCTCTCCATCAGCCATTATTATCAACATATTGGTGCCAAGAAGACAGCCTGTTTATTGGATCTTGCCTTAGAAATAGATAGGTGGAGGAGTGAATAGAGTGATGGGTGAGGAGTTAAGAAGATCTAGTCTAGATCCAGCCTCAGATACTTCCTAGTTGTGTGACACTGAGTGAGTCATTTTACTTCTGATGGCCTCAGTTTCCTCAACTGAAAATGGGGCTAACAAATTGTTGTAAGGAGCCAATGAGATAATATTTGTAAAGCACTTAGCACAGTGTCTGGCATATAGTCAGTCCTTAATAAATATTTATTTCATCTGTCCATCCCAATCATAGTTAATAGAAAAAGACTTTTGCTGTACTTTGCCTTCATTGGCAGTCTTGGCCCATTCCAATCCTTAGCACCTTATCGATCATTGCCTCAGTCACCACTGTTTCTAGACCCAACTCCAGACAACTTACCAGCTGCCTTTCTACCCAGACTATAAACTATGCCTTTATCCCCTTTTAGCTCCAGAAACTCCTACCCTGGAGCCCTGAGCTTCTGACTGGTCTTTGCCTTAACCAATCTCTTATAGTAAATGAATGTAGACCTGGCCCCAGTTATGCTTTACTTGACTGTCCAGCCATTTTTTTCACCAGCTACCCCACCAAGATGGGTCTCCTCAGCATGCCATTAACCTTCCCAGGCCTTACAGAATTTGAACCATAATCAAGTCAATTCTGTCACTGCTCTTGGAAAGAGCATGTCAATATCCTTCCCAGTAGCTCTACTCTCATCGCTATAGTTTTCCCAAACAGAATATTCCTCTCTCACCACCACACCCTTTATATGTAGTCACCCCCATTAGAATGTAAACTCCTTGAGGTGAGGGGATAGCTTCGCTTTTGTATTTGTATCCCCAGCATTAAGCACACCACTTAGTACATAGTAAGTACTTAATAAATGCTTTTCATTCATTCTGGTGAAGGAGAAGGGAAAATCAAAGATAATTCCAAAGTTGACTTGATGAGTGGTGGTACAACAAAGAGAAACAGTAACAACAGCAGAATCAGATAGGACACCATAGGATAAAAGCTAAGCATGGAGACAAAGAGAGCTAGCGGTGTAGACATAGGTGCCCTTGGAATAGCAGCACTGGTCCTGTTTCTGGCCCATTCTTTACAGACATTATCTGGAGGAGTAATTCATATAGAGGAAGGGCTGACCAGCCTCACCAATGGCCACACACAGGGTAGACAAGTAAGAGTAGATGAAGCAGGAAGGCACCCTAAGGGAGAGGGAAAAGAGCATGTGCTAGGCAAGTCAAATCATCATCTTGACTACCAGCTCCCCTCAGAACCTGATGGAGACCTTGAACCCAAAAACCTTGGGAATAGCAATGCTTCTAAAGCACTGTCCACAACCATCCTTTGAAACAGCAGCTCTTGCAGAGATCCAGCCTGGCAACTGTTCCTATCTGAACCATAGTCACAACTACTAGAGAACCAAAAAGGAAAGCTCTTGCCACCAAACTCATTGGCACTATCAAATGGTTCAATATAGAAACTAACATGATTTCATCAGTGGAAATGATAATAAGACTAAACATTACCATTTGCTTTGTCAATGCACCATAAGGACCGCAGTATGTTTCCAGATGATTTACAGCTGCAACTTTCCATATGTTTTGGCTCCCTCACTAGAATATGAGCTTCTTGAGATCAGGGACTGTATTGCTTTTCTGTTTGTATCTCAGCACTTAGCAGAGTGCTCATATATAGTAAACGCTTAACATATGCTTTATATTATTCCTTCACTCATAAAGGAGAACATGTAACTGGGAAAATGGGAATAGGTCAAGGGACCAAAGACTGAAGAGTCAATTTAGTGTGAATGAGAGAATGGGAAGGGAGGACAGAAGCCTGTGTTTGAAAAGTAGAATTTCAGAGTTCCCCTCTCCATCTGCATAGGGGGAGGAGCCAAGAAGGATGGATTTCTAAGAGATGGTGATATCTGAAGTAAGATCTTGATAGTGTGTGAATGAAATGGGGCAGAGGTCTTTGGAGTTAAAGAAGTTGAATTGTGAATACTGAAGTCCCTGAGAATGATAAGGATTGAGGTAAAAAGGAAGACTATGATCCAGGCGCTGAAGCAGTATGCATAGCAAGTCATTGAGAAAGTTGAGAGATGATCTAGGGGTCAAAAGATGACAGAAGACCATATAGACCTCAAAAGAGGAAAGATCACTGAGGAATGGTGGCAAAAAAAAAATAGCTTGGAAATCATAGTAAGAGCAAAGAGTATTGCCATGCATCCCCATGGCCCTGTGGAGGACAAAGTGGGATGTGATCATCACTTGTAAAGGAGTTGTAAGGAATGTAGTATTCTTGATAGGGAAAAGAAGGAGGAGGAGGAGGAGGAGGAGGGGAAGGAAAAGGGGAAGGAGAAGGGGAAGGAGGAGGAAGAGAAGAAGGAGAAGTAGAAGAAGAAGAAGAAAAAGAAGAGGAAGAAGGAAAAGAAAAAGGAGGAGGAGCAGGAAGAGGAAGAGGAGGAGGAGGAGAAGGAGAAGGAGAAGAAGAAGAAGTATCTATATAGTGCAAATAAAACAGTACATGATGGCAGGCAGAGTATAAAACATAAGATGATTGGAAACAGGAATGGGCCACATTATTGAGGGCCTCAAAAGTCAGAAGATTTTATATTTGGTCCTAGAAACAATAGGGAGTCCCTAGAGGTGATTGAATAAGGGAATGACTTTATCGGATCACTTTGACAGCTAGTAGAGAATGGACTAGAGAGATGAGAAATCTGAGGCAGGGAAACCAACCAAAAGGTTATTGCAATGGTCCATGAGATGATGGGTATCTGTCCCATGGTGGTGACAGGGTCAGAGGAGAGAAGGAGAGGTGTATAGGAGAGATGATAAAAGGTAGAAATGACAGGACTTGGAAACTGATTAGATAATCAAGGTGAGAGTGAGGAGTTGAGGATAATACCTAGGTTGCAAGCTGGGGTACCTGGGAGGACTGTGGTACCCTTGACAGTCTTAGTTGGTGAAGTTAGGAAGAGGGAAGCATTGAAAGGGAAGGGAAGATAAAGAGTTCAGTTTTGGACATGTTGAGTTTAAGATGCTTGTGGGATACCTAGTTTGAGATGTTGAATAGGCAGTTAAGAATATGAGCCTAGAAGTTCAGAGAGAAGTTAGAGATGAACAAATAAATCAGAGAATCATCTGCATATATATGATAATCAAATCCATAAGACCTAATCAGATCACCAAGTGAAACAATGTAGAAGGATAAAAGGGCTCAGGGCAGAGGCTTGGGGCACGCCCATGTTTAATGGATGTGGTCTGGATGAAGATCCAGAAAAGGAGATTGAGAAGAAGCTGTCAGAAAGTTAGGAGAAGAACCAGGAGAAAGCAAAATCATGAAAAATCAGAGAGAAGAGACTATCATGAAGAGAGTGATCAACAGTGTCAAAAGCTGCAGATAAGTGAAGAAGAATCATTGTTGAAAAAAAAGCAATTAGATTTGGCATTTGAGAGGTCACTGGTAATCTTGGAGAGAATGGTTTCACTTGAATAGTGAGGCTGGAAATCAACTTTGGAATACGCATCAGATATGAGAAGCTGTTGGGTTGAGGAAGAGTGTGACTACATTGTCAGCATCATTGGGGTCTACCCTTATATAAACCTTTGTGCTTTTACCTCAAGTTGCAACCCCCTGGGAAGATGGGAACCAAAAGTTTGTGGAAGTCTTAGGTACTGAGAGTCTGCTTGGTGGCTCCCCATTGCCTGAGGGAATGTATTCTGACATTAGTAGGCAAGTCTGTAATGATAAGTTGGAAGTTATCTCTCTAATATGAAATCTGCCTGAATCTCTGCCTTATCAGCCTCAGGAGTGGGTTGAAAACATGCAGATAAGATGTCTCAGCCTCCTCAGCAACAACAGTAATAAGTCACCATAACATACTGCCTCAAGATTTACAAAATGCTTTCCTCACAATAAATTGATGAAGTTGATAATGAAAAATGGTATCTATTTTGCAGGATAGAAAACAGGTACAAATAGGTACCATCACTTACCCAGGTGGTCCCAATTGAGAATCACACCCAGATCTCTTGATCTGCACCCAGTTCTCACTGTACTATACTGTGCAGATCCTAATTGCAATGACTTGTATCTCTATTTGATTTAATCCACCTACCAGTATGGTCACCCAAGAGACCCTGCCCCATCATTCAGAACTATACAACTCCCAAGATCCTGAAATCTGAAATACCCCTCTCTGACCACAACCTCCTGTCCTTCCACACACATTAATCTCTCACTCCCATGGAACCCAGACGTCATCTTTAACATGACTTATGGCTTTCCTCTTCCTCCCCAGATTCTCAGTCCAAAAATTAGGGTTCCATTTGCCTCCCTATGCTCTCATAACCACATACTTAATCACTTTAATGACTCACTAGTAAATTGCAACCCAAGGAGTGGTTCTGATGTTTCAGACCCGTGAACTTCCTTTTTCCTTGAAATCACACCTGCCTATTCTGCTTAAACATGTTTCCTCAAACCCCATCTCAACCCCCACTTAAAATCACAGAATCTCAGTCCTCAACGACATCTCAAAATATTATCTTGTCTAACCACCTGATAGTACAAAGGAGGAAATTGAAGCCTGGAAAGGGGAAGTGACTTGCCCCAAATCACAAACTGGCTTAGGGGCAGAGGTTTCCTGGTTCCCAACTAGTTCAGTTCTCTTTGGTCTATGACCTGTTTATTTTGAATAAGTGATAAAGAAAAATAGAGGATAGGGATGGGGCTTGTAATTTCATTGCATGGTAACTAGATACCTGGCCTTGGAATCCAGAAGGCCTGTGTATAAGGTCTTGACCTACTGGTTGTGTGACCTTGAGGAAGCTATGTTATCTCTCAATGCTCTGGACACCTCTCTAAGATTGTGAATTATAAGGAAAGTAATATAATATCACATACTTTGGTCAGCCTTCTTCCACACAACAATAACTACTAAATCCTGTACCTAATATAAGAATCTTTTTTTCAAAAAAAAGTTTAGGAGCTGCTTTTCTATTTATCAGCCAGCACCAGAGTTTTGATAATTACTGCTTTACAATATAGCTTAAGATCTGATACTGCTAAACCTCCTTCCTCTACATATTTTTTTTAGTTTCTTATAAAAGAAAGACTGTATATTATGTAACTCAGAGATGTTCCAAAGTTGAGCTATTATTTAATAGATTTAGTATTGTATTTACAAAACTTTTTGATTTATGAAAATTTTCTGTAAAAGGAAAAAAGACATAGTTATAACAATGTCACATATCATAAGAGAGGGAGGAAACTCCCTTAGCTCTGTTTGATTCCAAGCTTCGGTCATATCTGACAGCCAATCATGTAGTCACAGGATATCAAAAACAAGGCTCAGGATTAACCCTGTGGCAATTTTCCTTTCCAGAAAGGAAAGAGGGAAATGGGGAAATAGAGTCAGAAGGACCTTGCCTAGGCTGTGCCCAGGTTATCCCCAAATCATGTATAACGGCATCCAGATTAAAAACTTATTTTGTCTAATGGCATTTCTGTTACAATGGTCTCTCAAATTTCACATCAGTAGTTTTTTGGGTTTTTTTAATGTGGTCAGATCTATTATTGGCATTTGTAGGGTCCCAGGGTCAATTTCACAAAATACCACCAATTGGATGAATCTGCATGAAAAACATCCTCAAATCAACAATTTAAGCCAAATACAGTCAGAAAAGGAGACAAAAGTCACAGGACACTGGGTCCACATACAGAGACTCTGAAATATTGTAAAGATACAGGAATACAGCAAGAGATACAGCAAGATTGCTGCGGATCAACAGGAGTAAAGGAAATGAGGGAATGAGATTCAAGTAGAGGTACAAAAACCAAGGAAGAAATTAAATGCCATCTAGTAACTTGCTTTTTGACCAACTACTCTTGCTAATGAGGTGCTAAGCTTAATTGTTTCTATTCTGTTAAAGCATCCTATAAATTTTATTGCCCTAGTACAAAGCCCCAGTCACCTTGCCCTAGTTACCACTTTGCACTTAAAGGCAATGTGGTGTAGTAGACAGAACAGTAGGCTCCAAGTCAGAAGATCTTAGTTCTGGTTCTGGTTTTTCCAATGATTTGCTTTTCAACCTTAAGTGAGTCAGTTCCCATCTCTGGGACTTAGTTTTCTACTCTGTAACATGAGAGCATAAGAGGGTCAAACTAGAGGATCAAGGACACCTTCAATTCTAATTTCTAAGACTAAGTCAAGCATTCACCACTGTACTGGATAGAGTGGAGCTATGTCCATAAAGCAATGACATTAAATGTTTTCAAACAGATAGGCCAAAATTTCTTTCAGCAAAACTCTCCTTGCACAGAATATTTGGGAGACTCTTCTCTGGGAATTACCTTAAGAGCCGGTACCGTACTCTTCCTGTTATTCATAGTAAATACTTACCTTCTGAGTGAATTTTACTTTTAAAAAAACCATCGGAAGTCATTCAGAGTCAAATTTCATGAACAAAATGAGTGATGAAGTTGCAAAGGCCGTTTTGGATCCCAAATGAGGCATGACAATAGAACAATAAGTCAAACTTTCTTTAACGGACCAATCATTTGAGTTCTTTGAGCCTTAGTTTCTTCATCTGTACAATTTGGGGTGTGGACTAGAGTCCATTCCAGTTCTAAATCTTATCCCATTAGGGACTTGATTCTGAGGAAATGTGTGCTAGAGTCAGCTTCAACCAGCTCATGAGAACTGACTATTAAATTTTCAGTGTGAGCATTTATACCTCAAAAATCAGCAAACACTACAAATCAAGGCTTGTTTCATTGTACTATTGATTTCTTAGACTTGATAAAGTGATTAATAATGCAGATTAAATTTATAAAAAGTACATTGTATAAGCATTTTTGTTAAACATTCACCAGCACACCCGCTAGATGGACAAGATCTGTTGATTAAAGGTTATCTTATCGGTTATTTTCTAGTCAGAATGAGCACAAATTTGTCCAACTTTAAGAGTGATTCTTACTGGTTTGCATACTTTTGCTATAATCCACACCTCATTTTACCACAGTTTAATCTCTTCTCTATCTGGGATTTTTTTGCAGGGTTCGGCAAGATGTACCTGTTCTTCCTCTCAGTCCGAACTGATCTTGCCCTCTACTAGTTACCAACAAAATCTGTTCTCATTTGAAACCAAATTACTTCCCTCTCAGGATCTGAACTATTGCTGATTAAAGCTGAGTTCCTGGTTCAAGGAAGAGAAATCTTGAGAAATCTGTCTTCTCACTAAAATAAACTGCCTCCTAAATTCATAATAAATGTAAATTAAATTTACAAGTGAAATATAATAAATATGAATAAAATCATAAATAAAATCTATTTTTTCTAATTGTTTTCCTCCCTCAGGCCCAAACAAAGTCCTGAACCAAACAATCAATCAGTATCTTCTAGGCGGTAATCCTTGTAATCCTGATTCTGTCAACTAAAGTCATCTAATCCCATTTACAAATGGGACAAATAAGCCTCCCCAGACAAGCAACAAAGAGCATGACGTGTTAACCAGGAAAAAAAAAGCATACGCATGCAGAAACCGTAACTAATAGCTGACATTTACAAGGAAGTTAAATCCTAAATCCAAATTTACGCAACAACTTTTAAAAGTTTTAAATGTACCTCTTTGCTAATCCCTTGAGACAACTCCTCTTTTCACTGTTGGCTCTTCCCTTTCCCCTGAGCTCTCCATTCTTTTTTCTTTTTTTTTTTAGTTTTTTGGGGGGAGGGTTACTTTTTGGAGGGGGGAAGGTAGGGCAGTTGAGGGTAAGTGACTTGCCCAAGGGAGCCAGGAAAGTAACCTTAAAGTAAGGGAGGTAGAGATAGAGTGTTTTCCTTTTCTTTTCCAGGAGGGTTTTGAAACCATTCTGTAGCATTCTGGTGGTCTTACCATTAAAGGTATGTGCTTTAAAAAAAATCCACTTCTGTCACTTGACTCCCCATCAGTCCCCATGAGCAACACAACCTAACGAATAGCCTTGGGTATGGGATCCACTTAGCAATTTCCTTGTTGCTGCTGCAGTCTCAGCTAACACACATGTCCCCACCATTCTGTGGCAACAAGCAACAGAACACAATTCTGCCACCACCCCTCGACTCCAATATCCCTATTCAGAGAAGGTAAAGGTATAGGAAAACAGAAACACGGTCTGCCCAGGACTCTTCAGTGCCCTGCTATTATAGTAGTACTCAGCCAGAGAAATAAAAGATGGAAGAAACTAGGACAAAGCACCAGACCTCAAGGAAAAAGAGACTGAAATTTAGCTGGAGTCAGTTCTCTCCCCCTAGAAGTCACTTAAAGCAAGGACTGAGGTCAGTGAAAAATGAACTCCCTAACACTGGAGGAAGCTTAAATACCTTTGAGTTCCAGTTCTTGGGGGAATCTGCTATTAGCAAATATCTCAGGAGGAAGAAAACTCAGTTAAAAAATGCTAGTCACAAATGGATTGAGTGAGAGAGAAAATATTAAAAATAAAGGAGAAAATAGCCACCAGAAAATAACTATCTAAACAATTCCAAATATTTCAGATAAATATTGTAAAATAAAGGAAATTGAACCAATATCTGAAGATAGATTCCCAAAAAAGCCCAGAACTACAACAGCATGTTCCCGAATGGTTCAAGAAAGAAGTACAGATCATTAAAATAGATTGTATGACCTCCACAGCAGAAATCATTGGCAGAATAAAAGAGCTTGAATACACGGAGGGGTAAGTCCCTCCACAGAAGCAAAAGAAAACAGCTGATTAGAAATACAAATACACTGAAAAGCGAAGTACAATCTGGAAGAATAGACACAAAAAACAACATATTAAAAGAACATATGACCTCTATACAAGAGAAACACATTGATCTCAAAGACAGGATGTGTAGAGACAACTTCGGGATCATAGGTCTCCCAAAAGAATATGACAAGTCAAAAAAACAAAAACAAAACAAAACCTGAATGCTACAATGCATAATGATGATAATGTTTCAAGAAAATACCCCAGAATCTCTGAATACAGAAAAAAGTGCTAATCAAAAGAATCGACAGGACACCTCCATTAAAAAAACCTATAATGCAAACTCCAAGAAACGTAATAGTTAAATTGAACGATTCCTATGATAAACAATAAATTCTTCAAGAGACCAGGATATCTTCAAATATATAAAAAAAGAAATTTGAATAATGCAAGATTATTCTGCACCCACTAGAAATCACAGAAGGAAACGAAAAAAAAATTATGTTCCAAAGAAAAGGAGCTCAAGATGCCATCCAAGATGACATACTTTGAAAACCTGAGCCTAATCATCAATTAAAAAAAGTGACTGGCCAGTGAAAAAGAGGCATCCATGAGGCATTCTTAGCCCCACTCCAAAAAAGAATACAAGTAGATTATGCACCGTACAAGCACCCCAGACAACGGAAACACCAGAAAAATAAATAAATCCAGCTACCAGAAAAACCTAAAATAACAAAATGAATTACTCCAGGGGGGGGAAACATAAAAAGAAAGACAACTGTGAGATTAAAAATAACATCGACAGCAACAAAATAACAACAGTTAGGGGATTTCCCTATAAATATACACAAGGAGATAAAAATGAAATTGGAGTTCAGACAGTAGAAGTGGTGATGGAGGAATAAGCCTGAAGTACCATGGACTAAACCTCACAACATTCCACCTACAGATGAACTGATGTCTTTTGTGGGAAAGTACATCAGAATAGGAAGGGGTATAAAAAAGAAGGGAGAAAGAAAATAGAGACCAACATGTGATGTACTCTAATCAAATCAATGGTAAACAATGAAGGGAAAATAATTCCTATAGTCTCTCAGAAAGAATAAAGGTTATAAGAGAATGAGTGAGGTGGCAAAGGGAGAGATTGCAACAGGGGAAAAGGAAGGAGGGAATCTCAATTCACTGGTAATAGGGGGTACCAGTGAAGAATGCCTTTATAGAAAAAGACAGATTTTCTGTAACATGAGGTGGGAACTTTTCAATGGGCATAATCTTCAGGGACTCAGTTCTCAGTTAGTACTCAAAAAGACCCTCTGAGATGGTGTTATGCTTCCATGAAGAACATCCTGCCTCAGAAGTAGGTGTAGCAGCAACCACACTGGCATCCCCAGGATGGCTGCTAACACAGGGTCTTAGATCTGCTTTACCAGGAAAGAAGGCTGTTTATGGGGCAAACAATCTTTTTTAATTATATTCACTAGTTCAGGGGAAAAGTCAGCACCCCAAACTTCAAAGAAAATGCAAACAGAGAAATAAAGACCAACAGACAGGGCTCTGACTGCCTGAATCAAAGTAATATTGCTATGCACTTTACATATAACTCTGGATTGAGAGAGTCTTTATATCTGAGCAGGTGGGGAGCTCTAAACATAGACCACTCAGAATCTCAACCACGGAATCACAAGAGCCTTCTCATAAGCCAGACCCCAAAGCAAAATACCAACTCCAAGTATATATACACACTTCTCAGAGCCGGAAGTTCTCACAACCTTCCTAACTCAGTGCCTAATTAGAAATTAGCAAAAGGTATGAAAGCCTTCCTACAAGCAAGTGTCCCCTAAGCAAGCTTCCCTTAATGGGCTCCACCTGAGGCCTGTTAATGAGTGGGGAAGATCTTATATCCCATTAACATTACAGTAGGGGAATCAGAACTCCTGAGTCAGCTGATATCCATAAAGGTGGAAGAGCATACTTAGAGAGAAAACTGCATGGCAAATGATCTTGGAAGAAAATGTAGATGAAAACGGACCACACAATAGGGGACACAAGAAAATTTCCACCATAGAACAGCACTTTTATTTTCTCTACCTGCTTTAGGAATCGTTCCTTCTAAGAGTAAGACAAACAGAAGGAAAAAAAAGAGTGAGAGGATTATAGAAATTGTTTAGAAGATACAATTCTGTGAGGAATACAGTCAAAAGAAGAAATAAATTAATATAAGCATCAAGAATCAAAGTTTAAAATAAAAAGACAACAGAATTAATGAAGAAAATAAGAGAAATGCTTTTTTGAAAAAGTTTTAGAAAATAAAGTAAATCTAACAAACAAAAGAATGTGAAAGGGAAGAAGAGGGGGATTTAGTTTAGTTAACTGAGAAAAGAAAGGGGGAAGCCCTTGAACCCTGGAGCCCAAATCCAAGTAGGCTCAAAACTCCTGAGGTCTCTCTCCAGTGGTTCATCTCTAAAGGTGATCTATTAAACCCAATGCCATGTGAGAGGGCTGTAGAATAACCACAAACTTCTTTGCTCTTTTCCTAAGCATTCTTTCTCTGTTTAAGGCTGTGTACCACCATCTTCAGTCTTCTTGTAGATCCCCACATAAGCTCCTGAAATGTTTGCTGCAGTTCTGGCATGAGAGAACTACCATCTGGCTTTTTTTTTTTTCATGTATGTGATGAAACATTTTTATTTTATCATTTATCTATTTTTAGAATGTTTTTGCTGTTCCAAATTCTCTCCCTCCCTCCAATCATTTTGGTATTCAAACCAAATTCCCTCCCTACCCATTAAGAAAACAACCAATATATCAATTATAATTGCAAAATCATGCAAAATATTTCTATATCAGCCATGTTGGGGAAAAAAGAAAAAGAAAGTAGGAAAATCATATTTCAATTTGTCCTCAGAGTTCATCAGTTCTCTCTCCTGAGATGGATAACATTTTTTATCATGATTCCTTTGGAACTGTCTGGTGTCATTGTATTGATCAGAGTAGCTGAGTCTTCCACGGATGATCATCATTACAACATTGCTGTTACTGTGTACGTTGTTCTCCTGGTTCTACTCACTTCACTCTGCATCAGTTCATATAGGTCTTGCCATATTGCTTCTGAAACTACCACCCTCATCATTTCTTTTTTTTATTTTTTATTCATTTTAAACTTATATACAAAATGAGAAAAGGAAAAAAAAAGAACATTCCCATGTAACGAGCAGAACATAAAAAGAGGACTCAATATAAAGCAACCAATTTCCATTTCAAGTTGTTTGCCTTTTTTTAAAAAACCTATGTAATAATACTACACATTGTTTTCAGAGCTACCCAGGTTTTCTGTGCTTCTTTCTAAGTTTTCTTTTGTTCTTTTCTGTGTACTTTTCATTTTTTTTCCTCCCTCCCTACCCCTCCCTACAGAAGGCTACAATTAAACACAAATATATGTACATATAGATAATCTATATACAAACATATATACATATCCACACTTACATACATATATGTAAGACCATACTATATATATTTCCATTTGTCAATTCTTTCTCTAGAGGTGGAAGCATCTTCCTTCATAGGAACAAATCTTTCCATGTTTTTCTAAAATCAAGCAGTTCATCATTTCTTACAGCACAGTAGTATTCCATCACAATCTTATACCACAATTTGTTCAGCCACTCCCTAATTGATGGGTATCCCCTCAATTTCCAATTTTTGCTACCACAAAAAGAGCTTCTATAAATATGTTTGTGCATATAGGTCCTTTTTCTTTTTATCTCTTTGGGGTATAGACTTAGTAGTGGTATTGCTGGGTAAAATGATATGCTCAGTTGCATAGCCCTTTGGACATAGCTCCAGAAGAACTGGGCCAGTTCACTATTTTCCCTCATCCCTTCCAGCATTTGTCATTTCTGATAAGTGTGAGGTGGTACCTCAGAGTTGTTTCAATTTTCATTTCTCTAATTGTTCATGATTTGGAGCATTTTTTCATATGACTATAGATAGCTTTGATTTCTTCATCTAAAAACTGCCTGTTCATATCCTTTCACCATTTATGACAAATATTTCATAGAACCATAGAATATCAGACCAAGAAGGAACTGTAAAGATCATCTATTCCAACCCCTCGGGACAAATAAGAAAATTGAGTCCCAGAAAAAAGACAGGAATTATTCAAGTTCATTCAGTTAGTGACCGACATAGACTGTACCAATCAATTATAAAACAAGTTTTAATTAAGCACCTCCTGTGGTCCAAGAATTTTTCTGCTAAGTCCATTGCCTCAGTTTACTAGGATCTGAAGAATTTAATTCATGGAGATTCAAATCATAGAGAGATAGCTGGAAGAGATCTCAAAGATCCCCTAACACAAATAGCCCATTTTATAACTGACTGAGACCCAGAGAGGTAACTTTCCCAGAGTCACACAGGTAACAATAGTAGAACTACATTTCCAACCCAAGCCCTCTGATTCCATATCTGTGCACTTTCCACTATACAGTTATCTAGTACAATAGCTTCATATTTTAGAGGTAACAATAAATGATCCAGCCTGGTCATTCCGCTGTAGACTTTTCTATCCCAAATGAGCCATTTAGACCATCACCATATGCTCAGCTTCCTGATTCTGGGACCATTCTCTGTATCCCTAAAGTCATAAAGATCCTAATTGAATTTGGAAGCCAAAAATTGACCGAGCAATTGTCTTGCCATTCCAGGCAAGCTACCCATAAAGCCCCCAAAAGTGAAGGAACCACGGCCTAGTCCATGGGCCATGGCCTCCACTCTGGTCTCAGCCATTGCATGAGGTTTTCTAATGAAATACCTATTTCCCGATATTCCCCCTCCTTTCTTCCTCTTTTGGTGGAACAAAAACCACAAAAAACAAAAAACAGGAAACCAGTGTTCCCTATTACCTTCACCACTGTCTTGCATTTTAATGTGGGCCTCTGACAGATGAAAAACTTTTTATAATCTAAATGAATGGATGACTGGTAGAATGTCAATATATTTTATCCAGCAGCCCTGGAAAGTGATCTTCTACTTTGCCCCCATGCAAATTCAGTCCTAGAGAAGGAGTCGGTTTAACCATGGCTAACAAACTCTCAAATGGTGGAAACCATTCCCCAAATCCACTGAGTCCAAACCTCCTGCGTGCCATTTCAGGAGCTCCTTAGTAGGGAAGGGAAGGAAAGGGAAGGAAGCAAGCATTTCTCAAGCATCTACTCACTAGCTGGCACTGAGGATAAAGCAGGACCTGAAGCCAGGAGGGGCTGAGTCCAAATGTGAGCTCAGACACTTACTGACTCTGTGATTTTGCAATTCCTGCAACCTCTGTTTGCCTCAGTTTCCTCATCTGTAAAATGAGTATAATAATAGCACATAACAACCAGGGCTGTTGTAAGACTCAAAAGAGATAAGAATCATAAAATGCCTGGCATATCGTAAGTGCTATATTAATGTTAGCCACCGCTGCTACTACTGCTACCACTACTACCCTACTACCACTACTACTACTACTACTACTACTACTACTACTACTACTACTACTACTACTACTACCACTGCTACTACTACTACCACTACTACCACTGCTACCACTACTACCTCTACTACCACTACTACTACTACTACTACTACTACCACTGCTACTACTACTACCACTACTGCCACTACTACTACTGTTGTTGTTGTTGTTGTTACTACACTATTGTGCCACACACCGTGCCAAATACCTTACAGCAACCCTGGGGAATAGGAGCTATCGTTATCCCCATTTTACCATGGGGGAAACTGAGGAAGACCTTAAGGTTAATCAACTTGTCCAAGGTCACACAACTAGCATCTGAGGCTGGATTCCAACTCTGGTCTTTCTGACTCCAGGCCTGGCACTCTACCCACCTAGTTGTCTTGTCCTTGGGGACACAGGATGTAGAATCATAGACTCTCAAAGATGTAAGGAAACCTAGAAGTCATCCAATCCCACAAGAAGAGATTGAGTAGGGCTGAACAGGAATCCCCTCTGCCAGATTCCTGTCAATTAGTCAACCAGCCTGTGCTTGGAGATGTCCAGTTTTGGACAGTGCACTACATCCCTAAGCAGCCCATTCTACTTTGGAGCAGCTCTCATTGTGGGGGAGTTTTTCCCAACATCAAACCTAAATCTGTCTTTCTGCAGTTTCTACCTTTTCCTTCTGATTCTGTCCTGTGGAGACAAATAGGTCTTGCCACTTTTGACCGTGGGGGATGTGGCCCTCCCACCCCTCTGCTTCTACGCTTTGCAGACCAGAGGATT
Source organism: Pseudochirops cupreus (assembly GCA_028627135.1). Lineage (NCBI taxonomy): Eukaryota > Metazoa > Chordata > Mammalia > Diprotodontia > Pseudocheiridae > Pseudochirops > Pseudochirops cupreus. The sequence goes on from CM053584.1 coordinate 132,334,942, forward strand.
ATTCTGGACAATAAATGGAGCGGAGTGGAATTAATCAAAAAAGGCAGAATGATTCCAGTGCTTAGAACTAGAAAGGCAGCTGGCTGAAGAGAAGGGCTGGGCAGGATGGAACACTTTCTGGAAAGGACTGAATAATAAACACTTCAAGAAAAGCCAAGTTTACTCAGTATGGAAAGAGAATGTACCTGTAATTTCTTCCATGCTTCAAGGACCCGAGATGTCATCAGTGTAAGTAATCCCTCCACTAAACCAAATTACCATCCCCTCCCCATTTTACTAACCAGACTTGGTGAGTTTCTCTGGCTGAAAATAATATCACCTAGTAGTGATGAGCCTTTCCAAAAACTTGGTTAGACTGATCTTTGAAGGATAATCACCCAGCCTCCTTGTCCATCCAGCATTTGAATGTAGTCCAGCTTGCTCAGACCTTCCAGAGTTTACAGAATTCAAAGGCCCAGGGTCTCCTGCCCTCCATGATGTGACAGTGGATGAGGGTCTTAGTGAAGGACTTATGACTTACTCCTAAATAGCATGTACCCTGAGATTTCCTCCAAGGGTGTTGATGCAGTTGTATCTATGTGCATCCACATGAGTCATCTAAATGTATAAATCCAGCTCAGGAGCTGGGTTAGATAGATAGAAAGCTATCACTGGTGTCTGTCCCACTCCTCTCTAAGGAAGACTGGGATTTCCAACCTTCAAGGAAGCAGAAGAGCCGTGACTGGGCATTTGCTCTTTCCCTTGTCTATCTCCAAAGGGAGTAAATGACTAGAGTTAACCCCTTCAGCTATCTCAGACCTACTCTAAGGGGGATGAGTCTAAATTCAGAAGAAAATCTACTTTCCTTGTCTATCTTAAAGGAGAGTACATTTCTCAGCTTACACTCACCAGCTTAACTAATTTCCACCAAACCCTGGTTACACAAAAGACTATCATAAATAACAGCTACCAAGTAAATCCACATATCCAAATAAAGAGAAAATAGAAACCAGAGAAGGTATATAGATTAGAATATACCAAAGAATACACAAGAGGGAATGAACTCTTTTTTCTGGGGACAAGATAAGATCTCAGTTCAAACCAAGAGAGGAAGTACACTCTTATCCAGAAGAGATAGATCCATTCCAGCAGTCTCTAGAAATTCAAGAAAGTCCAGAGATATGATGTGACTAGCTTTCCATGGAAGTCTGCTGTTTCCAAGTCTTTCTGCTCTGCTTCCGTGAATGAATGAAGCATTGAAGCAATGCAGTACTTACTATGTACAAATCATTGTGCTAAGTTCCGGGGTTATTGTGTTTATCCTTCATTCTCAAAGAGGACCATGGTATCAGGGAGGTGATGACATGACTTGCAGTTGACTTTGATTTGAGTGAGGAAGGGCTGTGCAAGGTCACCAGTCTCACTCTCTCCTCCAGAGCCATCTGGGTCCAGTGGCCAGATATTATATTTGGGGATATAAATACAAAAGCAAGACACTGCTTGCTCTCATGGAGGTCACAATCTAAAGGGGGAGGCCACACATATGGAAGGTTTCAGCTGCAAGTCATTTGAAAAAGCTCCATAGTCCTTAGGTATAGAAACAAAGCAGATGTTAATGCCTCTTCTTTCATTTCATTTCTACTGATAAAAATCATATCTATTTCTGATGTTGAACCATCTAGGCAGCTAGGAGGTACAGTGGATACAGCACCATACCTGGAGTCAGGAAGAATTGAGTTCAAGTCTGACCTCAGACACTTATTAACTACATGACTGAGCAAGTCACTTAATTTCTGTTTGCTTCCGTTTTCCCATCTCTAAAACGGGGGTAATAAAAGCCTATATCCTCCCCCTGTTGTGAAATAATTATTATAAAGCATTAGCATGGTACCTGGAACATAGTAGGTGTTATGTAAAAGTTGTTGTTATTATTGCTTTTATTATCATCTGACAGGACCACTTTGATAGCAAAAGCTTTTCTTTCTTTTTTTTTTGCAGGGCAATTGGGGTTAAGTGACTTGCCCAAGGTCACACAGCTAATTTTTGTTGTAAGTGTCTGAGGCCACATTTGAACTCAGGTCCTCTTGACTCCAGGGCTGGTGCTCTATTCACTGCACCACCTAGCTGCCCCAAAAACTTTTCTTGTAGCATCCTCAGGAGTAGTTGCCAGTCTGTATCTCTACAAGGGTTTTTTCCCAGGATAAGAAGGCAGACCCTGGGCTGAAAACATTGCTATTCTTCTCTGGATAAGAGCATTCTTTCTCTCCAGGTTTGAACTGAGATCTTATCTTGTTCCCAGAAAAAGAGTTCCTTCCCTCTTGTGTAGTCTTCGGCATATTCTAATCTATATGCCTTCTCTGATTTCCAATTTCTCTTTGGATAACTGGATTTACTCAATAGCTATCATGCGTAATGATCCTTTGTATCACTCCAGGGTGGTGGGAAGTGAGGAGAGAAAGCTTTCTAAGCAGGGAGGATTCCTAGTACAAAGGCCTGGAAAGGAGAAATGGAATGCCATGGATGAGAAATAGCGAGAAGGTCAAGTTCATCTGGACCCTAGTGTGTGGCAGTAAGTGTAATAAGTGTATAATAAGGCTGGAAAGGTAGCCACGTGGAAGAAGTGCTTTAAATGCCAAGAAGAGGGGCCTCTATTTGATCCTAGAGGTAAGCAAGGAAGAAAAAGCATTTTACAAATTTCGAAGTGCAATTACCTGGGATTTGATAGAGCAAAAGTCAAATAATAGTTTCTTTTTAAAGAGACTTGGATTAGAAGGTGGGGACACTTTATAATTGTCATTCTTTTAATTTCTTTAATGCCTGATTCCCACCATCACCACCACCCCCAACCCTGATCTCCCCTCCACCGACCTTGATCTCCCCTTCCCATCTAGGACTCCTTCAGAAGCTATGGGCCAGTCCCCAATAGCAAAAGAAGAGGCCAGGAGTAAATTGAGGTATCAGTCACTTTATTGCCTTATAGATACCCAACACCAGGTAGACCCTCCCAATTTCCTCTGGAACAAAGATGCAGCTATTCACGGTGTGAAGCTTCATGGCTATCCACCATCATTCTGGTTATCAGGAAGAGGTATTCCTCAAAACCCATCAATTCATCTTTGTTGCTGTCCAGCTCCTTCAACAAGGCCTCCACGGTTTTGGGATCCTTTGGATTCTGTCCAAAATCAAGGGTCAAAAGTTGGGGGTGGAGGGGAGGTGGGAAGGGGATTTAGTTTAATCTCCAGAGCCAGTGCTGGGAGTACGGGCCACATCTCCATCGCATAAACAAGGGACAAGGATCAAAGGAAGCATATCTTGTTTAGAGACTTTACTCTCTCTTCCCTTTCCTTTATTTTGGGAGGAAATGTGGTACAGCGGAAAGGTGGCTAGATTGGAGTCAGAAGACCATGGTTTGAAGACCAGCTCTGCCATTTATTAACTGAGAAAGTCATTCAGCCCTTCTTGACCTCGGTTTCCCCATCTATAAAAATGAGGGAATTGGACTTCTAACATACCTTCTAACTCTACATCTATAAATCTATAATTCCACCTTATCTCCCAAGCCTCCTTTCCAATCTCACCAAAATCCAAAGCATGTAGTGGGCCTGAATACTTCCACTTATTTTAAGTGTACAGACCCCAGCTGCTGGCCTATGTAGCACAAAATAAAAGGGAGACCACACCCTCATAGATAGTCAAACTGAATAGTTTAGTTCCCGAACTTCCCCTTTGTGACATGAAATCTCTGTCAATATTCTTCCTATACCTACCTAGTTAACTTGGGGACTCCCAACACTCTCCCTTGCTTTAGGCAACAGAGACCTAATCTAAGACACTGTGCTCCTTCCAGCCCTTCTTCCTCCCTCCTCCAGCCCCACTCTCCCATACACCCTCCTCACCGTCAAAAGCTCTGGACACTCTGTCTGCACTAGTTTCCGAAAGGCCTCCTTGTTCATTGCATGGGGATGGCCGTCCTTGGAGTACTTGTGGAAGACATCCACCATACAATTGATAGCACCTTCAAATTTCGTCACCATCTTTGCAGAGATTTAGGTCTATCTGAAAGAAGGAGAATAGTCAGTTGACTGTTGAACCTTTTCAGGGACTCAGGGAACTCTGGGGTCTATGTCCTCAAGGAGTAAGATAAAGGGACCTAAGGTTAAAATCTACATTGTTGAAACTCCAAGACTTTTTTTAGCCTCCACTAGCCAGAAACTAAGCAGAAAGCCATGGGATGGGATGGGATGAGATGAGCCCTGGATTAAGATTCAAAAGATCTGGGTTCAAGTCCCAACTCTAGTAGCTGGATGACCTTGGACAAGTCCCTGCTCTCCTCTGATCCTCAGTTTCTTAATACATAAATTGATGAAGTTTGAACTACATGATCTCTAAGTTCCTTTCCAAATCTATGGCTAATGAGATGGGACAGACAGCCTTCCCACAGGAGGCAGGGCTACTGGGTAGAGATTCCCAGGGCCCAGAAAGCAACTGTTTCCATCTACTGAAAAAAAGGAAAGGAAAAAAAGCCCTAAACCTTAGGGCATGAGCCTCATTGCTCTTTAAGGGATCCCTTCGACCCTACTGAATTATTTATATAAAATCTCAACTATTCAACTCCCTTAGTGATGTGTAAAAAGCCTCAGATGAAGAAGCCTAGGTAAGCCAGGTCAACTGAACTAGAAAGTAACCTAGCATCTCTAACTCTCCAAGGGGCTACTTTCAAGACTACAACCTAAGGAAATCTGAGGATAGGGAAGCACTCAGTATATTCCCATGGGTTATAGAGTTTTCCCAGAGTTAATCTCCAAGAAAGTGATTAAAAAGGAATTATTTTAAATCTAGACTCTTCTACCTATAGGATCTCAGACAAATCCATCTCTCTGGGTCTCAGTTTCTCGTATATAAAATAAAGAGCTTGGACCAGATGGCACCTATCATCTGTGATCCATCCTCCTTCTATCCCTCATGCCCAACCCTGTGTTCTCACTGCACTATACTACGCTACACTACCCACCGTGCTTGAATAGAAGAGGAACAGCCACACTTACCTAGATCTCCTTTAGAAATGAAGAAGCAGACAGGAAATATGGGGAGAAGAAAGATCTCTGCCCTTTTATATTGCCCAGGACTTCCCGGTGCCACCCATGCTGCTGCCCAAAAGTTGCTACAACCTCGCCCTGTTTCCCAACCTGATGAATGTGTCAATTTCTGGTTACAGTAAGGTTTTTCTTCCGGTCTAGGGTTAGGGGTGGGGAAAAAGTAGGAAAAAGAGAACATTGATCCACAGCATGCTGGCTGGAGCCAAGTTCAAGTCCAAGTTAACTCATTCAGCTCCTAAGTCCACTCAACAAATTATACCATTCCGAGGCAGAGATGTGTGTTGTACTAAATTACAGGATAAAGCTAGCCTCCCACACCACCACCACGAAGCTCCCTTCCATTCCTACTAGAATACCAACAAAACCCCTCCAGGCTGACACATTTAAATCCAATGAACATCTGCCTGGAGACTGGGAAGTGCTATAAAGCTTTGGTGCTATAAAGCCAAGGGGAGTTTTGGGGATAAATGCTCATAACAAAGGCAGGAATAAATAAGGCATTCCTGCTATAATAAAGAAAGAAACAAAAGAGAATGAACCAGGAGGGTGGAGGCAATAATCTTTCCATCTTCCCTTAGGTTTTGGCCTGGCTCAAATTTACTTGAATGAAAAACCAGAGAGGTTTGATTTCAACATTTTGAAATAATTGTTTAGGAGCAACAAACTATGTTTCCTCTCTGAGACACAGGGAGTTAAAAAGGAAATATTTAATCTTAGCTTCATAACAAGCTATCTGACTTTTGTTCTACAGTCCTTTGGGCTGAGTGTGTGGACTGTATGCTTTAAGGCTGAAAAGGCAGGCTGATTCCAGATTAGAAAGTCCTCCAGTGCCAAGCACTGGAGTTCAAACTTTGCTTTTGGGGGAGGGTGAAGTTTCTTTGTACAAGGAAAACATACACTATCACTGAGATTCATCCTTCCTGCAAAGATATCATTCTATTTTGAAAAACAGAACTTACTGTCTTTCACTTAATCTGTCAACTCTTTCTGGCTGAATGACCCTGAGAAAATCAATTAATCTCCCTTCAGCTCTGTTTCCTCACCTGTGAAATGGGTGTAACAATGCTTAAAGAAATTTTTTTAAACCCTCACAAGCTTAAATCAGATGATGGACTCAAAGCACTCTCCAAGCCCTGAAGTGCTTTATGTTAATGATTTTCATCATTGTACTTGGGAAAGGTACAGACAGAACAGAACAAAAATGGGAAGGGAAGGAAACAAACATTTATCTCACACCTACTATGTGCGAGGCATGGTATTAAGTGCTTTACAAATATTACCTCATTTGATTCAACAGAAATTCTGTGAGATGGATACTATTGTGTAGGATGAAGTGTGTGGTCCCTCTCATTTGCTAAAGTATATAAAACCTTAGGCCTTGGTGTCCTAAGGAATCAAATAAGAAAAACAAAATAAATAAGAAGAACTGGCTCTAAGCCGTGATTAGCAAAACTTGCTGTGTGAGGTAAAAGGCATTTGGGACCACAACTAAATTTTTTTGGAGTTTAAACTCAGGTATAATGGTCTGCGTAAGTCAGTGCCTGCATTAAATGCCACAAGGTTAAATATTGGTGGAGGTCTACGTCTGGTGAAGGCTAAAGGGGCGATCTTAGCGTAGTCTAGGACAGGACCTCTTCTGGCTGTGTACCTATGAAATTCCTTTGATAAGGAATGTTTGCCCACCTGTTCATGAGCCTAGCTGTGAGGTGGCATCCATATTGCATGGATATCTGTGACTTTACCCGAATCTAAACAGAGCCAAGGATGTTTATCCTGTCATATTTGGAATGTCATATGTCCCTGCTTATTCCTTCTATAGCAAGTTTCAATGATTGAAGCGAATAGTCAATAAAAGGTATGAGCTACCTTGTTTGTGGTTAATGAATGTAAAGGAAAGCTGAATCAACAGAATGTTGGGTTTGAGAGATTTTGGAAGGGTAAATAATGATTTGTTTGAGGGATTTGGAAAGATAGATAAGAGAGTTTGGAGACAAATGAGGATTTATCTAAGTCCTCCTATCTCTGGGCAGTTGACATTAGTTTTAAAAGGGTTTAAGTATGTTGAGAAGTGTGTGAGGAAGTATTTTTAGAAAGCAGAAAGATTTGTAACTTGATTCTAAAATTTTGAGGGAAGCAACAGGATCAGATTGATTCTTCTAAAGCTATATAGGTATAAGATTAGTTTTTAAAGATTTCTTTATCTTGGAAAATCAAAATTTGAGTATGTCTAGTAATAAGATTAAAGATTGAATTTTGGATGCAATGTTTGTGAAACTTTATTGTAATGTAAGCCTAGCCTTGCATGGCTAGAAAACTGAACCACTTCTATGCGCCTTAGGTATTCTCCCTTACTGTTAGAAAAGATGTTTGAAAGCTCTTATATGACAATTTCTGAAGATTTACAAAGTTTTCAATTGAGTATTGCTAAACTGATGTATTAAATTGTGTAAGCAGAACAGTTCTTGCTGTTCCAATATGAACTTGTAGTTATTCCATGAACTAAGCAAAAGTTAACATCTGTGGCTGAGTGTGTATGTGAAAGATTTCAATTTCTGAAGTATCTCTTTCTTCTAAAGTGAGTATAGTATGTCTATA
>CM053584.1:132343111-132390791 GCA_028627135.1 Pseudochirops cupreus
TAGTATGTCTATAGGATAGATAAGCTTTGTAGAACAAGTATGTATGTCTGCTATTCAGTTGTGAGTTTTAAGTCAGAAACCTCTTTTGTTTAAGGTTTACAGTTATGTTAGTGAGTAATATCTTATGAGGTACCTAGTATATGTAACGGGTAGAAATGTAAAGGACAGTCTGAGTAATGGATTATACTAATCCATACTCACTCTACTTTTGGTCATTTTTCTCCTACTTGATTTTGGCCCATGTTTGTTTAATCTTTCTGCTAGATTTGTGTCTTCTAGGCTGGGTGCATTCCATGATGGCTCAGGGTGAGCCACTGCCCAAAGTGCCACCCCACACAGTTGGATCTGGCATCTGCTAAGTTCTGGACATTGGCTGCAGCACCCCCCACCCCCCCACCCACCCTCCACTGATTTGAGATAAGGAATAGCTCCACGTCCATTCTCAGCATGAAACAGCCTGAGAGCTTAGACCTTCGTCCCTGATGCCAAAAGAATTTGTGTCTTATCTGTTAAGGGAATGAGGTGGTGCTGAGGGGCCTTTGTAATATTTTTGGGGTGACTTTGTAAAATCTCACTTGTTTTCGGGTGCATATGTATGTAATATCAGTTAGTCAGCCTGTGCAAATAAGTTGTAAAAGCTATATTTCTCCCTAGCCTAAAAGTATTGATTCTATGGTTAATCCTTTTAAAAGCATTCCTCAGGTAGAGAAATGTTTACTTTCTTTGTTTTAGTGGCCAGCTTTAAACTATGAATATCAGCAATATAAGTTCTCAAAAATAGCAGATTCATTAGTTTGTGAAGTTTAGCTATTAACCTCTTCGCTTTGTGTAAAGACTCAGCCTGAAATCCGTCCCAAACTCTACCCCCACTCACCCGGCTAGCATAAGTTAGTCCTTCTGCCCTGGTCTGGCGGCCCTCCAGCCCCGGACATTTTCAGGGGTTGGACTGCCCGCTTCTCGTGAGATTCTAATAAAGAAACCTTTACCTATTTTCACCTTGAGATGTCTCCGAGTTATTGTTTTAGGGATCTCTGTATCCCATACACTATTATTACTCCCCATTTTACACTTGGAGAAAATGAGGCAGGCAAATATTAAGTGATTTGCCCTAAATCACATTGTTGATAAGGGTTTGAAGTGAGATTTGAACTTAGGTCTTCCTGACTCCAGGACCTTGGCTCTATCCACTGCTCCATCTAGCAGCTGCATTTGGACAAAAAAATATCCAAAAAATGTCATCACCAAGTGCCAGGAATTGAGAGAGTTTGTGGATATCCTGTTTGGTGAGTGGACCTCCATCAAAGCCAACTGCATGAAGTGTGACAGCAACAACATATCCAGTGTGGAATTTCCTGACCCCAGGTTGTTAACAGCAAAGGCATTGTGGCTTTATTTGTTCAGAAACTGCTTGTTCTTGGGAATTTCAACCATATTCAAGTCATAAATGAGCTCTAGAAGAAGCACAGCTAATTCTTTTCCCTTTACCACCCGCCACCCACATCATCCCGCCAATGGAAGATTTTCCATCTTTTCTTCCTAGACACTGAGGTTTTCCATTTCAGGATTGCCATGTCTTGTCACAGTCCCTGCCCTACCACCAGCTCCCTCTTAGTTCAGGATAAAACAAAGCATTTGCAAGTCATCAAACCTTTAACAAAAGGAGGTTGACTTTGCCCTAACACAGCAGAGACGCATTATGAGGATACAGTGACCCCTCTGGACTTGGGCTCCCCTCATCTCTTCCAAGTCTTAGGAGGAAGCTTTGTCTTTGGCCAAAGATCCCACAGCTAGGCATATTATAGGGCAAAGGCCATACCTGTCAAAGAAGGTCAGAGACAGAAAGATCCTATATACGCTAAAATATTCATAACAGCACTTGTGATAGCAAAGAACTGGAAACCAAAGAGGTATCTGTAGATTTGGGAATGCCTAATTAAACTATGGAATAGGAATGTTATGGACTAGTACCATAAAGGAGTCTGACAGATATGAACAATTCAGATAAGCCTTGGAAAATGGATATGAAGAGATACAGAATAAAGTAAACAGGACAAGGCAAATAATATACATAAGGATTACACCGACATAAATGGAAAGAAAAACATAATGCAAGGAAATACTACGTAATCATAATGAGCAAGTCAGGTCCTAGAGGAAAGATGGATAAATGCGCCTTCCTCCCTTCTCTGTAGAGGTGAGCCATTATGAATGTGAAATATCGCATGTACTGGTAAAGACGGTAAACGTGGCGGCTGGTGTTGCCACGCTGCATTTTTCCCCTCTTTGGTAATCTTTGTTACAAAGAATGGCTCACCAGCTAAGGAGGAGGGATGTATTTGAAAATAAATGTGATGTAAAAATGAAAATGAATAATTAACATAAGATAATAATAGCTGACTTGTACATAGCACTTACATGCCAGAAATTGTGCTAAGAGCTGTCCAATTATTATTCTCATTTGATCCTCACAACAACCATAGGAGGTAGGTGTTATTATTATTCTCATTTTACAGATGAGGAAACTGAGACAAACAAGTTAAGTGATTTGCCCAATGTTGTACAACTAGAAAGTGTTTGAGACTGGATTTGAACTCTGGATTTCCTGACTTCAAGCCCAACAGTCTATCCATTGTATCACCTAGTTGCCCTAGATCAGTGGTTCTCAGTCTTCCTAAAGCCGAGACCCTTTAATACAGTTCCTCATGTTGTGGTGACCCCTAACCACAAAATTATTTTCGTTGCTACTTCATAACTATAATTTTGCTACTGTTATGAATCATAATATAAATATCTGATATGCAGGATGTATTTTCATTGTTACAAATTGAACATAACCCACAGGATGAGAACCGCTGTCCTAGATAAATAGAAATGTTTTACAATATAGTGTCAAACGGAGGGGTTGGTTTTGAGATAATAAGTTTGGTTCTGGATCTCTTAAGTTGGGGGATACCGATGAGACATCCAGGTAGAGATGGTGGACAGAAAGTTGAAGGTGTAGATCTGATCCTCCAGAAATACTGTGGAACGAGAGAAGAGGTTCCCTACCTCAAAAGATGAGGGAAAGGACAAGGAACCAGCAGACAGAGAAGAAGCAACCGAAGGAAGAGAACAAAGACAGTATAATATCTCAGATGCCAACAGAGGAAAGATGTGGGACTTGGGGAGGGTAGTCAAGAGCAGAAAAAGCTTCCAGAGGGAGGAGGGTGTAGAATATAAGCCTGCAAGTAAAACCCAGAATAGATGTTCCTCTCACAGTCCCACTTACTACTCTGGGTGTAAAAGAATCAGTTTGGTTGAAATAAAATGTCAGTCAACTGTTGTTCTATTATAAGGTAGCCATGTAGTATCATTAAAAAAAGCATTGACCCAGGACTCAGGAGATACAGGTTCTGATCCTCATTCTGCCCTTCACTAACCATATATCCATGGCCAAGTCACTTCACTTCTAACAGATAAAATGAATTTTTAATCAGTAAAATGATTTCTCTGGACCAAAGAACTTTAAGAGGTTTTCAACCTCTTGTATGAGCCTAATATGAGAAAAATAATATCTGATAACACGTGCTATGATAAAGCTAAGAAAGTGCTTTATAAACATATCTCACTAAATTCTCACCATGACCTTATGAAGTAGTTAATGAAGATTCCATCCTCTCTTCCAGGCTGCAAAACGGAAGCTTAGAAAGGCTAGGTGATTTGTCCATAGCTGGTAGTCACCTGGGATTCGAACCTTCCTGCCTCCAAGTCTGGCAGTTTATTTTTGCCGCTGTCATGTGCCAAATTAGTAATAATATATTGTCCTCCCATAGAACTCTTATGCTTTTCAAAGTATTTTCACATCTAAAAACTCAAAGGGGTCACTACCTATGAGAGGTAGGCAAGGTATTGTTACCCCATTTGACAGATGTGGAGATCGAGGCCCAGAGAAGTGAAAAAACTTTCCCAAGGTAATGAAAATGATAAATGATATGATCTATAGAATCATGTCTTTTCAGAACTGAAAAGGGCCTTAGAGATTATCTCAACTAACTCTTTCCCTTTAAAGACAAGTGACTTGCCAAAGGCAGTACAGACAGATGAGATATAATGATGTTTATTGTGTTGGATTAGGTAGTGATTTTTTTTTCATCTGACCCAAATATATAAGGCATATGTTTTAGGAAATACATAGAGAATCTGTATTCTCTTTTTTTCCAAGGGGAAGTGACATGTCCTGAGCTTCTTATCATTCTACCCAACATCCCTAACATTTGGGAAATGTGCCCAGCCTGCTACAGATTGTGGGGGTGGGGAACAGAGGAGATGGGAGGATATCTGTCCACTGGGTGTTTAGTCCCTTCTTGTCATTCTGTCCAAGTCTTCAATTCAGACCAAGACACTTTTATCAAGCCCCTACCAGTGCAATGCATTGTGCAAAGAGGTGGGCGGTGGGGGTACACAAGGAATCTGCTCATGCAGTGAGCTCTGTGGGAACACGGAATATAACTTCTCAGTAATTCTCTTTGAACTCTGTTCATTTGAGTGCAAAACCAGGCTCATGGAAGGTATTCAGTAAAAGGGGAGGAAGGAGGAAGTGGATGGAGAAAAAGATAAGAAGGAAGAACAGAAGGGGAGTGGTGATGATGAAAATGATGTGGAAGACAAGTACTCATCATTACAATTATGATGCTGCCTCTTCAAACCAAACCTCCCCTTCCCTCACTCCACAGCATTCTCCTGGAGACTACTCACTGACCCTAAATACTGATAATAAAAGTGCCTTTTCCATCCAAAAATAAAAGGGAATGGATTCAAAGTACAAGAAGAGAGAGACTTAAGGAGGATACAAAGTAGGACTTTAGTTGATGTATGTTTCTGAAGAATTCTAATTCCATGGAATTCCAATAAGGAGAAACATTCCATCATATAGACAACATTGTCATTTTGTGGCCTTGGGAAAGTTGTTTAACTTCCCTGGGTCTCAGTTTCCTCATCTGTAAAGTGAAAGATTTGACTCAGATTGTCTCCAAAGTCTTACCTAACTTTAGATCTGTATGATTCAATGATAAGTTTTTGGTACAACAAAGATGTCCTGTCTGAGATGATGACTTGAGATGACCTGTCAGGCACCAAGTTTCTTGTGTTGGGTAAGCAAACTGGAGAATGCTTTGGGTATGTAATCAGAGATGGAGTAACCCAGAAGGAACCGGATGCCATTTGTGTTGTCACAATCAACTCAGCTGCAGGGTTTATGTCCAATCTTTGTTTAAACTTGGTCTTCCCAACCTGGCCCCCCAGGGCCTAAAGAAACCAAAACTGGGCAGTGTTTGCCTGGAAATCCCAACTGAGGAAAAGGAAGAAGGAGCCTAGTGCTTGTCCTTCTTCCTTTGATCCACACCCTGAAGCCTTGAACGTATGTATATAGACTCATTAATTTCTAGGGCTCCACCAAAAGGATAATGCAAGGCCCCCTTGAGTCTCTGCACATTGAAATGAAGGTATTTGTGAGCCTAGTTACTCAGCTAAGTAGACCCAGAGGGCCAAGGCAAAGACTAAGGTTCAAACAATTGACATCTCCAAGTTCACCATCTTAGGGTCTGACTTGTAGTAAGCAAAGATCTAAATGAATCCAGTTCCTGTTGATATTAGTAATAGAATGGAAAGAGCTTTGACTTTGGAGTCAGAAGACCTGAGTCCATTTCCTGACTCTACAATTAAATATATATGTGACTTTGAGCAACTTACTTCACCTTTTGGGCTTCAGTTTCCTCCTATGTAAAATGAGAGGATTGAAGTAGATGACCTTTAAGATCCCATATAGCTCTGAATCTGTGATCCTATATTCTCATCTAACCAGTGTAGACAGAGCAAACGAGGCACAACTAAATCAGAACCTTGAAATTGTAAGTTAGGGTTGCTTCCCTTGTTACAGAATCACAGAAGATGAGCAGAAATCCCCTCTAACCTCACTAGCAAAGGCTGAATCAGTCTACCTTCAGTGATGAGGAACTCTACCATCCTAGGAGGTCATTCTACCTTGGAGCAGCTCTGATTGTTAGCAAGGTTTTTCCTTATGTTAAGCCAAAATTTGCCACTTTGAAACTTTCACCAGTTTTAGTTTACATCGATTTCTGCCCTCTAGGGCCAAGCAGAATAAATGGAACCCTTCTTCCATATGCCAGACCTTCAAAACTTTAAGGCAACCAAATCTCTTTTCTAAGATTAACATCCATGGTTTCTCTAATAGAGCCTTGGGTGACACGATTTAAAGTCTTCTCAAAATATGACTTCCAGAACTGAACGTCCAGATGTGATCTGACCAAGATAGAAGACAGTCATTCATTTCTGACATTTTTAGTTCAATCATATGTAGGCTACATGTGGACAGTCATCAAAGATAGGGTTTTGATTGGTTCAAATGAGACAGGGATAAAGATCTGACCTGGTATCTAATCCCTCCATCTCCAAAGGAGTTACAATTTCCATTTTTGTGGAGAGTAAGAAAATGATCACTTTGGCACTATGGGGAGCATAATAGGGGAGAGAAAGGCAGGATTCAGGACCATTATGATTGGGCAATCTCTTTCTCTCACCTATCTCCAAAAAGGATACCAGGCTAGAATTACATCTATCTACCACACAACAAACATCGGTAGTCTAGCAGAATGATAAAAAGATCAGGAAAAAAGGTACTTTTCTTGATTGCTCTAGAGGGAAAGATAACACTTAGCTTACTATTGCCAGATTAGGCCCCTCCAACCAAGCAGTAGTTACATTAAAAGCTAACACAAACACCTAGCAAATCTCTTTATTAAAATAAGCAGTAAACAGAAATCAAGAGATTTTACAATTAAAGGTAGACAATAAACTTTACCAGAGTAAATGATAAATTAGCTCTCTGACATGGCAAACAAACAAAAAAATTCCATTGAAGCCAAGAGAAAATTATGGGGATCTGGTCTTAGAGTTTCTCAGGTGCTGGGAATCAAAGGGAAAGGGTATGGGGTCAGCTTCCCCATGCGTCTACAGCTCTCAGGAGATTTCTTGTCCACCATTCAAAAATTCCCACTTGCTTGTCTCAAACTTCTTTCCTCAAGTATCCTTTTCCAACAATTCTTCCCTCATGTATCTGTCTAGTCTCTCAGACTCAAATGTCTCTTCACCAATCAGTAATCACATGCCCTTACACATACATATAACAACATCATAGGGTCAGTGGTTTAACCTATATGAAAGAGAACACAGACTTCCAGTAGGCATAGATGGGGGCAAGAGGAATCCTTTCATAGACATAGAACAATGAGAGATGTAAGGAAGGTGACCTGTTATAATGAATTTGAAATCAGAGGACTAAGGTGCAAAAATCCCAGCCCAGTCACTTGCTGCCTGTGTGACCTTAATCAGCTTAACATCTCTGGTCCTATTTGCTCATCTTCAAAATGTGGGGACTGGATTAGATCAGAGGTGTCAAACTCCTAGCTGTATGTAGGCTGCAAGCAGCTAGCAAAGTTTTCAAATGCAATCAGTAAATGATTAACAAAATGAATAAATAAACAAAATTAACAAAACCAACAAATTAACGAAATGAATAAAAACGCAATACAATTTAGATAGTAGCAGTTTATGGTTTTCTAAGTCAATATGCAGAAGGCAGGGATCTGTTTCTATTTGAGCCTGACACCCCTGGCCTAGATGACCTCCAAGGTTCTTCATAGCTCTCATGAAACCCTTCATTTTACAGATGAGGAAACTGAGACTAAAATAATCTATCATTAAGTGCCTAATATGCATCAGATACTGTGCTTAGGGATGGCCCAGAGATAGAAAGTGATTTGACCAATGTCTCACACCTGTTGAGAACTAAAATAAAATAGCCTAAAACTTAGGGCTCCCTATCTTCTGTCTCCGGTGACACAGTGGATAGAGCACTGGACTTGGAACCAGAAAGACTCGTCTTCTTGAGTTCAAATCTGGCCTGACATTTACTAGCTGTGTAACCCTGAGCAAGTTACTTACCCCTGTTTGCCTCAATTCCTTACCCTTAAAATGATCTGTAGAGGGAAATGGCAAACCACTCTAGTATCTTTGCCAAGAAAATCCCAAATGGGGTCAGAGAAAGTCAGAAAAATAGCAATCATCACCACCATCTTCTTCCTCTAAATTCTTAATATATTTAGTATCTCTAGGGGTAAAACAATATCAGTTCATTATATACTTTTTTTTTCATTTTTTTAAAGCCTTTTGTGAAAATCAGACTTGGGTGAGAGACATGAGAGAAGAGAAGTTGATCAAATCCTTGGGTTCTGAAAGGTCTGAAAATGCTGTGGGAAGCATAGGAGTACAAATTCAATCCTTCTGCCCTCCTCTGGGACCATTGAGGTAGGGTAGTATATAAAACATAAGTTATGGGGCAGAGGGGAGGGTGTGGGAATATTAGGACAAAGAGATAGTGTGATCTACTGGACTAAAATTTTGATTTGCAATCAAAGGGACTTGGGATCAAATCTCAGTTTTGCCCCTTAATACCTGCATGTTCTTGGGCCAGTCCCTTCTCTTGGCCTCACATGGTTCCTCAGATGTAAATGAGAGGGCTGAACTAGCTTGTCTCTAAAACCTATGATCAGATCTCCAAAGTTCCCAGCCTTGTATTCACCCACCTGACCAAAATACAAAGACCAGTAAGTGCCACAGAGACTCCCAGCAGCCCCGCCCCCAAACGTGGATTGCAAAAATTGCTTTCTGGTCCGGGGCCTCCAGCTTCTCTGAGATCATTGCAATGTAAGAGGAAATAGTACTAGAGCATGCCAATAACAAGTGCTCTTTGGTCAATGTTTTCCATGTCTCTCAGGTGTCTGGGGCAGCTCTCTAGGGTGCTCAGCCCCACTACCACCAACTCAAACCATCTCAGAGGAAGAGTGACCTTCTGGTGCCATCTATTGGTGAGAAGCCTTTCTGCATTTAATTAGTTTAGTGCTCAGAAAAGCAGATTCATTCTTTCCCTAGGACTTTTTTTTTTCCTTTTCCAGTTTTAATAGAATTTTTCCTATTTTCATTATTGTATTATAATGTGGAATAATATATTATACTTTTATAGAATAATATAATAAATATTATTATTTTCATATTTTTCCAGTTGAATAGGATTCAATGACATTCATAGCCTTTGAGAATCTAGGATCATCTCCACATGTTATGGCCACAGAATAAGATAAAAGAATATAATTTGTTTTGTTCTGTTTTTAAACCAGACCTCTGATTTTTTCCCCCAATTTATTAAGTTATTTATTTTTAGTTTAAAACATTCACTTCCATAAGTTTTAAATTTTCTCCCCTTCCCTCCCACCTCCTTCCCCAAGATAGTTTGCAATCTGATATGGGCTCTACACATACATTCCCATTAAACACATTTTCACATCACTCATGTTGCATAGAAGAATTATATAAAGAGTGGGGAAAAAAAACTATGAGAAAGAAAAAAAACAAAATAAAACAAAAAAGAAAATAGTCTCCTTCTCTCTGCATTCTGACTCCATAGTTCTTTCTCTGGATGTGGCTGGCATTTTTCCATCATGTGTCCTTTGGAATTGTTTTAGGGCCTTGCATTACTGAGAAGGGCTAAGCCTACCAAAGTCAGACACAGCACAATGTGGCTGTTACTGTGTATGTTGTTCTCCTGGTTCTACTCACCTCACTCAGGATCAGTTCATAAGTCTTTCTTGGTTCCTCTGAAGTCCACCTGTTCCTCATTTCTTATAATGCAATAGTAGTCCATTACATTCATATATCACAATTTGTTTAGCCATTCCCCAATTGAAGGGCATCCCCTTGATTTCCAGTTCATGGCTGCCATAAAGAGAGTTGCTATAAATATTTTTGTACATGTGGGTCCTTTTCCCATTTTTGTGACGTCTTTGAGATACAGTCCTAGAAGTGGGATTGCTGGGTCAAAGGGTATGCACATTTTTATAGCCCTTTGGACATGGTTCCAAATTGCTCTCCAGAATGGTTGGATCAGCTCACAGCTCCAATAATGCATTAGTGTTCCAGTTTTCCTACATCTTCTCCAACATTTATTATTTTCCTCTTTTGTCATGTTAGTCAATCTAATAGGCGTGATATGGTACCGCAGACCTCTGATTTCATTGGTTTGAGGAGTTCTTGGTGAATAACTCTCTCTATCTATACAGATCAGTACCTCCTAGGAATCAAATGCTTGGTAATTGAAAAAAAGAATTAATTTAAAAGTTTGTGACCAAACAAGAGAGGATCACAGAACATAAATGTGGATCAATCTGATTTTGTAAAATTCAAATGTTTTGATACAAATAAAACTAATACAGTTAAAGTCAGAAGATAAATAGTTAACTGGGAGAAATTTATGGCAGTATGTTTCTCTAATAAAGGTCTTGTTTCCAAAATATATAAAGAAAGTATTCAAATTGATAAGATGAGTCATTCTCCAATTGATAAATGGTCAAAGGATGTGAAAAGGTTGTTTTCAAAGAAAGAAATCTAAGCTATCAACAACCACTTGAAAAAATGTTCCAAATCACAAATAATTAGAAAATGCAAAATTTTTATAACTTTTTAATTTTAAACTTAATACAAGACAAAGCAAGAAAAAAACATTGCCATGTGCACATCAGACCATAAGAGAGGATTCAATACAAAATTATAAATTTCAAGAAAATTTAATCAATAAAATTTAACAAATACCCATATAATAAATAGAACATATTGTTTTCAAAGCTGCCCAAGTTTTCTTTGTTTCTTTGTTGGTTTTCCTTTGTTCTCTGCTGTGCACTTTTGACTTTATTTCCCCCCCCTTCCTACCCCAAGAAGACTACAAATAAGCATGGATATATATACATATACATAGATACCTATACACTTATATACATATATGCACTCAAACACATATACGTAAGACCATACTCTGCTTATTTCCTCCTATCATCTGTTTTTCTGAAGGTGAATAGCATCTGCCTTCGTAAGTCCAAGTTTTTCCATGGTTTTCTAAATCAACCAGCTTATCATTTACTATACCACAGCAATATTCCAACCCAATGACATCCTATCTGAGAGATTGTCTATGAAAGGTTTTTTCCCCCAATTAACAGTCCCTCTATTCTTGGTTACATAGGTTTTATTTATATAAGAAAATTTTAATTTAAAACAATAAAAATTATCCTTTTTACACTTCAACAATGCTCTCATGTTATAATATAATTTAAGGTCTAATACTGATGAATCTAATTCCTTTACATCTTTTTTTTCCTGGTTTCTTTGAAGTTCCTAAGCTTTTGTTTTTTCCAAATGAACTTTGTTATCATTTTTTCTAACTTGGTAAAGTAATTTTTAGAAATTTAATTGGGATGACTTTGAATAAATAGATTAGTAGGGTAAAATTTTCATTTTAAAAATTATATTGGTTTTACCTACCCATAAGCAGTAAATATCACCTCAATTATTTAGATCTAAGTTTATTTGTATAAAAAGTATTTTATGTTTATGTTCCTGTGTCTGTTTTGGCAAATATATATTGAGGTATTTTATGCTGTCTAGGTATTTTATTTGTTGTTTGTTTGTTTATTTTTTTGGAGGGGAGAAGGCAAGGTAATTGGGATTAAGTGACTTGCCCAAGGTCATACAGCTAGTACAGCTAGTAAACATGTCAAGTGTCTGAGGCTGGATTTGAACTCAGGTCTTCCTGACTCCAGGGCAGGTCTTCTATTCACTGCACCACCTAGCAGTCCCTGTCTAAGTATTTTAAATGGTCTAAAACAATGTTAAATAATATTGCTGACACATAGTGGAGTTTCTCTATTTTTCACTTTTGATTAAATCTATTTTCACTTTAACTTTGTCTGAGATCATGATTTACTATCCCTGCTTTCTTTGCATACTAAGTTTTACTCCTTCCCTTTATTTTATCTGTGTGTGCATCTCATTTTTTATGTTTCCTAAAAGCAACATATTGTTGAATTCACAATTTTAATCTGCAATGCATTTCCATTTTAGGGGTAAATTCATCCCATTCACATTCTAAGCTACAATTATTTGTTGTGCATTTTCCTCCTTCCCATTTTTCCTCACTCTCCTTCTCACCCTATTTACCCTATCCCTCTTCACTCCTCTGCTTCACTTTTACTCACTACCTTGCCCTCTTATTCCTTAACCTACACACGCCTTTAAGATCACCTACCTTGTTCTTCCACCCACCCTATCCCCTTGCTCCTATTTCTTTCTGAATTTAGAAGACTTTTATAACCTTTTAGAACAGTGGTTCTCAACCTGTGAGTCGCGACCTCTTTGGGGGTCGAACAACCCTTTCACAGGAGTCACAGGGGTCTCCTAAGACCATCAGAACACACATATTTCCGATGGTCTTTGGAACCAAGACATCGCTCCTCTATCCGTCTCCAGGCGGGTCTGCCCACATGAAGATACGCCCAGATGCGAGTATTAAAGCGTCGGGGCATTAGGAATGTTGAGAACCTCTGTTCTAGAAGATATATATGTTGTTCCCTCTTTAACCCGTTCCCAATGAGAGTAAGGTTCCAGCAGTACCCGCACTCTTCCCTACTAACTTCTATATCAATTTTTCCTTTTATGCTTCATTTGTATGAGATTATTATTCCTTTTTATCTCTCCCTACACAGTTTTATTTTTTTAGCATCACCTCATCATACTCAGCTCAATCCAGACCTTTCTTTCAAACTACCCAAATAATGATGACAATCATAAAAGTGCTGCTAATATTTTCACATATATAAAGTAAACAATTTGATCTTATTGAATCCCTTATAATTAGTCTTTAATGTTTACCTTATATTTCTCTAGGATGTTATGTGTCTTATTTTCCCTTAAGTTCTGGGGGTTTTGTCACAAAAACCTGAAAGTCTCTGAGTTCATTAAATATCCTTTTTTTCATTCAGGATGACACTTAACTTTGCCAGATAAGTTACCCTTGGTCACATCCCAGCTCTTTTGCTCTATGGAAGATAGTATTCCAAGACTAATGGTCCTTCAATGTAGTAACTGTTAGGTCTTGTGTAATCCTTATTGTAGCTCCATGATATTTAAATCTTTTTTTTCTTGTTGCTTCCAATGTTTTCTCCTTCACCTGGGAACTTTGAAACTTGGCTATGATATTCCTGTAAGTTTTTCTCCTGGAATCTCTTTTAGGTGGTATACAGTGGGTTGGTTTTTTTCTATTTCTACTTGGCATTCTTGTTCTGGACCTTCAGGGCATTTTTCCCTGGATAATTTCTTGTAATATTGTATCAAGATTCTTTTTTTTTAATCACAATTTTAAGGTAGTCCAATTATTCTTATTTCTCCCCAATCTGTTCTCCATATTGGTTGTTTTTCTAATAAGATGTTTCACTTTCTCTTCTATTTTTTCATTCTTTTGATCCAATTCTAGTTTTCAAGGAATTATTTTCTTCCTTAAGTTTATCTATTTCCACTTAGTTGACTTTCTTTTCATAATTTTATTGATTTTCTTGGATTGCTCTTTTTTTCTCATTTTTCCTCAACCTCTCTTATCTGATTTCTAAAATTCCTTTTGAGTTCTTCCAAGAACTCTTTTTGTGCTTGGGACCATTTGATGTCACTGAAAAAGGCATGGTTGTTTTTTTTTTTAGCTCTGTTATCTTCCTCTGAATATAAACCCAGATCTTCTCTATCACTTAGTAACTATCTATGGTTGGGTTCTTTCTCCTTTGTTTACTCTTTTGTATTGTTTTGTTTTTAGCAGTTATTAGTATAAACAAGTTGTAGTCTGGAGATATGAGGAATAATACTCCAAGCCTCAGGTCCTTCTTACTGTTATTTTCTGAGATCTGTCTTGGGGTCAAACCTTGAGCACTTTCTTCTCCAATCCTAAACCACAGCTAGGGCCCCCAGTCACACTATCCCACAGATGATTTTACCCCTAGTGGTCCTTCTGCCAGCTACAAACTACAGCTGTCTTCTCTACCTGAGAACTGAAACCAGAAACTCTGCTCTCCTATAAGTGTCCCTTCCCCTCCCTACTGCACTCACCAGGTGTGTGCTAGGTCCTTCTCCCTGCAGCCACAGCCCAGGACACAACTGGTCAGCACAGCTGTGCTTGGCATCCCGTGAGAGTGGAAGGTCCTTCAATCTTCTCCTACTCAGCCATCAGACTCCGCCTACCCACCCCACCCACCCCCCCTAAGATGAAGTTTTCTAAGGGTAAGGCTGCCTCTCAACCCAGCTGCTCCCAGGTGTTTGGACTTCACTCAGGCCAAACCTCTGCCCCTAGAAGTCAGGTCTTTCCTGCGGTTTTCTCAAATTGTCTTAGGAGAACAATTGTTTTACCTAGTGTTTGTTTCTGCTGCTCTGAGATGATGTTCTGTCTTTTCTTTTTGTGTGTGGAGGAAATTTGGAGAACCAAAAGTTTTCTGACCTACTCTACCATCATCTTCCCAGAATCCTCTTGCTGAAAAATGAATATTAAAGCAACCATACTCATCAGAATGCCAAATATGACAAAAAAAGGAAAATAACCAATATTGAAGGAGCTTTGGGGGAAAAGGCACATTGATGCTGATAGAACTGTGCATTGGTCTGGACATTCTAGAAAGCAAATTGGAACTGTGTCTAAGTTACTAAACTGTGACTCCACATAGCCTATGATCCACCCAGCTATACCACCACCATGCCTATACTCCCAAAAGATCAGAGAAACAGAAAAAGGACTCATGTATAAAGACATATTTTTTTAATTTTTTGGAGGGCAATTGGGGTTAAGTGACTTGCCCGAGGTCACACAGCTAGTTTTTGTGTTAAGTGTCTGAGTTAGGATTTGAACTCAGTTCCTCCTGACTCCAGGGCTGGTGCTCTATTTACTGCACCAGCTAGCCACCCCCGTAAAGATATATTTTTGTGGTGGCAAAGAACTCAGAGAGTGCTTATCAATTGGGAGATAGCTGAATAAATTATTGTAAATAAATATTATGAAATACTATCATACTGTAAGAAATAATGAAAGGATGGCTTCAGAGATGATTTGTATGAATGGATGCAGAGTGAAATGGAAAGAACCAAGAGAAAAAATTACATAAGAACAACAATGATGGAAAGAAAAACTTTTTTAATTCTTCTTTTTTCAATTTACAAAAATCTATTTTCTCTACTTTCCTCCTTGTCCCCTCGTTAAAAAGAAAAGGGGAAAAAATAATAAATAATATATAGCATATAATGTATAATATAATATAATAATATAATAAATATGCAGGATCAATTAAAATAAATTCTTACGTTGGTCATGCCCCAAAAAGACTTCATTCCGCCCCCCTGCACCCAGCACCTCAGCAGGTGAATGATTTACTTCGTCATGGGTCCTCTGGATTCGTAGTCAGTCATTGTGTTGATTGAAACTCTTCAGTCTTTCAAAGTTGACTGTTAATGGGCAACATATTGATGGGGGCACTATAGTATTGGAAGACCTCCTGGGTTAGCGCTGAAACCTGAAGTAACAGATACTCTTTACCTGCAAACATGAGTTCAAGTTGGAGGAGTAGCCTGGAAGGGGTTGTGAGAAATGCTGATAGTTTGGTTTCCACAGATTCTACAGGAACTATGAATGTTTTTAAAATGATCCTGCACAGGACGTATGGAAGAGCCTAGGTCCTGAGGGAAAAGAGCAGAACATGCTATCCAGTCATATAAAGAAATCGACAAAGTGAGGAGGGAGACTAGACCAGGCTGGGATTCAAACTGACGTACTCGGTATGAGAGTTACGTCCCTTTGTCTGACCAGGGGCTACTCTGGTGGGAAGAGAAGAACAATTCAGGAGAAAAGTGGCGGAAGAAAGGGGATGACCTGTCCAGAGGGAACGAACGATTGTAACAGAAGGGGGGGCTATATAATCTTTGTTCTACTGCTGGGGGTTGCGTGTGTGTTTGGTCCCGTGAGGGAACGCACACAGCCGCTTCTCCGGAGAATCGTCGATAAAGGATCTCTTTTTTCACTCCACAAACTGCAATCTCAGTACTTTGTTTATAACAGGGTACTATGCTTTGGAAATTTCTCTGAGCTATATTGAGTCTCCTCTGCATGTGGACGTCACTGGAGAAATTCTTCCATCCAGAAATCTCTTTATTGAAAAAAAAATTAGCATTTTTTCTTTTGTTTCAGATTGTAATTACAAAGTCAGCTTTCTGGTATATTTCCTTTACAAGTCAGATCGCCCCCTTTTGAGATAATTTCTGTATAAATGAATGTTATGTACTGATATTATATTTCTAGACCCACTATCAATATGGAAGCTTAAATGAGTTGAATGGATTTTGCACCCATAGAATATAGTGTTTCACCTAGCACATACAACGGGATCTCACCCATATTTTTTTTCCTTTTAAGCAGACCTAGACTGTTCGCTTTATTGTGACATGAATCCATATAATTTGTCTGAAATCCTTATGGACTGCAGATCCACAGGATAACATTTACCTGCTAAACTAGAAACCCTAAGCATTTAAGCTCAGGTGTGTAAATCCTTCTGGGGAGGGGGAGAGAGAGGCACACACTTCAGTGTATGTAGCCTTCCTGAGGTTTATTTTTTTCTTTTTAAGTTAGCCTGCTTGGACCTCCAGTTTGATTCCCTAGGTATTTCAGGAAACCCAGAGGATACAGAGTTAAGTTAGAGATCAAGTCAACTAGCATTGATTAAAGTCCTGCCAATACCAGGCATTGTGCTAAATGCTGGACAAAGAATTTCCTGCCCTTATGGAGTTCACAATCTAATAGTAAAATTGGTAATGTGTACATTTATTTGTTGTTGTTCAATCATGTCATGTGTCCGACTTTTCATGACCCCATTTGGGATTTTTTTGGCAAAGATACTGGAGAAGTTTGTCGTTTCCTTCTGCTGCTCATTTTACAGGTGAAGAAACTGAGGCAAACAGGATCAAGTG
Source organism: Pseudochirops cupreus (assembly GCA_028627135.1). Taxonomy (NCBI): domain Eukaryota; kingdom Metazoa; phylum Chordata; class Mammalia; order Diprotodontia; family Pseudocheiridae; genus Pseudochirops; species Pseudochirops cupreus. The sequence continues at coordinate 132,360,041 of CM053584.1, forward strand.
ACTTGTCCAGGGTCACACAGCTAGTAAGTGTCTGAGGTTGGATTTGAATATGTACATATACAGAATAGATATAAGATAATTGAAGAGAGGAAGGCAGGCACTAGAAGCTGAGGAAAGGTTTGATGTAGAACTTGGCTCAACTTAAGTTGAGCCCTGAAAGAAAGTAGGGATTCCAAGAAGTAAAGGTGAGGGGAGCGCATTCCAGGTATCGGGGACAGCCAGGGCAAACTCATGGTGAGAGGAGATAAAATGCCATGTAGGAGGAACAGTAAGAAACACAGTTAGTTTTGACCACCATGTGCATGAATATGTCATGTAGAAAAAAGACTGAGAAGGTGGACTGGGGCCAAGTTGTAAAGGCCTTTGGAAGCCGAATACATGAATCTGTATTTGATTTTAGAAGTAATAGGAAGCAAATGGAGTTAATTGAGCAAGGGAATGATGTGGTCAGATTTGTGCTTTAGGGAAAGCATTGCGGCAGCTTTCTGGAGGATGGTTTTGTATGGCTAGAGACAGGCAGAGAGAACAATTAGGAGACTATAGAAACAGTCTGGGTGGGATGTGGTGAGAGCCTGAATGAGCTCGAGGGCTGGATGAGTGGAAAGAAGGAAATGGATGTGTGAGATATCATGGACGTAGAAACAACTTGACAACCAATTAAATAAGAGGAATGATGATCATAAGAAGTCAAAGGTGGAACCTGAGTGATACTCTCAAGAGCAATAGGGAAATTTGAAAGAGGATGGACTGAGAAGAAGGGATAAGAGTTTAGTTCTGGACACATTTAGTTTAAGATACTCATCAACACACTGTTCTAAGATCCAATAGGCAGTTGGTGATGAGGAATTGGAGTTGAGAGGAGAAGAGATACCAGGGCTGGACAGTGTCAAAAATGTGACATAAAGTACAGGTGTCATTAATAACTCAGTCCAATCAGGAGTGATGCCCAATACACAACGTTTATTGTAAAGGCAGCTGTAATTGCCCAGGGCAAGGGATGGTGTTGGGCGAGATTGTTGGGAGCTGTCTACCAAAAGCTATATGTGCCTGCTTCTAAGCTTCCAGACATTAAGGCTAGCAGATGGTGGCTCCCCTTGGGCAGAGTCAGGTGGGCTCCCCAATCCTGTTAGCAAGTCAGCCTTAGTGCCTGAGCTGGCTAGCCTGCTCTGGCTAAGGCTGACTAACCAGTGAACAAAGCCATGGATCTTTATACAATTTCTAGAAGAGTGTAACTGTGTGTAAGAGATGAGGTTGGAGGTTTATCTGGGGTATATACACAGTGTGAGCTCAGACAGGCTCAGTTTGGGGCCACCTAAGCTTCTCTTTATGAAACATGTCTAGAGAGTGTAACCAGTGGGTGTGACTAGGAAACTTATACGCTTTTTTATATTAAGAAAAAAGTTATTTAAGTTATAAGAAGTTGTTAAGAAAGAAAGGGGGGCACATGCCTTACAGTTACACTCACACATAATATGGGGGCCTTAGGTATTTCAACTCTTTTTGTGAGAAGGGCGTCATAAGTTTCACAACATAAAGATCAGGACTTGTGGTTCAGACGTTTTCAGTCATGTCAGACATCTTGATCCCTTTTTAGAGGGTTTTCTTGGCAAAGATTCTGGAGTGGTTTGCCATTTCCTTCTCCAGCTCATTTTACAGATGAGGAAACTGAGGTAACCAGGGTGAAGTGATTTGCCCAGGGTCACAGCTAGTAATTGTCTGAGGTCAGATTTGGACTCAGGAAGACAAGCTTTTCTGACTCCAGGTCTGGCGCTCTCCACTACACCACGTCAAGTAGCTGTCCTTTAAAGAAGCAGTATGACCACTATTTGAGGTAGATAGTATAATGGGAGAGAATTGATCAGGGTACTTCCTCATCAACCAATTTACTCCTCCACCCTTACTCTCCAGCTCAGTTGATATTTATAGAAACTAAAGGAAAGTTAACAAAGTTTTAATATGTTAAATCACAAGTACATTAAAATTTAAAGCTATAGAAAGGGGAAAATAATAGGGTTAATGAAATTTTAATGTGTGAAACATGTGCAAAAGTGTATCTTTACTCCATGCTATCCCTTTAAGAAGTATTTTTTTTAAATAAAAGTTTTCCTAATTGAATTAGAAGGGGAATAAGGGAATAAGTATTTATTAAGCACCTAATGTGTTCCAGGCATATATCTTATTTGATCCTCACAACTGTGTTAAGTAAATGTTATGATTATCCCCATTTGATGGTTGAATAAACCGAGGCAGACTGAGGTTAAGTAACTTGCCCAGGATCACAGTGTTTGAAGCCAGATTTGGACTCTGATCTTTCCAGTTCCAGTTGGCTATCTACTATGCTGGCTCTATCTATCTACTGTACTGGCTCTAAATTGGAAAGGGAGCTTGACAGGACCAGAGACTGCCCACATACCTGGTGGACCTAACAGAAGCAAGCTTTCCAGTTCTATTTGTCAATCAGGAAGGAAACCAGCTCCCAAGGAGGCATGCTGAGCAGGAGGAAAGAAGGTATAAGCCATCAGAAGCTAGAAGTATGGGTAGTCAGAGTGATGGGGCATTAGGACTCCAAAAGTGAGGAAGCTACGCGTGCTGTCAGGGAATATCATGGTTTGAAAGCCCCCAAAGGCAAATCCCAAGGCAATAATTCTTTATTTTCTTTCTCTTCTCCAGAGAAGCCTTTCCTCTGGGCACCTGACAAGTCAGTTTCTTAAAAGTCTGTTTTTCTTTGTTTTAAATATTTGCTTTGTCTTTTAAGCTGGTAGTTGTGATGAACAGCATTAACAATAAATATTTGCTCCTTCGGATGACCTCCTTGAGAAACAACTGGGAAGAGGCTATGGAAGGCAGTGCTCTGGGAGAAGGGCCAGGTAGGTGGGTGATACAGTGGATAGAGACACTTAATAAATGCTAGTTCCCTTCTACACCTACTAGGTGGCGAAGTGGATAAGAGCCTCCTGAGTTCAAATTGAGCCTCCAACACTGGCTGTGTAACTCCGGGCAAGTCACTTAACCCTGTTTGCCTCCATTTCCTCATTGGTAAAATGAGTTGGAGAAGGAAATGTCAAAAACCATTCCAGTATCTTAAAATTCCAAATGGGGTCATGAAGAGTCAGACACAACTGAAAAACAACTCATGGAGAATATGAGAGGCGTCTAAGGCTAGAAAAGGGGAAATGTCCCCATTTTCAGAGAGAGAGAGAGAAGGGAATCTGCAAACTATCAGCCAATAAGCTTAAGTTCTCTATTTCTGGAAAAACTCTAAATCATTAAAGAGATTATTAGGGAATGTCTAGAAAAGGAAGCAAGTGAATGCCAGGAACCAGTATGTATAATTCCAGCAAGAATAAGTCATGCCTGGGGCAGCTAGGTAGCACAGTGAATAGAGCACAGGCCCTGGAGTCAGGAGGACCTGAGTTCAATTCCAGCCTCAGACACTTGACACACTTACCAGCCATGTGACTTGCCAAGTTGCTTAACCCCAACTAGCCTCCAAAAATAAAAAAAAAATTTTTAAAAGAATGTCATGCCAGACTAACCTTATTTTCTCTTTTTTGACAGGGTTAGTAAAATAGCACATAAGGAAAATGCTTTAGATACAGTTTACTTAGATTTTAGCAAGTCATTTTGTAAAGCAGTTCATAATATTCTTGGAAAAGGTGGAGCTATGTGCACTAAATAACAACATGGCTGCCTAAACCCAGCTTCTGCCCGTGCCCAGGTCTATCATGGAGCTGTTCTTGAGAAGCCTATACTGACCTAACATGGAGCCCAATGCATCCACAGGGGTGGGCTGGTCTCCTCTGACTGTCTGTGTCTTTAAGACTGAGGAGACTGAACTAGTCATTCTCTTTTCTGCCATCTTTTGAGACTTTGCCCTTTTCTTCTGGTCTTTTCAGCTGATCTTTTCTACCATTTTCTTCTCAGAAGCCTGGTTACAGTAAAACATAATCAGAACTGATTGAATGGCCAGACTGAAAGGGTAGTTGTTAATAGTTCAAAGTCCATATGCTGGAACATCTCCAGTAGAGTATGATCTGGGATGTCAATGACTTCGATAAAGGAATAGGCGGCATAAGGGGCAGCTAGGTGGTGCAGTGGATAGAGCAATGGTTTTGGAGTCAGAAAGGTGTGAGTTCAAATCTAGCCTCAGAGGCTTATTAGCTGTGCATCCCTGGGCAAGTCACTTAACCCTTATTTGCCTCACTTCCTCATCTGGAAAATGGGTACACACTGGAGAAGGAAATGGCAAACCACTCCAGTATCTTGGCCAAGCAAGCCCCACGGATCACAAAGAGTTGGGCGCGGCTCTAGGACAAAACAACAACAATAACAGACAGCAGCTTTGTTGTTGAGTTATTTCAGTCATGTCTGATTCTTGGTGACCCCATTTAGGGTTTTCTTGACAAAGATATTGGAGTGGTTTGCTCTTTACTTCTCTAGTTCATTTTATAGATGAGGAAACTGAGATAAACAGGGTTAAGTGACTTGCTCAGGGTCACACAGCTAGTAAGTGTCTGAGGCAGGATTTGAACTCAGGTCTTCCCAATTCTAGGCCAGATGCTCTATCCACTGCACTACCTAGCTGCCTCTATCCCTCTCTTATAATTGAGGAATTTGAGAAAGATAGAAGTGAAATGGCTTACCTGGGGTCACACATTTAGTAAGTGTTTGAGGTTGGATTTGAACTCTAGGCCCAACTTTCTATCCACTGCCCCATCCAGATGCCTCTAGGAGCAACGGATGGGCATTGCAAAGAGGACATTTGAGATTTGGCATCAAGAAAATTTTCTAACAATTAGTTATACAAAAGCGGCATGGACTGCATCAGGAGGAAGTTAGTTCCTCTTTCTTATTGGTGGTCTTCAAGCAGGCGTTAAAGTTATAGAAAACTCCTTCTCAGGTCCAGTCTCCGTGGAGGCTTCCTGTCAGATATAAGTTAGACTGGATGGCACTTCCTCCTCCAAAATTCTGTGATTCTATGAGGATGATTCTTTGCACAAATAAATCTGCTTCTCTGTACCACACTGAGTGACCTCCTGTCCCCACCCCTGCCTAGTCCCTGCTCCTCCTCGAGGGTTTTTCATCCTGCCTTTGTGTCCCTTTGGGAGTACTCCTTCTGATCTTAAGACAGGAGACCTTAGTCACCCTCCCTAATGATACTTTGTTTAAGACAAAGATTACCTCCCCTCCCACTGAGCCTGGGTGACTAACAAGTTTAAAAACCACAAAATGCACCAGTTGAAGAAGTTTTTCTATGTGAGAAGAGTTCTGGATTTGGAATCAAAGGACCTGGGTTCCAATCCTGACTCCTTCATTGCTATCTATGAGACCTTGAGTAAGTCACTTAATCATTTGGGGCTTCAGTTTCCTCAGCATGAGTTAGACTACATGACCTCTAAGGTCCTTTCTCAAGTTGTTTTCCTAAGATCTTCATTCTTCTCACTCACTGAACGGCTGCCTTCCTTCCTCTTCTCCTTCCTCAGCTCCTGCAACACCATCTGAATTAAGCATTCCCAGACTGAACTCTCCCCAGCTTGATTCGGTTCCTGCTCCCAGCACTCTTTCTCTCTAGTATTGGGATCCAGTGCTCTGGCTAGCACGATTATTTACCTTTTCTCTTCATGGTCAACATGTACAGGACATAGGAAGCCTGGTGAGAAAGCAGTTTATCTGAGAGAGATGTGTGGGTGTCAGGAGACTGCAAGTTCATTTTGAGTCAGCAAACAACATGGCCAAAAAAAAGTCTCCCCTTGTCAGACTGGCCCAGAACTCCTAGGGCAGGGAATATCTCCCTCATCAGAAGAGGAGTTCCATGAGGGTAGGTCTCCTCCATCAGAATGAGCTTTCTGAGGCCGGAGAAATCTCTCCTTCTTCTGGAGGCTCAGGTTCTGCCCACAGGGGAACATTCAGGGCAAAATTAATAGGGAACCCCAAAGACAGGAAGTTACTTTATTTATACCCCCATATCAGTGCAAGTAAAAAAATTAACAAGAGCTCAAAAAGTGCTCTCCCCAAAACAACCCTTCGAGGTAGGTAGTGCAAGTATTGTCAACATTTTACAGATGAGAGAATTGAGGCTCTTAGAGGTTAAATCACTGGCCCATAGCAAGTAGTGGACACCTGCCTTTCCCCACCCCTACCGCCTATATCCCCACCCTATCTCTCTGCAAAATAAGCAATGCCTGGTTCTGCAGCCACCTTGTGTTTGTTTTACAAACTGCAATATCTCCCCATGCCCAGCCCTGGTCCCTAGCTGAAAAATACTCTCCTGTCTGTAACCTTTCAGGATTACAAAAGTAATTTTCTTCTGTGAGGCTGGCTTTGCAATTATTTTGCAGAGATGCAAACCTCTTTTCAGAAATGTAAAAGAGCTTGACAGGGGTCAAACAACTATAGAACATCAGTCGCACCCAGACTCCAAGAGCAGCCCCGCCCCCAGCATTCCCCACAGCCTGGTGACCCACAGGTGCTGGGATCCCTGAGGCCCCCAGGGCCACCACGGCAGGAAAGCAGTCAGGAGGAAGTGGTGCGTCCTTCAGTACAGGCCGTTTGCCTGGCAGTAGTGGGCACACAGCTGCCGGTGGTACTGTAGATGATAATCCTTCAGCACCTTTCCCACAATGTAGATAAATTCGTCAAAGCAGATCTGGTTGTCTTTGTCCTTGTCGGCCACTTGAAACAGCTGCTTCAAATACTCGGGCTGAGTCCGGCCCTGGAGCAGAGCAGCGGGAGTATTGATCAGCCAGCATCATCAGAATGACAGACATTAACACCACTGTCTCTACCGTGGTGTACCTCGCTCAGGTCATCCCGAGGATCCACAAAGGCGGGTAGTACAAGGATCACTATCCCCGTTTCACAGAGGCTCAGAGAAAAGGAAAGCAGCTTTTCCCAAGATCAATCAATAAACAATGCTTAGGCACCTACTGTGTGCTCTGAATCACACAACTAGTAACTGGCAGAACCAAGAGTCAGAGCCAGGTCTCTTAACTACAGTTTTCCACCATGTCAGTGACTATGCCTGCCCTATGTCCAAGCTTATTCTAGTCTCTTCTGGAAGAGAGAAGATATAAGGTCCCTGCCCTCAAGGAACTTCCAGTCCAATGAAATAAATGAAGCAGCTCTTTGTTGTTCAGTTTCAGTTATATCTGTTATATCTGACTATATCAGTTATATCCAACTCTGTGACCCCATTTTGGGGTTTTCTTGGCATAGATCCTGGAGTGGTTTGCTATTTCCTTTTCCTGTTCATTTGACAGATGAGGAAACTGAGGCTAACAGAGGTAAGTGACTTGCCCAGGGTCACACAGCTAGTAAGCATCTGAAGACATAGTCAAATTCAGGAAGATGAGTTTTCTATTCAGTGTGGCACTTAGCTGCCCTAGGAAGAGAGGGAGACTACTGGGAAACAAAGGGAGACAATGTTGATTGGGCAGAGCCACTATGGCCTAGTAGACAGGGTACTAAACCTGGAGTTGGGATGATCTAGGTTCAAATCCCCCCCTAGACATTGAGTACTGGTGTGACCTTGGACCAGTCATTTAACTTCATCTGTACATTGGACTACATGGCTTCTAGGGTCCCTCCAGCTTTTAGATGTAGGATCCTAAAATATAGGATTAGAATACTTTAGGGTAGAATTGGGTGAGACAGTAGAAGAAAACTAGGTGGCACAGTGAATGGAGCACCAGGCCTCAAGCCAGGAACATCTAAGTTCAAATCTGACCTCAGACACCTACTAGCTGTGTGACTGTGAACAAATCACTTGACCTGTTTGCCTCAGTTTCCTCATCTGTAAAAAGAGCTGGAGGAGGAAATGGCAAACCCCAAAAATGGGGTCATGAAGAGTTTGGACACAACAACAGAGGGTCTTAAAAGCCACACCTGATCTTAATAACTTAAGACTTAAGGAGAGAAGTAACAGGATGACAAAGAGATGTGTCAAGGAGTTCAGCCATGAAGAGTCAGGGGAAGAAAGAGGAAGTGGAGTGTGGTGACAGGCAAATCTCTAGAGGTTTATATAGAAAAACATGCCCTGCCTTCTCCTCCCCATTCTTGGCAAGTCGTCTTGTCTCCCCTGGGTTATCTATCCTACACTTCCGCCTCCTCCAGAGAGTCTGCCTGGTCTGATTAGATCTGAACCTGGAGGCTTCGTCTCACCCCACCCAAAGCTCGCTCTTAACGTGGGATTCCTACATCTCTCCATCTGACTCTCTGGTCCCATTATGTAATTATTCCTGCTCCCAACCCCATCCTTAAAACTCACCTCCTCCAGGCTCTTATCACTATCATTCTGTTATCTCTATGTCATATTTCAGAGACAGAGACATAAATCTTTCCATCTGTCTGTCTATACATATTTTGTGTGTGTGTGTGTGTGTGGTTTTCTTTTTTTCTAGTTTGCATTTTTTCTTTTTATGTTAATTTGTAATTTATGGAATAAAATACATAACATAGTACATTAAAAAAGGTGATTGTATATGAAACTGCAAATCTACCATGTACAACTTGCTGCTCCTTCTAAATACACAACAAAGGTATCCTGTAAAGTTCTTTTTACTTTCCTTATTCTTCCCTCCCTCTGCTCTAGAGATGACTACCTTTAGACACACATACATATATAGATATATAAACATATATGTATCTAAAATAATTCTTTTTTTTTCTTTTTTGCATTTTGGAGGGGGAAAGGCAGGGCAATTGAGGTTAAGTGACTTGCCCAAGGTCACATGGCTAAGTAAGTGTTAAATGTATGAGGTCAGATTTGAACTTAACTTCTGACTCCAGGGCCGGTACTCTATTCACTGTGCCACCCAACCACCTCAAAATTATTTTGTGCATACTTCTATTTATCTGTTCTTTCTCTGGAAACAGATAGCATCTATCTTCATATGTACTTTATTTACAATTTGTCTATTTATAATAGTAAAAATTACTTAATCTCTCGAAGTCATTCTTAAAACAACATTGCTATTACTGTATACAGGGCTCTAGTTCTGCTCATTTCACTCTTCCCCATTTCATGTAAGGTTTTCCATACCTTTCTAAGATCATTGAGCTCATTATTTCATATAGCATAGCAGTATTCCATCACAACCATACACCACAACTTGTTCAGTCATTTTCCAATTGATGGGTTATAATTGGTGTGTGTGTGTGTGTGTGTGTGTGTGTGTGTGTGTGTATTCTAAAACAGCACGAGTGATTTGATCCTTAAATGATAAGGACCAGCCTGGAGGTAGAGGGCTGTAAGCCTGGAGGTAAGGGGACTTTCTTACCTGTAGTAAAGTGGATAGAGCACTGGATCTGAATTCAAATCCTACCTCGGGCTACTGACTAGCTGTGTTACCCTGGGCAAATCATCTTATGTCTGTTTGCCTCAGTTTCCACGTTTGTAACAGGAGGTCAATAATAGCACCTACCTCCCAGGATTGTTGTGAGGATCAAATGAGATGTTTGTAAGCATTATAGAAATGTTAGCTATTATTATTCCCCAGCTAGGACTCTGAGAGTATCTGCCTTCCCCTGCCCCCCTCCACACACACCTTCTTTGCCTAAAACTGAGGGAAAAGGGCTTAAAATGGATGTTCTAAGGTAGATGGTACTGTTTTCCTGGCAGGAACACATCTGGAAAGGTTAGTTAACCTCTAAAAGCCTCTGAGCATCAGGTCAGAGGTCAGGAAACTAAATAAATATCCTGGGACAGCCAGCATACTCCAGGCAGTTCCTGAAGAACCTGCTCATTAGCTTAATTAAGGAGCTGAGCTGGACTTGGCTTGATGACAGAATAAGAGTAGAAGGAAACTGAAGGAAATGGACTTTGGAAATGAGTTCTAAGTTCAGCAGCAATGGGATCCTGAAGACTTTCATGGTGGGATAGGGAAGAGAAGAGTAGCCTTTTTTTTCCTTTAGTTAGTCTGTTCCTACAGTTAAGGGGCCAAAGAGAGGAAGGGGAGGATGGAAGCCAGGCCTGTCTCCAGGTTCAGGGATAGTAAGAATATCCCTAAACCAATCTTCTCCCTCTCCAGGCCCTCTGACAGGAATGACTCTTTCCTGGGAACTAAGAGAGAGGAGAGAAAAAGGGATTACCTATCCACCTCCCATTTGTATCCCCATCTCTATCGTATTCCCCTCCCCTCCAGGGAAGAAGGGAAAGAAGAGATCTTGGCAGCTTTCAGAGTCTAGTTAGAGATCTGGCTCAGAGGATTAGTGGTCCCAGAAAGAGATGGAACTCAATGAATGAAATCTGGATTTGAATCAAGGGCAGGAAAGAGTCTGGGACTTCAGGCCTCCCAGAAAGGCTGGACCTGGGGCATGGTCAAGAGAAAGGTTTAAATCTGAGATTAAGGGCAGGGATGAGCAGGAGCAGGAGCTGGTGTAGGATTAGGATCAGGATAAAGGGCCTGGTCAGGTTTAAGAGTCAAGGGTGAGACTAGGGCACATATTCACAGCTTATGCCCACCAGGCTGAGATTTTGTGAAGAGCAATTTCATTTCCTCCAAGCCCTCCCTGTTCACTCCTAGCTCTCTCCATATTCCTCCAAGGTAAACCTTCCTATGGTTAGAACTACCCTGGAGGTCCCATTCTAGAGGTACCCTTCCCCTCACCCCCAGAGATCTGACCCCAGGATCCCCTGGCATCTCCCCAGCCATACCAGACCCTCCATGAATCTGGGCATGTTTTCTGTGAGCAGGGCATTGAGCTCATCCAGGCTTAGGGTGTCCACATCCCCCTCTCTGGCAGCATACAGGTGGTAGCAATGAATGATGTGAAAAATAGAGTCTTCTATCGGGGTGTCAGGCATGTTTAGCGAAGGTTGGTTTCAGGGTCCGAGTCAGAGGAAAGTCCTAGGAGTAGAGAAGAGGGGAGTTGAAAGAGACCTGATTTCAAATCCAGCCCCCAAGACTTACTAGCAGTATGACCCTGGGCAAGTCAATGTCTGCCTGCCTCAGTTTCCTCACTATAAAGTAGAAATAATAATAGCACTCACCTCCTGGAGCTGTTAAGAGATTTAAATGAGATATTTGTAACGTGCTTAGCATAGTATCTGGAACAACACAACTAACTCCTGATCAGTCCTCAACAACAAACACAAGAATGTGAACAGGGGCAGCTCTGACAATGATATTTGACACCCCCTCCCCCCGAGGTCCCTATGTCCCACTCCCATCAAGGTCTTGGATTTTTAGACCCTTGAATTATCCAATTAAGTTATCTACACAGATGCACCATGTAGATGGTCTATCTCCTCTGTAGGCCAAAGTAAGGATTGTCCAAGTTTGGCTTTCAGGGAAGTAGCAAAGACATAACACATAATCACTGAGCAGCACCCACCACCACCACCACCCCCTATCAGGAATATACCCTTGTCCCTGTCCCACCCTCCTCCCAACACCTCCCCTACATGACTCCTCTTAGAGGAGACACTGACCTGACTCTCTGGAGTGGCTGGAGATGAACCCTGAGCCTGTGACCTACCCTTAGTCCCCTACCGATCCCAGGCAAGTGGCAGCTTGTTGAACAGTGATGGTATCCCTGAGCCCAGCAGCCCTTATGACCTCCTGTACTATTAGCCAGCTGAGAGCTATGACTCTTATAATTATCTTTCTTTGAATAATGCTTCTAATTGCTTGCCTCAGATGACATCACAAAAACACCCAATTCCTGGACTGAGTTCCTCCAGTTTCAGGGACCCACCTTATCTTAAACTCACCAACATCCCGGTAGATTCTTAAAAGAATATCTCATCCTTGCTCACCCCCACCAAAGGCTAATACCTTCAAATACTGTCAGCTCAAGAATCTTTCTCGTGGTTAAAGGGAAATTTATCCATACATTAAAAACAAACACACCCTCCCTGGATGGCCCTCCCACTTGCCCTCCCCCCTTCCTACATCATCCTCCAAGCCTAGCCATTTGGAAATCCTGTCTGGAATCTAACTTGGCAGGGAGGATTGGGAGACAGCTCAAGGAAAATTATTGAACTGAAGAACAGGGATTGGAATCTGGCTAAATGTGTCTAAAGCTTGAGGTAAGGTAGAAAGAAGAGGAGGAGAGACAGAGAAGAAAGATCAAAAATCGAAAAAAGATCAAAATTATTGGTCCAGCCTCAAAAATTACATGATTCCAAAGTTATGAGGCGGTTTTCACAAGCTTGGGTCATGTACCTCACCTTCCCCATGATAGTCATTCATGCGGTCATCTTTAGTATAACTAAATAGACCCCTAAAGTCATTATTGATGAATATCCCACCATATCTCCCCTTACCACTGGCCTTCCCTGACTTTGAGCTCTTCAGGGCTACTACAGGCAGACAGAGGGGCAGGCATGGGGAGAGAAGGGAGGAGAAGTGGAAAACTCTGTAGGAGACAGTGATTGGTGAACAAGGACCTCACCTTTTCGTTTTCAGTGAGACAGAATACATTATACCAGAGGAGCAAGAATGGGCTGCTATTTACATCAGAGAGTTCATTAAAATTATCTTTCCCCCTAGAGTAGGCCAGGCCTGACTCAGACCAGACTGATTGTTTAGGTTCAAGATTAGAACAAAAGAAGATACTCATCAAATATCTAAGAGTTAAGAAAAAGGGTTTTAATCGACCATGGCAGAGAAAGGCTATTCAGCCAGTATATAGCCTTGATTCCGTCTAGGATATAATTTGCCTGTTTCCTTGTCGGTCATCCTGGTGTACCAATAAGAGTGAGGAAGAAACTGTCATCTCCTCACTCACTGGTTTTTGAAACTTAAGTCATTGTGAAGCTGCATCAATGTCCATAGCATTGGTCTCCTGAGTCAATTAAGCCCCAAGGATAATTTCAATACTTTTAAAAGGAAAAACTAGCTTAGTCCACTTGAAAGGTGTTGCTTCTTTGTTGTTGGTCTCATCGGACTCTTTGTGAACCCATTTGGGGTTTTCTTGGCAAAGATACTGGAATGGTTTGACTTTTCCTTCTCCAGCTCATTTTACAGATGAGGAAACTGAGGCCAACAGAGTGAAGTGACTTGCCCAGGGTCACACAGCTAGTAAGTATCTGAGGCAAAATTTGACCTCAGGAAAATGAGTCTTCCTGACTCCAGACCTGGCATTCTGTGCACTACGGCACCACCTAGCTGCCTACCACATGCCAAAAGCATACCCCTCTTCTGAACTTCCCTCTTTGTGTGAAGGACACAACCATCCTTCCAGCCACTAAGGTTCCCATCTTTAGTAACAAATTCAACATCTCACTCCTGTTCGACCCATATATCCAGTCATTTGTCAAATCATGTTGTTTCTTTCTACACAACATTCCTTGAATGTCTGCTCCACTCTGATGTGGCCACCATCCTAATTCAAACATTCATCGCTTCTCACCTGGACTATTGCAAAAACTTAATTAGTCTTCCTACATCAAATCTTGTCCCCTCCTCCACAACTGCCAAAGTAATTTTCTTAAAAGACAGTTCTGATCATGCCATCTCTTTAGTTCATCAATAAACATTTCCTAGGTGCCAAACATTGGGCTACGGATGCAAAGAAAGGCAAAAATCATAGTTCCTGCCCTCAAAGAGCCCACCTTCTATTGGGTTAACAACATGCAACCAACTATGTACAAATAAGATGTAGAAAGGATAAGTCACAAAGGGAAGGCACTAAGATTAAAGAGGTCTGGGGGAGCCTCAATAGACTCCTGTGGCTCCCTACTGACTCTAGCATAAAATAGTATTTCATCTCAATCTCATCTTTTTAAAACTTCTACTTTTGCAAAAGTTTTATGATGGATATAAATATTAATACAGTCAGGAACACACGTATACAACTTACAAAGAGATTAATATATGCATATCAGGGTCACACTTAAAAAGTTTTTACTGATAGGAGTTCATAATTAAAAAAAAAAAACAATTTGGACACTGCTGAGATATGGAAACTTGCACCTAACCCTTTCATCTTTGAAAGGCAGATCTCCAGCAAGGTGCTGCCCACACAAAGATCATGCAAGATTCCTTGATAGCAGAAACCACAGAGATAACAATGTTTAATGCTCCTCTAATTATCGACACCAGGTTGGCACAAAACAGGAAGCAAGTTCACCAAGGTCAAGGCCTCTGTCTTGGGAGACAACTGAGAGCCCCTGGTTCCTTCTGCTTCAGATGACCTTGTCCTGACTGCATCCAGTCCCTGATCCCCTCCAGGGTCTTTTCAATGAAATCCATGGCCATTCAAAAGCAAAGGAAAAAACAAGAATTTGAAGAATGTAAACCGCCCCACTTAGGAAAACTGCCTAAAACATAGAAGACATTGAGCACCTTCCAAGGTCACACAGCTCATATAGAGAATAAGGATCCCAATGCAAGCCTTGTTGAGGCCAAGTCCAAGGCTCTTTCTGTTACACCATTCTCTTTTCCCACTTCAAGCTTGTTTAAGTGAAGGTCAGAAGAGTAATTGGAGAACAAAAATCATAAGAAAAAAATAAATTTGTTTTTTCCCCAAGGACTGTTTTTTTTTTTTTAGCCAATTGGGGTTAAGTGACTTGCCCAGTATCACACAGGTAGTGTCTGAGGTCGCATTTGAACTCAGGACCCTCTAGCAGTCCCTTTTCCAAAGACTTGAAAAAAATTTTAACCACCCAAAATCAAATAACAACAACACACAGGTAAAGAATTTCAGGATTGAATCGTGTTTCGATTTTGGGGCCTTTTTAGAGATGAATATATCTTCACTAATTTTGGGCTACGGACGCTTCACTAATCTTCACATCTACTGAATGTGATCATTTTAGCCTACACAGTCCATTTTTATGTTTCTCAACTAAACGATACTTGATTCATAAAAGACAACAAAATCTATATTATACGTATTTCTATTTTTAAAAAAAATACAAAGTTTTTTAATACTTCAATATTCCAGTGGACCTTTGAACTCATCCCTGTGAATTCTTTCTCCATTAGAGAACACAGTCCATCCATATCTTTTCCTTCTCTGGGTCTCTTGTTCATGTCCTCAAGACCCACCCCATATATAAAGGTGAGGAAGCTCTCTGTGAAATCTCCTGGCATTTTACAGATACTGATGGACCATGCAAATTCACCATTTCTTATCATTCTCTATGTGCCTAATTTACCTCCTCTTCCACTCCATGTCTTTTACTCCCCATTGGTAATATGCCAAAGCATATTTGCACCACCACCACCACTACCCCCAATGCCTTCTGTGTGAACTAAAACTTTTGATACCCTCAGAGATTTTGGTTTTCCATAGATCACAGATCTCCCTTTAGCAATATTATTCAAGAGTAATATTAGTGTTTTTAAAATGGGATTCTGTTTCAAGGAGAAGCCTGGGGTCAAACACCACACAATTTCCTAAATATATTAAAGCCTGTTCTTTCTCCTATTCAGTTCTGGGCCCAGTCTATTTTTCTAGAAGCAGTGTCTGTCCAAGGTATACGTACTGTTGGACAGTTCTTTAGATGACTCATCCATCTACATAAGAATACACAGTTTGAGATAGTCATTCTTCATCCACTTGGTTTTTCCTGTGCGAATAGTTAGGCCAGACTCTTTTGAGGGACTACAATCTCATTTAGGTACCTCTGCAAAGTTCTGGAGCTTGATGGCAATCAGCACAATGTCATTTACAAACCACAGCTTGGAGGACAGGAGAGGTGAGGCACTTCATTATCAAGAGGGAATTTCATTTCCACTTGAATTCAGCACTGGACATTCTTCATATGGAGAACACCTTTGGAGAGCATACTTCTCTCTGCCAGCTGAGTGGCAAAGTGATTAAGGAACTAGGCCTGGCATCAGAAGGACTTGAGTTTAAATCTAGCCTCAGACACTTCTAGCTTTGTGACCCTGGGCAAGTCACTTAACCTCTATCTGCCTCATTTTCTTCAATATTAAATAATATCCCCCAATAAAATGGGAATACTTCACAGGGTTGTTGTGAGGACTAAATAAGATATTTATAAGGCACTTAGCATATTACCTACTACATAGTAGGCATTTAAAATAGCTTATTCCCTTTCCCTTCCCTGTTTTATGCTTCACTTGATATTAACAATCAGAGAGCCATGTAACAAAGTTCTCTCTAGGGCTTTTATGGTGTAAATATTATATTTCACTTTATATCATAAGCCTTCACTCCCCAAAATCCACCAGTCTCTACTATAAACTGATTATGCTGGTCCATCTATTCTCTTTCTATATATGTCTGTGTCTTTCTATCTGTCTTTCTGTCTGTGTCTCTCTCTATCTCTGTCTCTCCATCTCTCTTTTACCCCTCCTCCATTTCTGAACCCACCCACTAGCTCTGTCCTTTCCCTCTGTCTTAACTATGATACACACTCTTTTCCATGAGGGAATATTTCCAGGTTGATCCCTTCCCTCCCCAATGGAAAGAAAATTATTTTTCTCTTCAGTATATCAACACAGTAAAACGTCATCATTAATTGCCAGGTCTAAAAAAAAATCATCAGGTAGTGGCCAGTTTTCATCTCTGAACTGATGTGGTTTGGGGTTGCTAGAAAACCCAAAATGTCAGGGTACAAGGTACGGGGCAGCTTCTACCTGGAAAGAATTCACACACTCAAACCTTCTTCCAGTCAAAGTGACAAGGTTTATTGTAATGCCAATAGAAGATTCCTGGTAGGGGCAGGTAGGTGGCACAGTGAATAAAGTACCAGCCCTGGAGTCAGGAGGATCTGAATTCAAATCTGGCCTCAGACACTTAACACTTACTAGCCATGTGACCTTGGGCAAGTCACTTAACCACAATTGCCTTGCCTTCTCCCAATCAAAAAAGAAAAGAAGAAGAAGATTCCTAGTGAATCTACAACTTAATGGGGGCAAGGCAAATATTCATATACCGAAAAAAAAAAAGATAGTAAAAAGATCTGGATGGGATTAAGGAGTGGTAAATAACCTGGAGTGGTCCAGGTGCAATGGTAAAAGGAATAAAGTAGTCTGAGGTGGGATAAGAGCAACTGTGAAAGTAGTATTAAGTGGTCTGGGGTGGGCCAAAAGCTGACTGTGAAAGGATTGTCAAATATCTAGGTGGACAAGGGTGGGCAGACGCCTGTGATCTGAGCTGCTGATATGTGTGAGAAAATGCAGGAAACCAAACTCGGTTGGTTTCAAAGACATGGTCTTTTCTTTTGAGGGGTCCAGGTCCCATCACCCTATCAGAACTGTTGATGCTATGATAATGAACAGTCCAGTCACCAAACCCACGCTTGGAGTTTTTCCATATTTTCCTTTACTGATCTGCCTTTAATAACCCAGGGTAATTTACAAGACAGGATGAGTCATTGGATAAAGACTTCAATGAAGGAATAGCTTCAATAAAAGACATTAAAAATCACTAGAGCGAATTCAAAGCAAAGGCTGGATGGGCATATGACAAAACGGTATTTATGCTTTTGTTAGGGGTTGAAATAGATCAATCAATCCACCAACAAGTATTTATGAAGTTCCTGTCAGGTTCCAAGAATTGTACTAGGCACTACGGACACTGAGCCAAAAATGAAACTTTCCCTACCCTCAAGGAGCTTACATTCTCTCTCAGCAAATTATCTCTGAAGTTTTTCCCAACTCAGAGATTCCATGACTTTAGCTTAAAAGATATGTGTTTAGAAGAGAGTGGGGAGGAGACATTTGACACCTGGCCTAGGATAAAGGGTGAGATGGACTTAAATAAATCAATAATTTATGAACTTAACCATGTAAGTTTTGTGCTCTTTTTGCTTGATGGACTTAGATCAGGAGTACAAATCTTCTCTCCTCAGTACCAGAGTCCAGGAAGGAAAAGGCAGCATTTCTTGACCTCAGGTCTCCTGGATATAAAAGGCTCCAAAAACCAAACGGCTCCACCACCACCGACCCACCCCCTTTCCCACCCTTTCCCGTTTGGAGATATTTTAGAGGCAGCCCTAGGATCATTGGAATATCTGACCCAGCTACCCTGGAAGAAGATGGGAGACAGAAAGACAAATCGGGAGAGAAGGGGTGTCACTCTCTCAACTCCAAGACTTATTAAGAGGTGTTGACTCAAATGGGACGCATGCTACCTGGATACTAAGAGCAAGAGGGAGGAAACAGGTAAAACTGACTCACCAAAAGGCAACAGAAAACAGATACCTCTTCATTTGGTCAAAAGGAATTCTGCTTGTGAATGTAATGGGTGTTGATGCAGAGATGGCGATCAAAGCCCTCTTCCTACATGTAGTTGTCCTAACTGTAGCAAATAGCTTCCCAGGTTCCTCTAGGATCAGTATAGGTTTTCAAATGTAAAGACTAATTTGCATATAATTTCATAAATCAATTATACATTGAATTCATATGCTGTTCTTCACCCTGGCTTTAAACTCCCTAGCTGTTGGAATAGATTAGAATGAAGGATTTAGAATCAGGAAAACCTGAGTTTGAATCCTATGCCAGACACTTATTAGCTGTGTATGACTGTGGGCAAATTAGGTCCTTTGTGACTTGTCTCCCTGTGCCTCAGTTTCCTCATCTGTAAGAATAGAGATAATAATAGCACCTTCTCCATAGTGCTGTTGTAAGGATCAATTGATTTAACATAGGTAAAGTGCTTTGCAAACTTAAAATATTATATAAATACTAGTTAATATCATCATTATTATTACTATTATTATTAATTTACCCACTAAGATTCTTCATCTGAGTTTCATAAGACCCAAAAAGATAAGTTATAATTTCTTCAGTTTATTTAATCTTCCATTTGACTAATTCTGATTTTCAAGGAGTTACTTTCTTTGGTAAGGTGTTGTACCTCTTTTTCCAAGAGTTGTACCTCTTTTGATATTTTTCTTCCTTAACTCTTCCTCCTTCTCCTACTTTTCTTCTACTACTCTCAGATGGTTTTTTTTTAAAGAAATTTTTTAGCTCCTTTTTATAAAAACTCTTGCTTTAACTCCCCTATGAATTCTTGTTGGATTTGTGTCTGAGCTTTGCTTGTAGATGATTTGGAGTCATTTTTTATTCTGTTTGTATGTTGAGTTTCTCTGTCCGAAGAGGAGCTCTTTATGGTTGGGTTCTTTTTTTGTTTGCTCATTCTTCCAGACTACTTCTTGACTTTGGACTCTAACTGAGCACTAGGCTCTTCACACTTCTGGGGAGGATGCCTGATCTGAATTTCTCTCCTCTTACATCCTTCTACTGCCTTCATAGCTCAGATCAGCGATTTAGCAAGCTTTTGGTACTCCCAAAGTGGTATGATCTAGGGTGAGGTCTGTTCACTTAAACCCTCCTGATTTAAGCTTTGTAAGTTCCTGACCCAGCAAGTTTGGGTGGAGGGGAGGTAAAAGGGAAGAGAATAATCATTTACATATTTGTCAGGCACTTTGCTAAGCACTTTTACAAATATGATCTCATTTGATCCTCACAATAACCCTGTGAGATGGGTGCTATTATTAGCCTCATTTTACAGTTGAGGAAACTGAGGTAAACAGAGGTTAAGTGACTTGCCAAGGGTCACACAGCTAGTGTCTGAGGCCAGATTTGAACTCAGGTCTTCTTGACTCCAGGTCTTAGACTCCATCTACTGTGCCACCTAGCTGACTCATTTGGGTCTACCAGCTTGTCCCTGGTTGGGAGTTTCACTAGACAGCTGCCAGACTCAACCACTATTTAGCCAGCTGAGAGATTCAGCAGGTTCATAGCCACTGAACTACAGCCTGTCCTTTGGTCTGGGCCTCCCCTCCTGGTTATTCCACCACAGGCTTATACGCTGAGCTGGAAGCTAGGACCAAGTCCCTCGTTTGCTTCTGGGATCAGAGCTATATAACTATAGTTTGCTTCTGGAACCTGTTCCTTACTCAGTGCCCTGCTCAGATCCACACTAGTGACTTTTCCTCTCTGCCCTGGACCTATGACCTGAAGATTAGGAAAGGGTCCTGTCTCTGACATGGGGCAGTGATGTTTTGCCAGTTTCCTTCAATTACCTGGAATTCTTGTTGTGGTTGTTTGTCCTGCATTCTCAAAGAGAACCATGACATCAGGAAGGTGATGCCACTACTTGCAAGTGAACTGGATTTAAGTGAAGGAGGGCTGCGCAAAATCACCAGCCTCACTTTGTCCTCTGGAGTCATTTGGGTCCAGCGGCCAGATATAGATCAGGACAACTGGAGATGGCCCCCATCAGGAACTCTAGAGATAAAAGGAATATCATACCATCGAGCCAAAGCTGGAAAGAACCCAAAAGGTCATCTAATCCAATGCTTCATTTTGCAGTTGAGGAAACTGAGGCCTAGTAAGGTTCAGCAGCTTGCATAAGGTCACATAGGTACTAACTTGAGAGGTGAAATTTGAGCCTGGGTACAATGGTTCTGCCTCCTACTAACAAGTCACTCTACCTCTTTGAGACATTGGCCTCATTTGTGAAATAAGAACATGAAAACAATGCTTACATGACCTGCTTCATATTCATAGACTTGTGAGAAAAGAGATTTATTAACTTTAAACTAACCTCAACTAATGGAAGGAACCATGATACAGGAGAAGAAAGGCTTTGAAATCAAGAGATCCAAGTTCAGATTTTGCCACTGATACAACCTGTGTGACCTTGGACGAATTACTTGACCACCTGTTTTCAGTTTCCTTATCTGCAAAATGGGTGGGGGGGGGGGGGAGAGAAGGCTCTGAGCTTTTGTCTAGTTCTATATCTCTGATCTTATGTACCCCCAGCAGAGTTTTGTCTTGTGTTGTTTTCTCTATAAGGATCTTAACAGCCTAGGATAGTAGAAAGAAGGGGGCTTGCCATAGCAAATGTTAAGATCATGTTATGGAATGGAAGTGCCCCTTCTGGGGTCATCCTGATCCCTTTGTGCTGTGGAATTATGATTTTCCTAATAATCAATATGACATGTGTAATAAACATACTAAATAGATTTTTAAGATTTGCCTTTTCCAGGTTGTGAGTCAGAGCTCACAATGCAACTTTAATTGATCAAACTTTGACAACGCTCACAATCATTGGCATCCATGTGCCTGTGCACCTAAAGTGAAGCAGATCAAACATTGTAGAAGCTGTTCCCATCACAGAACTCTGGTCCTGTAACCACCAAGTACCGCAAAGACCTGAACAATGCCGTTCCCACAGAACTTCAGGACACCTGTGCCTTAGTGTTGTGGGATGTGTGGGCTGGTCTTGGGAAGCCACTCTAGCTCTGGGGACAATTGTTTGTAATCCACCTTCCCCCCTCCCTTCCCATTGTGATTTATGTATATAATCTCTGTCTTCCCTTCAGCAAGGTGGAATTCTGATCAGGAGAATTCCCAATTTGCAAATCTGGTCCTCATAATGAAATTAATTTATGAAACGCTATCTGATTACTGACACTTTGTCTCTGGCCTGCTGCTTCATCATCCTCAGGTTAGAGACTGGCTCAGTAAAACCTGTTGACAGTGCCAAGGAGCCATACCACAGGATAAAAGGGATGCTATCTGTATTTACCCTATCTTTGAGAGATGCCTCAATTTGTTCCTTTTTTACTAACCTCAGGAGTGCCTACTTGAGAAATGCCCTAGGAGACAGCTAGGTGGCGCAGTGAATAAAACACTGGCCCTGGAGTCAGGAGGACCTGAGTTCAAATGAGACCTCAGACACTTAACAGTTACTAGCTGTATGACCTTGGGCAAGTCACTTAACCCCAATTGCCAGTCTTCCCTCATCCAAAAAGACAAAAAAGAGAGAGAGAACGAGAGATGCCCCAACCATGCAAAAGATCTAGAGAGGGAAAGGGGGGATGAAATCAATCAAACACTAATTAAGTACTCATAATATGCCAGACACATGTACTGCTCTCTCCCCTCTCACCAGGTTTAAGATGAGCTCATCACTATAATAGGATGTTACCCCTAAAAAGAGAAGAGATATATAGGAACAATAACTTCGGAGCATGGGAGAGCCTAATGAAGGATGGGTGTTTTGTTTTAAGGATGGGTGAAATTTGACCCTGTTTGTAGGTGACAAAGAAAGAAACAGCAGATAGGAAGAAACTGGTGATTAGAATGAGAGAAAGGTTGTTTGAGGTGCAGTCTGCTGGAGATTAAAGGAAGAGATGGGATCAAAGGCACTCGTAGAGGGTTTAACATTGACAAGAAGGCCACTTCACTATGCCTGGATTACAAAAAAAGAAGCAAGTGGCAGGGAAAGAAGAGATCTTTAGATGAAAGGAGCAGAGAAGATGGAGATAACAAATAATCTCTCATTTTCTCAGAGATGAGAAAGTGGAGGAGGGGAGGTATGGGATGTTTGAGGAGAAAAGAGAAGATTTGGAACAGCTCCATAAAGAAGGTGATACAAAATCAACCGGGGAGAAATAAAAGGATTGACTTCCTGTAGTAAGGGCCCATTTGAGGTCAGAAACATACATTTGTAATAGACACAGTCCCATTGCCTAGCTTCCTCCAGCTCCATTCAGCATCATGGTAGGAGTAAGCCAGTGTTGGTCTTTGAAAAACACGAGCAGTAATTGGACAAAGAGACAAGGAATTCAAGAGTAAAGAAGAGTGTGGAGTTAAGCTGATTAGCCATGATCATCTGCACAGAAGGGAAGGAGCACAAACTGATTGTGTTCCATTCTGAATGCCATCCCTTTATGGGTTCCAGTCCTGAGAAACTGAACTATTTCAGTGAATGAAGGGGAAACTGGACATCTGCACTGATTTCAAGAATGTAATGTTTCATTTCATCGCCTAGATTAGGGCCCAAATGCAAGAAGTGAAATCAGCTTCTGAGTGAGATATAAAATGAGGGCCATTATGAGAGAACTTCTCAGGAGCTAACTAGATCGAGTGCCCTTCAGTGGCCAAAGGAGATATGACAACATGTTAAAAGGTTAGTAGAAACCAGCCTGAGTAAAGCACCACCTGGTGTCTAATTCAAGGATATAGATCTGAGTTTATTCAGAACCTTTGACTAGATTTTGGCCTATAGGACAGTACCTGTAAGCCAATACCCTAGCTGTGCTCCTCGTTAGTGTGTTTGTCACATTGACTAGCAACTTTGTTGTGGTCTCATGGGAGGACATGAGCAAGAATCAATCAGGAGGAGAAAGAGTGCGTGGATTGTGGATTTTAATCTACATCAATGAGACAGTGTTTAGTTGAAATATAGTCTACAAATTAGATGATGAAGGACTCAAAGTTGGCTGTCCTCTAAAAATAAAGTCATAAGTCAAAGGGAAGGAGAAAAAATACAAGAGGCATAATATAAGATAAAGGAGATGCTTTATTGCTTCAAGTTCATTCCTGTGCTAGGATGGGCTGAAACCATTCTGCTTCTATCCATGCATCTCAGCAACATGATCCAGTCGTGTTCATCTCCTGTCATCACAGGTCTCATCATTATGGCTCCGCTTGTGGTAGATGTTGGTGATCTTGCCTACGATTTTCATAAAACCTTTAAAGTTGACTTCATTGTTTTGATCCTTATTATGACCAAAAAGCTCTTTTATGAAACCATCTGGATTGCCTGAGGCCTGAAGAAAGAAGGTGCCAAACAAGAGGAAGTTAGCTAAGGACCACATCCTCTCCATACCTCATGCCCCCAGCCTTTTCTCAGTTCTGCAAATTGAGAAACCTTCCAAAACTGACCTGTCTTCTCTCCCCTTCCCTTACAATCAGACAGTCGGATAATCTTATAAACCAGCTTGTGGTCATATCAGTGCATAAGGATACATGTGCTAGTTTATGCATTTTAACAGGGACTTTTTTTTTTTTTGCTTTTTGGATGGGGGAAGGCAGGGCAATGGGGGTTAAGTGACTTGCCCAAAGTCACATGGCTAGTAAGTGTTAAGTGTCTGAGGTCAGATTTGAACTCAGGTCCTCCTGACTCCAGAGCAGGTGCTCTGTTCACTGCACCACCTAGCCACCCCTTAACAGGGACTTTTAGCAAACTAATATTTTGAACTCGAAAGAATGATTGGTAGACTCCAATGTCAAAAGAATGGGAGGAGATATTTTGAGCAAATGGGACTTTTCATGCCTTTTTTTTTTCTTCACATAGAGTACTTATACCTAAGCAGGATCAAGATTAAGAATGGTCAAGGCTCTTTCTGCTACTGAAGTATCTGAAAAGAGGAATTTGAGGAACAGAGGAACTTGACTTTGACTGGTCAGCCTAAGTAAATCATCCTTGTTAATTAAGTGTTCCTGGCATTTGGGATGGATGCTTTTCTGAGTTTCCATAAAGGAGTATTTAGTAGGGGCATAAAATATTTGCACGGATGGTACCCTGATGAAAGGAACAAAAAACCAGTCTTGGAGTCAACATCTGGATTTGAGTCCAGGCACTAACACATTGGACACTGGACAAATACGGGCAAATTAGTCAACTGCTCTCTATATCCCAATTTCTGTATCACTAAAATGTGTATAATAGTATTTGGACTATCTTCCTCATAGCATTATTGTAAGAAAACTGCAAAAAGAAATCTGAGTTATTTACGATATTTTATGGGGTCTGAGGAGTTGTATAACTGCAAAGAATTTTGTTCAGTTGTTGTTCAGTCATGTCTGACTCTTTGTGACCCCATTTGGGGTTTTCTTGGTGAAGACACTGGAGTGGTTTGCCACTTCCTTCTCAAGTTCATTTTATAGATGAGGGAATTGAGGCAAACAGGGTAAAGCAACTTGCCCAGAGTCACAAAGCTAGTAAGGATCTGAGGCCAGATTTGAACTCATAAAGATGAGCCTTCCTGACTCCAGGTGCAACACTCTATTCACTGCACCAATAGACAGGAGATTTTTTGGTAAATTTGGAGATGGATGTGGTTCTTTGAGAATCACTTTAGGGTAGTCCCTTCCTAGAACCCCTTTCCCCAGACTTAGTCACTGAGGGAATAAGAGTACTTATCTCCAACTGGGCTTCCATGGGCCAGATATGTAAAAAAATAATGATAATAACCAGGACCTCAAATACCCTTGCTCTAGATTGCCCACATGAGAAGAGAACATGACTTGGAGAAATCCCAGCTACCCCTGTGTCCTTAATTAATGGTCCCCACTTACACAGGTCGAAAGGAAAACAGGATACTCTTTCTTAATCATCTGGGTCGCCTCCGGGAGGCTCAGTTTATCCCAGTCCTCTGTCTTCCTGCTGTACTTGTGATAGGTTTCTATCACGTTGCCAACAGCTCCTTCTAACTTGGTACCAGTCATCTTGGTTTGATTTAGAAAAAAAATCTAAAAGAAAAACAGACCATGGAGCTCATTTTCTAGAAAAGAAAGGACTAAGAGTTCATAAGATTTAGATTTAGAGCTGGAAGCAACATTCCTACTCATCTAGCCCAACCCCCTCATTTTACAAATAAGAAGACAGAGGTAGAAGAGAGAGGTTCAGTGACTTCTAAAGTTTCACCCCAAATATGCCCTCCGCCTCCTCAGCCACCTAACTCGGGATGGGATTTTGAGGCAAGCGGGAGGGAGATGGTAGAGGTGAGAGATTGCTGGTGGGGATTGTGGATATGTGGATATATATGTGGATATAGGTGAGGAGCTGTAGAAGGAAGGATGAGAATCTATGGGGTAGGGAGGAGAGAAAAAGCCAGGAGCTGTGAGAGATAGGGGAGGGCAGGTAGGTGGCACCATAGTGCACAAAGCGCCATGCTGACCCTGGGCAAGTCACTTAACCCTGCTGGCCTCAGTTTCCCCATCTGTGAAATGATGTGGAAAAGGAAATGGAAAGCTACTGTCTTTGCCAAGAAAACCCCAAATGGGGTCACAAAGAGTTGAATATGACTGAACAACAATGAGGGGATAGAGGAGGGGATGTTGGATGGGAATTCATGGAAGGGAAAGGAGTTGTGGGAGTCTGAGGTAAGGGTCATGAGGGAGAGGATGAGAGGCTATAGAGAATAAGGTTATTGAGGCCTTGGAGAAGGTGTAAAGGACTGTATATTGTCAGGAAGGGATCGGAGGGAAGGAGCTCTTCAAAATAGTCCCGCTGTCATTGGGAAGCCTGGAAAGTGACTTTTGGGCAGACCACAGAGCAGGATAATCCTGAGGATCAAACCCATAGAGTGTTATCCTTATCTATGATACTGGGAAACTGGAAATCAGCCCCTAGGACTAACACCAGGAGCCCCCTCCGGCTTCTTTCTTGTCCTACCACCAAGGATGGTCCAATGGAAAGCACACGGGATTTAAAGTCAAATCATGAGTTCAAATCTGAGCTTTGCTCCTTACTATATGAATGACCTTGGGCAAATACCTTAACCTCTCTGGGCCTCAGTTTCCTCATCTGTAGAATCAGGGGAATGGAATAAAAGGTCTCTAGAGTCCCTTCTAGCTCCAAATCAATGATCTATGACACTGGGCCAGATCTTATGCCCTCCCACCCCCATTTAGTGAAGGTGACCCCTACCCTAAGGGGTAGGGCTAAGGCCCTGGAGGCTCCAGGTGACTGGAAGCAGGTGTGGGGTTTCAGGCAGGACCAGTACCCAGGGAGAACCAGGAATCTGACTGAGTCTCAATGATTGGACCTTTCACAATTTCCCACAGGCCTGATACCAGAGGTCAAAGTCCCAGGACTGATCAGGAACTTGGCAGGTGAGCCCTCATAATCAAAGCAGTTACAATATTTTGTCATTACTACTATCAATCCCAGTGTTAGCACATTTACCCACCTGGGCATGTAAGTAAATAGACCCTTCAGGTCTAGAGACCTGCCAATCACCATTTGATACCTAATTGACAGAGACTACACTGCATGGCCCAAAAACTACAATTACAACTTCTCTAGAAAAGGAATAATTTGTCATCTTTCTCCAGATTGAAAACCAGGAGAAACTTGACTGATTTTTTTCTTCTTTCCATTATCCCACACACGAGTATACCCTTCTGCCTACACACTGCCGTAGAACCTCAGAGCTGGAAGGACCTTTGGAGGTCGTCCAGCCCAATGCAGACTCTAACAGAATCCCCTCTACAACATAATTCAAAAGTTGGTCACCCAAACCTCACTTAAAAGACCTGCAATGAGAGCAAATCCACTACATCCTGCAGCAAAACATGCCATTTTTGTATAACTTGAATTGTTAAGAAGTTGTACTTTTTTTTCTTTTTTTCTTTCTTTTTGGAGGGGGGAAGGCAGGGTAGTTGGGGTCAAGTGACTTGCCCAAGCTCAAATAGCTAGTAAGTGTTAAATATCTGAGGCTGGATTTGAACTTGAGTCCCCCTGACTCCAGGGCTGGTGTTCTGTTCACTGTGCCACCTAGCCACCCCTAAGAAGTTGTTCTTAACATGAGTGTAAGTAAATGTCTCTCTACACCTTCTACCCACAGCTCCTAGGTATGCATCAAGGAGCCAAAGAAAATAAGTCAAATCCCTCTTCCCAGTGAGATCCCTGCCCTAAATCTTCACTGCTCCAGACTAAACACCACCTTCCTCCCCAAGTCATTTCAAGTGATCTTTTGAAGGCTTCATTGAAGACTTTCACTCTTCTCTTTGAGCTGACAGGCTGACCCAATCCCCTTTTTGAAATGAGAACCCCAGAACTGAACACAGTGCCCCTGAAGTGGTTTGACTGGGGCAGTCGTGATGGAGAGAGCACTAGATTCAGAGTCAAAGGGCCTGAGTTCAAATGTCGACTCTGACACTAAGACTGTGACCTTGGCTAAGTCAATTAACTTTTCTGAGCCTCAGCTTTCTTAGACATAAAATAATGAATTTGTATTAGCTGACCCTGAGGTCCCATCCACTCTAAATGTATGAACTCTGGCCTCTTTGGCTCTTAGTGATGTGGATGAGATGAGAATAATAGTTAGACTTCACCTAGCTCCTCAAGGTTTACAAAACACTATTTTTGTTAACTTATGTAAAACCAGAAGCAACTCTATGAGGTAGGAGCCATCATTCTCCCCATTTTACAGAAGAGAAAACTGAGGCCAATTAAGTGATTTGCCCATGGTCACACAGCTAATAAGTGTCTGAGGCAGGATCCCAACTTGGGTTTTCTTCACTCTTAAGTCCCACACTTTATCCACCTCAGCACCTGCATAGCTAAAGGAGCTCCCTGCTTATCTCCCAGGGTTCTCTGATTTCAGTTACAAACAAAAACAAAGTAGATGTTAGGTCTAGGTAGGATATGATCTGAAATGTGGCTGATGGCTCAGAGCATGAGGATACTTCCCAACCAGGTACCCTACATACTTACATCCAAGAGAAAGAAAGCCTAGGATTCTAGTCTAGAGTATCTTCTCACTTGGATCTTTGTGCCAAGTGAGGGGCAGCTAATGGTAGTAAGCGAGTGTCAGAGCTGGGTTTCCTCACCCTTCTTCTCTGTTTGCCAGACTTATAGTCAGAGCAGGTCAGGCTGGAGCACGGAACCCAGCATCTAAAGGGAAAAATGGGACTTACCAGACAGAACCTGGAGAGGAATCTCAGGAGAGGAGAAGGAGCGGTGTGGAGCCCCGGTGGAGGAAGGTCCCTTTTTATGCTCTTCAGACGGCCCCTCAGATGCCACAGGGGACCTGTTGCAATTCTTGGCTTCCCAGGTTGCTGCTGTTTGCAGTAGGGGAGACACGCCCAGGCTTTTCTTCCTAGAACAGGCTAGTCCACCTGGGCTGTGCCCTCATACTCTGATTTTCCCCAAAGGGGCCAGAGGGTAGAGAACAAGGAAACCATTAGGGAGACTAAGAATTACAACATCAGAGCATCTGGAAATGGGAAAGGTCTCCTCTTCTCCCTGTCTCTTCACACCCCCCAGTGCTTATGTTCCAGGTACATCTGGAAGCTCTAGCACAGAGGGTTCACACATGACTCTGAAGGGGAGGTAAGCCCCCTCCAGCCTCCACCTGGTGTTTTTTTATTTCAAGTCCCTAGAGCCTGTCTAAAAGCAACCTTATCTTGTACCAATTGTGTGACCTTAGACAAGTCATTTGCCTTCTCTAGCCCTCCGTTTCCTTAGCTATCAAGTAAGAGGATGATCTCTAAAGTTGCTTCCATCACTACCATTCAATGATTCTGAATCCCCTCCCTTCACAAACTTGAGGCTGCAGCCAATCTGACTCATTCAATCATAGGCTCCTATCTATCGTGGGGTCAGTCAATAAGCATTTATTAAGTGCCTACTGTGTACCACAGGATTTAAAGCCAAGAGACCTTAGGGGTCATTTCATCCAACCTCTTCATTTTACAGATAAGGATCCTGAGGCCCATAGAAGTGAAGTGACTCGTCCAATGTCATTTGTAGTAAATAGCACAACTAAAATTCGAACTCAGGTCCTCTGACTCCATCCAGCATGCTTTCCATGGCACTATGGGTCGATTCTCCTGCCTCTGAACCCAGATTCCCCCCCCCTCAAGTTCCCCAAACCATGAATGAATCCTCTCATTTTCTCTGCCTTCCTTAAAGTCTAAAAACCACCTCCTCTGTGAAGCATTCCCTGATTTTCCTTCTCTTCCCCACTACGCCCCCATTGCTAACCATAACTCCTCTGATCTCATGTCTCTCAACTTAGCTTCTTCTGTGCTTTTAATCTATTTATTTATATACATGTCTTCTCCCCGTCACACATACTCCTAATAAATTTTAAACTCACCGAGGGCAGGAATGGTACCATTGCACTTACCTTACCTGAGAGGATGTTTGTAAAATACTCCACAAACCTTGAAGTGCTACATGAAGACTAGCTATTTTTACAATTACCATTAATTATTATCCTTACACTCCAATGTACTTCATATAGTAGATGAACTCAAATTTGGATGGAGGATGCCACATTCTCAGGGCAGCTAGATGGTACAGTGGATAGTGTGCCGGGCCTGGAATAAGAAAGGACTGAGTTCAAATCTGGCCTCAGACAATTATTAGCTGTGTGACCCTGGGCAAGTCACTTAACCCTGTTCGCCTTAGTTTCCTCATCTGTAAAAAAGGAAAAGGAAATAACATACCACGCCGGTGTCTTGGCCAAGAAATCCCCAAGTGGGGTAATGAAAAGTCAGACAGAACTGAAACAACTGAACAACAAAGGCCACATTTGTCTGCATCTCAAATAAAACGAGTTGTATTAAAGACCACGGCAACATAGAGCTGGACATTAATGAATTTTCATTTCTATTAGACGCACAGAAGTAAAAGCAGGGCCACGTGTCTACAAGCACTGTTGATTTACAAGCTACAGACGCTGGAAACTCTCAGCTCTCCAAGCAAATCTCCTAAGGATCCAAGTAACATATAAATTGACATCTGCTAGTATTAATCCATTCTCTGTTTGGAGTAGCTTTTTTTTTCTCTTTTCTTAAGTCTTCACAATACTTGCACAGCATAGTGTCCCACCAGGGGGTGCCATAGTGCACAAAGCTCTAGTCCTGAAGTCAGAAAGACTCATCTTCCTGAGTTCAAGTGTGGCCTCACCATTCCTAGCTGTGTGACCCTGGGCAAGTCACTTAGCCCTGTTGGCCTTAGCTTCCCCATATGTAAAATGAAGTGGAGAAGGAAATGGTAAACCACTCTAGTTCTTTGCCAAGAAACTCCCAAAAGAGGTCATGAAGAGTCTAACACAACTAAAAAACATATCCATCCTTACAACAAGCCTCTAGAATACGCAAGGATGAGGCTTCCAACAAGTAGGATGAAGAAACTGAGGCCTAGAGTGGTAAAGTGCCATATCTATAGGTATACAAATAGCAGGGAGGCAGAATATCACAGAATATCCAAAGATAATTTTCAAATATTCTCATTGAAAGTTCTCATTTTGGTGTGACTAGGTGGCACAGTGAACAGAGCACCAGCCCTG
>CM053584.1:132390891-132401533 GCA_028627135.1 Pseudochirops cupreus
TGCGCGGGGCGGGGGGGGGGGGGGGGGGGAGGCCTGCACCTGTGATATAGAGGAAACAGCGTTGGTAAGTCATACAATTTTAACTTTGTTGCAGGAGCAGGTGGAGAACTCCTGTACTGCACCAGGGAACCAGAGGAGAATTCCCAGCTCTATGACTCTTGGCTCTCTTGGAAGGGAGCTAGGGATGAGGAGAGCGCAGTGGTGTGGTGACTAGAAGGCTGGGTGTTGTTGTTCAGTTACGTCTGACTCTTCATACCCCCATTTGAGGTTTTCTTGGCAAAAATACTGGAGTAATTTGCCATTTTCTTCTCTAGGTAATTTGACAGATGAGGAAACCGAGGCAAGCAAGGTTAAGTGACTCGCCCAAGGTCACACAGCTAGTAGTAAGTGTTTGAGGCCAGATATGAACTCATAAAGCAGAGTCTTCCTGATTCCAAGCCCAGTGCTGGACCCCAGCTCAAATCTACCCTCCTACATTTACCAACAGCGTGACCCCCAGGCAATCATTTAACTTTGGTCTACCTCAATTTTCTTGTCTACAGAATGGGGATGATAATAATAATAATAACCTCCCAGTATTGTTGTGAGAATAAATGAGATATTAATGAAACACTATATAAATGCTATTATGATTATTTTCATCATAATTATTACTAAAATGGGACTAAAGTGGAGGAAGAGGGGCATAGGGATTTTGCCTTGGGTTCTGCTCCATCCTTCCCCAATTTGCATGCAAACTTTGCACATGTCAGGCAAGGTGACATTCCAGTAATTATTAATGTGCCCAAACCTGCTAGAAGAATTGGGAAGGAAGGAAGGATAGAGGAGATGCTGTAATTGGAGGGGGAGACCCAAGCTGATGTTCCTGGTATGAGGCAGGTCTCAGCAGCAACTCTGGGGCTTGTCTGCCTGACTCACTGTCTTTTTCATTTCTGCTCCCCAAAAGGAAGAATAACAAGAGTGCCAGTTAACCAAAGGGCAAACTTGCTCTAAAACTGTCACCGCCATCCTTCCATCAATGTGACAACAGATGGATGTAGTCAGTGAGTTCATCAGTGTGGCCAAAACCAACTACCCACCCCTGACTCCTTGATATCTGCTGATATCATCCCCCTCCTCCTGGTCACCAGAGTTTCAAACCTTAGATCATTCTTGACTTCTCCCTCACCTTCTCTCTCTTTCCATCCCATTCATTACTCAATTGTGCCTGATCATCCATATCAACATCTCTGGGATCCAACCTTCCCATCCCGGCTACTACCTGCAGCCCCAAGCCATTTTCAACTCCCAGAATTTTTACAGTACTGCTTTGCAGGTCATCTCCCTGTCTTCCTTTCCTCCTCTTTTCACCTCCTTCATTCCATTCTGCACAAATTGGAAGGATAATCTTCCTAAGATATGGGTCTAACCATGACACACCCCTTTAAAAAAAAAACTCAGGGGCTCCCTGCTCAGGCACCAGGCACAGTGGAAAGGCCATTTCCTTCATTTTACAGATGAGGAAACTGAGACCAACAGGGCTAAGTGACTTGCCCAGGGTCACATAGCTAGTAAGTGTCTGAGGCCAGATTTGAACTCAGACCTTCCTAGTTCAGGTCCAGTCTCTAACCACTGGACCACCTAGCTGCCCCTCATTTCAGACCTAGGCAACAGTATATGCAAAGAAAAGGAGACTGCATGAAATTCTGCTGGCAGAGAAATCTGAGGATGCATTCCAAGCCAAAAACAAAGAAGAGAGAATAACCCACATTTGTATGTCATTTTCCTATTTGTGCAGTTCTTTACATGCTTGAACCCATATGAGCCTCAGAACAACCCTGAGATGTAGGTATTACTGGAACCCCCTTTTACAGATGAGGAAACTGAGGCTCAGAGATGAGAAAGGGACCTTCCATGATCACAAGGGGGCAGGATTCAAGCCCTGGTTTTTCTGAATTCACATCCAGCACTCAGCTATACAGCCTGTCTCCCAAAAGGCTTTAGATCATGTGCTGTATTATATTGTCTGACCCACAGCTCCCCCTCAATTAGCACGGACAATAGAGAGTTGATTGATTTCAAGGTATGTGTTTGTCTGATTTTGGTTTTATTGGATGAGAACCCTCTACATGCCTGTTAGCAACAAAACTTCTGTCTGATTGTCAATTCCCTAATTAAGGATAAAAATAATTGCTCCAATGCTAGTAGACTTGTAATTTCATCAATACTGGGAGTCCTCCATGAGGGACTTTCCACAATCTTGGCAGAATTTCATGCATTCTTGTTCTGTGTGCTTTGGGAAGTGTTAGAAAGCTTTTTCCTTTTCCTGAGTTTGCTTGAAAGCCTTCAGTACTCTCACCTGCACCGCACAATGACTTCAGCAGCTCCCCGAGACAAACATCTCTTAATCTCCCTTAGTCTTCCTTCTCCAACCTTTAGCCATCAATACTCCCTCCTTGTCAATCCAGTTGTTCTCATTACACAGACGCATAGTCACAGGCAGACACACACACACACATAGAGAAAACAACCCCTTGGCCACAGGCATGAAGATATAGGATCAGAGAATTTAAAATCTGGGAAGGACCAATCTTGATTATCTTGTCTGACTCCATTATTGCACATGTGAGGGAAGTGATGGTCAGGGAGATGAAATGTTGCAGATTACACACATATTAAGTAACAAAGCTGAGATTCTGCCAGTGATATGCTGGTAAATTGGCTCTCAGAAACGCATAACACGTTTTTGGGTTTGTTTGGTTTTTTGAGGCAATTGGAATTAAGTAACTTGCCCAGGGTCCCACAGCTAGAGAGGGTCTGAGGTCCCATTTAAACTCAGGTCCTCCTGACTTCAGACATGGCATTCTGTCCTCTTCACCACCTAGCTGTCCCCACAACACACTTTTAAATTTAATCTGTATTATTAAGAATTTTCCATCCCTTCCCTTGTTGTTGTTATCCAACTCCGTGACCCCATTTGGTGTTTTCTTGGTAAAGATACTGGAATGGTTTGCCATTTCCTTCTCCAGTTCATTGCACAGATGAAGAAACTGAAGCAAACAGGGTTAAGTGACTTGCCCAAGGTCACACAGCTAGTGTTGGAGGCTCAATTTGAATTCAGGAGAATAAGTCTTCCTGACTCCAGGTCCAGTACTCCATCCATTGAGCCACCTAGCTGTTCCCAACCTCTTGATATCTTATCTAGCCCTACTACTACAATTCCTTATTGTGTCCTAGAAGTGACTAGATTGATAGATAGATAGATAGAGATAGATAGATAGATAGATAGATAGATAGATAGATAGATAGAGATACACACACACACACACACACACACACATATATATACACATACATACATACATATGTACACATACATATACACTCGAAGTGAGAACCTGAAAAGACTTTAGCCTAAAAGGACCAGAGTCTCCCATTGCATCCTGGGCCATCTCCAGTCTTCCTGATGAATATCTGGCCACTGGACCTAGATGGCTCTGGAGGAGAAAGTGAGGCTGGTGACCTTGCACAGGTTTCCTCACTCAAATCAAAGTCAACTTCAAGTCACATCATGGTTCTCTTCAAGAACAAAGGGCAAACAGAAAAGCTAGCGTTATATGTAAGATGGGAAAGAGGAAAAGGCAAAGGATAAGGGAGAGGAGACTCTAAGGCTAAGCAATTCAGCCCTAGCAACAAAATCCATTTCCCTGCAAAGTGAAGAAACCTCCTCTTCTATGGAGTTTCAAAGGCTAGATGATTCTTTTCCACCTGGGCTTGGTCAAGGGTCTCCCTGCTAAGGTCAGGGAAGGGGAGTGTGTCAGGGGGAGGATGCAATAACCTCTGAGAACCCTATAATTCTTTAAAAGAAGATTGTGGACCAAGGGTGAGGCTGGATATGCTAAGAAACAACTCCAACAACAAGAATGGCAAAATAAGCTCTCCTAAGGAATTAAATTTTCCTCCCAGGGTGCGCCTGAAAGTCCAACAGTCACTTTGATCTGCAAGTTTCCCTTAAGTTCTAGGAAATCAACACCACCTATTGTGTCAGTGACAGAAAAGTGACTCCTCCTATACTTGTCTTGTACACAATCACATACACAATGTATGTGTGACGACTAACTTTGATAGACCGGGCTCCTCTTAGCAATGTAAGGTTATAAGACAACTCCAAAAGCCTCGTGATGGAAAGAGATTAATCTGAGTTCAGAGCTAAACTGAAAAGGGAGGGCAGGATTAAGTCTTTTCAAACTTGGCATTCTAACCTTTTCCCTTCTCCATTTGTTGGCTACCTCTTCCTTTACTTACCTAATAAAAGTTTCATGGCTATCAATCATAAAAGACAAAAAGGTTTTCTCATAGGTTCTTATAGGATCTAGAGCCAGAAGGAACTTCAGAGATCATCTGCAGACAGAACCACCAAGTTTAGAGTTCTAAGACCATACAGACCCAGTGTGGTATACAGGAAAGAAGGCCAACCTTGGAGTCAGGAGAGCCCTGGGTGGGCATCCTACCTCTGATAGTTACTACAATTATCCGTTCCATAGCATAGGCATTAGGGGCACGGTGCCACCACAATCTGGAAAATCCACTTCAAATTTTTTGGCTCTTCCTCCATACCACAGAAGTCTGATTGTTTTTTTTTTTCTTTTATGGGGTGTTTATAGTACTTTATTGTAAAATTTTGGTATATTTATGGTCTTAAAGGATAAAATATGTTGCTATCATACAATACTATACACATATTTTATGCATTTCTAAGTTTCTAAACTTTTTCTGTGTCATCTGCTAGCCTTTGCATGCTGTCTGCAGCTTCCACAAAACTCCATTCATTCCACAAGCTTCATTCATGGCTGGGTTTCGGCATGCGGTTTCTCCTGACCCCCTCACTTGCTTCTCCTCTTCTCTAAAATTATTGTTATTCAGTCATTTCCAGTCCTTTCCAACTCTTTGTGACCCTATTTGGGGTTTCCTTTGTAAAGGTACTGGAGTGGTTTAGCCATTTCCTTCACCAGCTCGTTTTACACATGAGAAAACTGAGGCAAACAGGGTTAAGTGGCTTGCCCAGGGTCACACAACTAGTATCTGAGGCTGGATTTGAACTCAGGCCTTCTTGACCCCAGACCTGGAGCTCTATCCAATGTGCCACTTAGTTTCCCTCTCTTCAAAATTGCTTTGTATGAATAAAAATAAGGCCTGGATTTATAATTTTGCTGGTATTGGAAAAATATCTATTTAGAAAACTCTCTCTGCTAGAGCAGACAGGCAGGACGAAGTTAAATTCATGACCAAATAAGAGATTCAGATCATTATGAAATACAAAATGGATAATTTTTATTATATTAAATTAAAAAGGTTTTATATAAACAAAACCAATGCATCCAAGATTAGAAGGAAAGCAGAAAACTGGGGAACAATTTTGATAGTAAATGTCTTGGACAAAGGCTTTGTTTCTCAACTACATAAAGAACTGATTCAAATTTATAAGAATACAAGTCAATTCCCAATTCATGAATGGTCAAAAGATATGAATAGGCAGGTTTCAGATAAAGAAATCAAAGTTATCTATAATCACATGGGAAAAAATGCCCTAAATCACTATTAAT
The DNA here is from genome assembly GCA_028627135.1 of Pseudochirops cupreus. Classification (NCBI taxonomy): domain Eukaryota; kingdom Metazoa; phylum Chordata; class Mammalia; order Diprotodontia; family Pseudocheiridae; genus Pseudochirops; species Pseudochirops cupreus. The sequence goes on from CM053584.1 coordinate 132,396,474, forward strand.
TAAAGCAATGCAAATTAAACCAACTCTGAGGTACTTCCTCACACCCACCAGAATGGCTAATATGACAGAAAAGAAAAATGATAAATGTTGGAGGGGATGTGGGAAAATTGGGACACTAATGCATTGTTGGTGGAGTTGTGAACTGATCCAACCATTCTGGAGAGTAATTTGGAACTATATCCAAAAGGCTATAAAGCTGTACCTACCCTTTGATCCAGCAATACCACTACTAGGTCTGTATCCCAAAGAGATTAAAAGGGGAAGTGGGGCAGAAGGATCTACTTATACAAAAACATTTATAGCAGTTCTTTTTGTGGTGGCAAAGAATTAGAAATCAAGGGGATGCTCATCAATTGGGGAATGTATATAAATGTAATGGAATACTATTGTGCTATAAGAAATGAGGAGCACACAGACTTCATAATAACCTGGAGAGATTTATATAAACTGATGCTAAGTGAGGAGAGCAGAAGCAAGAGAACTTTGTACACAATCACATGCACAATGTATGTGTGACAACTAACTTTGATAGACTGGGCTCCTCTCAGCAATGTAAGGTTATAAGACAATTCCAAAAGCCTCATGATGGAAAGAAATGTCCACATCCAGAGAAAGAACTACAGAGTCTGAATGCAGATTGAAGCAAACCACCTGCTCTCTCTCTTTTTTTTGTTCTATTTTGTTCCTTCTTTCTTGTTGTTCATTCTGTTGATTGTAATTCCTCTTTACAACTTGACTAATGTATAATTGTAGAACCTATATCGGACTGCATGCCACCATTGCAAGGAGGACTCAAAAACTTGTGGAATTGAATATTGTGAACTAAAAGTAAATAAATAAATTTATATTAAAAAAAAAACCACCAAATGTTAAAATTTGTTTTTACATGTAATTGGGTGGAATAAAATATTATTTTTTTAAAGTTAGAGAAGTTTATATTTTATCCCAAAGTCAATAGAGATCCATTAAGCTTTTTCAAGTAGGGGAATGACTTTAGACTGTGAGCTACCAGGGCAGGGAGGAACTAAAGTGAATTGGGCTGGGCTGAAGGGGAGAGGGGTAGAGACCGAGGGAGGAGAGCATAACAATCCGAAATATTGATACCTTGGTAACAGATAGAGAAGGAGGCTGTGTTCTATCAAAACCATCAAAAAATAAAATAAAATAAAATAACCAGTGGTTATTTCATTATTTTTATATTCTACAAGCACTTAACAGTCTTCAAGATTGTCTTTTCATGTAACTATATGTACCCCATGTTTCAGCATCAGACTAGTAACACCCTGAGGATAAGGGCCTTGTCTCCCCCAATCAGATCATATCTTGATTTTAAGACCTAGTTGTCTTTCCCCCATCCCTTTGGAGTGTCGGCATAAGTATGCCACTGGACAGAGAAGACAGAGACTAGATCGATTAAAAGAGAGGGTATTTTTATTGATTCTACATCAGTATTCAGAAACTAGTCAAGTGACTAAGTGTTCCAATGGTTTTCAATTCTGGGTCTCCAAAGGTTAGCTGGTTCCAGTTCTGATCCCTCTCAATGGTGGTGACCATGTGTGTGGCCATGACCATGGTGGCCAGGACCTTCTGGGCCATCTGGGCCTTCTGGGCCATGTTTTCGGTGGTATTCGTTATGAGATTCAATGGCTATCAAGGCCAACACAAGCACAAACTCTGGAAAGAACATGTGTGTGTCATGGTTCAAATCAGCCTTCTTGAAAACAGCATCCAGAGAGATGTTTTTCTTTTTCTGAAAAAGAAGAGATCATAGATTTCCCATTATTTGGTCATGAATCATCTGCACTGTGAGTGATTCAATACATTTGCATGAATACGCATGTACCTACATGCATGCCCATGGTTGCCCCTCAGACCCATTTTACCCCACCTCCCGTATACCCCGCTATGTCTCCTTCATGGGGAGTGGAGAGAGAAGTGCAATACTTGACTATGGTTACACTACTGGCTGCTCAGGACATTTTTCCTTTCACCCATATCCCCAAAAGTTAACACCATGTTCCCCCACTGGGATTTAAGAAACTGGCATGAACTTCCTACAGGTCTATGCTGTTCATTGGAGGCATCTTTATAGAAGAGGGCAAGTGTCCTGGGGCTCCCACTCACCAAATATTTAAGGAACTCAGGGGCCTCTTCCTTAATTAAAGCTTCAAACTCTGTTTTCTCCAGGGCATCTTCTTCCCCGGATTCTCGGGAATATTTATGGTAGACTTCAATAATGGTGTTGAGATCTTTTTCAGAAGAAGTGTACCTTGTGGATGCCATGGTTCAGTGTATCAGGGAGGACCTGGAGAGAAAAATAAGGAATGCGACAAAAAGAACAACAATGTCACCATCTACACATCCCAAGCCTAGAGATGTTTACTCTGGGTCTCTATCCCTACAACCTCTCCTCCTGCAAGGGTCCTCAAAAGAGACCTTCCTGCCATCAGGACACAAACCAAGGTGTCTGGGACCCCTATATTCCCGAAGACCATGAACGCCACCTAACTCCAAACACTAAGGATCTATTCCTGGCACTAAGCCCCCATCCCTTTCATTTAACCCCCATGCTCAACCTTTAGGTCTCCATCACAAGGAACTTTCCAGTGTTTTGATTGGACATTTGGACAGTGCAGAATTCAAAGAAATCCTAGACTGAAGGGTATCTTGAGTTATCCCTTTCCCATTCCCTATACTGCCCAGGACCTCGGACACACTAGCTACCACATCCTTATGACCATAGCTAGATTGTCCAGAGCTTTAGAATCAGACTGGATCCTGGAAGGTCTCCCAGCTATAGTTACCCCGTGATGACCCAAGAACAAACAGCCTGTGAGCAGTCCAAGGGAGAGATCTAGGGAGCATTCAAGTGAGCTTCTTGGCAGACTTACCTGGAGGAAGCTGCAAGAGGAAAGAATCAGATGAGTGAATAGCCCTCTCCACCTAGAGTCCTTTTATAGAACTTGCCTCTGGAGTCCCTCCCCAAAGTGGAAGCATAATGGCTTTGGTTGTGAACTAGGAAACAGTCATTGGGCAATTCTGCTTAATGTTCCCAAAGACTCTGTCCTTGGCACCAATAGGGACACTCCCACATGCCCCAGGGCAGTAAATCAGAGAAATGGCTGAGAGAAATCTGCCTGACTTTCTGAGAACAGGGAAGACACTTCACTGAATTCTTTTTGCATCTACAAATAACATGAAGTCTAGGTCCAGGTAACCCTGCCCTTCCCATTCACTACAGACCATTGTGAGCTCAAATTTTGCTAGGGGTTCTGAAAAAATTCTGCCTCTTTTCTAGAATCCTGGGACTAATGGAATTATCAGATTTTAAAAATCAAAAGGGATACAGAGAATATCTAATCTAATTCTCTACCTGGCAAATCAAATGGGCTTGTGGATCTTTTTGGAGGGGGGAGTGTCAGGGGGCCTCACTTTATTGATTTTCAAAACCCTTCAACATCCATGATTTCCTTTGAGCTTTACAACCTTCCTGTGAGGGTAGACAAGTATTATTGTCCCTATTTTACAAATGGGCAGACTGAGACACAGAAAAGTGGAGTAAACTACCTAAGTTCACATACAGAGTTAATGATAACAAACCCAGAACCAGATACCCAGCACCTTGACTCAGTCCTGTACTTTTCTACCACATCAGGCTAGATTCGGTGGTTACCAGCCTGAGGTACCAGTAAGTTCATAGGATGGTTAGAATGTAAGCTCCTTGAGGGCAATAACTACCTTATTTTTTTTTCAAAAGTTTATTTTTTTAGTTAATTTATTTATTTTAAATTTTCAACATTTACTTCCATAAGTTTTAAATTTTCTCCCCTCCCCAAAATGTCATATACATTCCTATTAAACGTATTTTCACATTAGTCATGTCACATAGAAGAATTAGAATGAATGATAGTCCATGAGAAAGAAAAAAGCAAAACAAAACAAAAAAAGGGAGCAAATAGTATGCTTTGATCTGCATTCAGACTCCATATTTCTTTTTCTGTATGTGACATTTTCCATCATGAGTCTTTTGGAATTGTTATAGGTCCTCACATTGCTGAGAAGGGTTAAGTCTATCAAAGTCAGTCATCGCACACTATGACTGTTACTGTGTGCAGTGTTCTCTTGGTTCTGCTCACTTCACTCAGCATCAGTTCATACAAGTCTTTCCAGATTTTTATGAAGTCTGCCTGTTCATCGTTTCTTATAGCACAATAGCATTCCAATACATTCCTATACCACAACTTGCTCAGCCATTCCCAAGTGATGGACATTCCCCAATTTCCAGGTCTTGGCCACCACAAAAAAAGCTGCTATAAATATTTTGTACATGTGGGCCCTTTTCCCATTTTTATGATCTCTTTAGGATACAGTCCTAGAAGTGGTATTGCTGGGTCAAAGGGTAAGGAACTACCTTACTTTTGGATTTGTGTCCCTAGCACCTAACACGTAAACCTGGCACATAAGCAGACCTTTAATAAATGTTAGTTGATTGGTTAATGGTAATTCTTAGATCTAGAAGGGACTTTTGAGGTCATCTAGTTCAACCACTTCACTAAGGCAAGGAGAGGGCAAGGGATTTGACCAAAGTCACACAACTTGCAGCAAGCCAGGGTTCAAATATAAGACCTTGGACTCCAAATACAATGCTCTTTCATCTACAACAAAAACTACCTCAACTTGGGAGGGGAGAGAGGCAAGGTGAAAGGAAAGACTGAGGAGGGGAGTAGGACACTGAGAGAGGAAGGTGAGAAACACAAAAAGGACGGTCAGGTGAGCATGAAAGACAAGCTTCGCCACTGTGCCATGGGCCAGTCTTACCTAGGCATAACAGGGAACGGTATTTTCTTAAACTAGGAGCTGTGTCTAAACATAGTTTAGACAAAGCTCTACAAGACACAAGCTTAGGTGAGTATGGAACCCTACATCCGCATTCCCAAGGTAAAGGTCTCTCAAAGCAGAGTCTTGGACCAATCGATCAATTTACAACCATTTAGTAAATGCCTGTTATGTAAATGTAAACATCTGTAATATGTAAATACTGTCTATTTAGTAAATGCCTG
>CM053584.1:132402033-132422346 GCA_028627135.1 Pseudochirops cupreus
TTATGTAAATGTAAACATCTGTAATATGTAAATACTGTCTATTTAGTAAATGCCTGCTAACTCCACCGAACATGTGGGTGTGCAAACAGAAAAGTGAGACCATCACTGACCTCAGAGTGTGCTGGAGGGCTACGACCTGTTCACAGATAAGAAAATAAAAGAAAAATTCAAAGTACTTCCATTTTTATTTATAATTTATTAATATTTCTTATTTTATTCCACCTAAATTTCCCAATATATCCCTCCCCCTCTAACTTTCTCTCTTTTATTTTTAAGCTTTTTATTTTTGGAGGGGAGAAAACAAGGCAGTCAGGGTTAAGTGACTTGCCCAAGGTCACACAGCTAGTAAGTGTCAAGTGTCTGAGGTCAAATTTGAACTCAGATCCTCCTGACTCCAGAGCTGGTGCTCTATTCACTGCGCCACTTAGCTGCTCCTAACTTTCTCTCTTAAAACAAAAAAGAGGGGGGAAAAGGTTCAGCAAAATTAACCAACATGTGAACCAGGTCAGAGATTATATGTAGATTTCTGCACCCGTAATCCTCCTCACTACCTTTACAAAGAAGAGAAGGGGATGCAGTCTCCTATTTCTAACAACCTTGAAGGGAGACATGGGTTCTGAGAGCCAAAGATGAAGAGGAAAAACATTCTGAGTATGGGTGACAGCTTCTGCAAAGTCACAGAGATAGAAATTTCCTATCCTGGGAACAGCAAGTTTGCTAGCTTGGCTGGAATGTGTGTAGATTGAATGAAGAGACGTAACATAATCAGTCTAAAAAGAGAAGCTAGAGCCATATTGTGAAGGACTTTAAATACCAAAAAGAAGAGTTTGTCTTTTATCCTAGCAACCACGAGAAGATGCTGAAGCTTCTTTTAACTAGGGAGTTACATGGTCAGACCTGAGCATTGGGAATATCAATTTAGTAGCCATGTGGAAGATGAATTGGAGATGGGAGAAACTGAAAAAAAGGAAGACCAATTAGGAGTCTACTGAAATAGGCAAAGCAAGAGTAGAATGAGGGCCTGAACCAGGATGGTTGTCAATAGGAGTGGAGAAAAGGGAATGATGTGAGAGTTTTGAAAAGCAATAAAATATTAAGGAAGAGGCAGAATCATCAAGATGGGATAATCAATTGATAATCAATTTGGGATGAATAAGTTGAGGATAACTCAAGTTTTTGAACCTGAGAGACTGAAAGAATAGTGGTGATAAAGTGGGGAAAGAAGGGAGAAGTGAATGAGTCCCATTTGGGATATGTTGAGTTTGAGATGGGACACTCCACAGTCTGCTTTCCTAAAGTGTAAATTCAACTCAGCAGACATTTACAGAAGACCCACTTTGTGCTGAGTGAATGTAAGACATGGTACTGACATCAAGGAGCATACAATCTAATTGAAGAGATAAAACTAACCCAGAAGAAACAAAAGCCATCAGTAGAAGGCAGCCCATACTCCATTGCTGTCATGTGATATAGAGTATAAATGCTATAGGAAATCAGGGGAGTGATTGATCAATAAGGGAAGAAGTATTCAAGAAGACTCACTTCCTGGGGTCTGAGCTGATTGCAAGATTGTTCATGACAGTACGATGTTTTTTGTTTGGGGTAGGGACTCATGATTCATTTATGGTGCAACCTCACTGATACCTAATGATAAGTAGTTATGCATCCATTGTGGAATGTAGAGGGCTAGCCATAAAGTCTTCTGTCCCAAGCAAATATCCCATAGGTGAGAAATGACCCAGAATCCCTCTTCCCCAAGTCAATGAATTGGAGACAGCCTTAGTGGAAAAAGAAAAATAGCATGAAAGAATGAGTCAGACCTGAAATAGAATTCTAGTTCTACCACATCCTACCAGTAACCACAGACTGGTTACTGCCCCTCTCTGAATCTCAGCTTCCTCATTTGTAAAATGACAGGCTTAAATTAGGTGACCTCTAAGAACCCTTCCAGTTCTGAGAATATGATCTTGTGAATAGAACAAGTGCTATCCCACACACACACACACACACACAGTCCCCGCAATCCTGGTCCCAAAGTTGCCAATATAGTAAGAAACCAGTCAGGGCTGAATATTCTCTGGGTTTAACAGGGAGTTTTCCCTCCAATAAGCTTGAATTTTAAAAAAGGATATACAAAAGACAGAAGCAGGGCATAATAGTTCATCAGACAGGAAGACCTGTGTTCAAGACCTGTGTTCTGACACATACCAGACTCAGAACCATGGACAAGTCAATTAACCTCTGCTATTTCCCCTAAATATTGCTAGTCTAGGAGACTGTTGAGCTTCATTTTTCAGTCACGTCCAACTCTTTGTGACCCCATTTGGGGTTTTCTTGGCAAAGATCTTGGAGTGGTTTGCCATTTCTTTCTCCAGCTCATTTCACAGATGAAGAAAACTGAGGCATGCTTAAGTGACTTGCCCAAGGTCACATAGCCAGTACGTTTCTGACATTGGATTTCCCTGGATCAGATCTCCCTAATTTCAAGCCTGGTACTCTATCTACTGCATCACCTAGCTGCCCCTTCCAACCTTACCAATCTTCTTATATCCTACTCCTTTCTATGATAGAGTGACACAGGCCTCCTTGCTATTCCTTACATGGGACATTCCATCTCCCTGTTGCCTGGGTTTTCACTGGCTTTCCCTCATGCCCAGAACTCTCTCTCTCTCCTCACCTCTACCTCCTGGCTTCCCTGGTTCCCTTCAAGTCTCAACTGAAACTCTCCTTTTGCAAGAAACGCTTCCCATCCCTCTTAATATTAGTGATTTTCCTTCTGAGATTGTCTTGAATTTATCCTGCATATATCTTGTTGACACATAGCTGTCTGTATGTTGTCTCTCGCTAGATTATGACTTCTTGTTTTTGCCTTTCTTTTTATTCTACACAGTGTCTGGAACCTAGTAGGGAGTTAATAAATGCTTCTTGACTTGACTTAAGTGTTTCTTTTGCATCTAAAAGTGCTTTCCTTTTACATTTCAGTATCTCTAATTTTATTCCTTCCAACCTTCAGCTTTGCTGAAGTCCAAAGGTACGTGCCCCTTTAGATCTATATTAAATTGAAGACAGGATTACCAACACTGTCCTGCTTGTCAGTGTCTCCCAAATTTCCTTTTGATTTATGGGATTTGTTTTTATGTTTTCAATGATGCTCTTTAGATCTGGATCTCAGTATGGACATTTAAAAAGTTTCTCATAACATGATGTGAACAAAATATACAGTCACAGGCTAGGTGATAATACAATTATGTGCATTTAAAATTGATTGAATTGCCATTTCCAAAAAGTGTTGATTAAGACTAGAGTTTGTGTTCTAGAAGCAAGTTAACTACTGGAATGCAGTGTGCAATGGTGAAATCAAGAGACCTGAGTTCGAATCCTGAGTCTTCCCTTTACTACTTCTTTGACCTCGAATAAAACACTGAACCTCTTTGCCCCTCAGTTCCCTTATTTGTAAAATGAAGATGTCAGAGCAGGTGACCTCCAAGGTCCCTTCCAGTTCTAAATCTATGGTCTTATGAATGTTATCCTGCCCTAAAAAATTTTTTTATCATAACTAAGATGAATATGTTGACATATCTTTAGAAACTTCAGAAACTTAGGCAGCTAGATGGCATTGTAGATTGGGGGCTAGATCTAGACTCAGGAAGGCCTAAGTTCAAATCCAGCCTTGGACATTTACTAGAAGTGTGACCCTGGGCAAGTCACTTAACCTCTGTCTTCTGACTCCAATTCCATTGTTCTTTCCACTATACTATATTACCATAATGATTACATAGATAAGAGAATGGAGTTTATTAGTCTATGAATGGAAGTCACAGACAAGAGGGGGAAAGAAGCAATATCCCTGTGGGATAAGGGATGAGGATTGAGGTTCAGAAGTAATGGCCAAAATTGCAGATATCTTAACACAGAGCTTCCAAATAAAACCATCTACTTTTTTCAATGAAACAAAGTTTAAATTAAAGTCAATGAAAACGAAATATGGTGCATTCACTCCAACTGACTGTGAACGAAGCTCATCATTTATTTTAATATGGTCTACACAAATGAGGTCAGATCTCAATGTGAGCATGTCACCTTCACTTTTGGTCTTGGCGTGGACTCATGACATGGGTTAGTTGTGACAGTGCAACTTGCTGCATTCTCAACGTGAAGTATGAAAACTCAGAGCTAGCCAATCTCTGTTCAGAAGTTAAAGTTACATAAAATAACAGAAACTAACATGCACATACAGCTTTAAAGTTTGCAAAGTGTTTTATAGCTGTATTATCTCACTTGATCTTCTCAACAACTCCATAAGGTAGATTATCTCCATTTTACAGATGAGGAAACTGAGGATGTCTAAGTGACTTGCCCTGTCATGCTGCTAAGTCAGTATCTGAGGCAGGATTTGAACTCAGGCTTTCCTGACATCAAATCCAGCACTCTATCCACCATCCCACCTACCTGTTTTATTTCTCAGAATCAAGAATTTTGCTAAGTACCATGCAGCAAGCTATAATTACCGTAAAGTAAGTAATTTTCTCCCCAAATTTACAACTTTAAAAATTAAATTAATTCAAGAATGATTATAGGTAATCATTTGAAATTTTCAGCTTCATTAATTTTCATTGTCTTTGGTAGGGAGAGGGGGGTTGTCCCTAATTGTAAAAAGTGAAATAATATCCCTTTCTGAAGGATAAATACATAAATACAACACAATAAATAAAACTGGTTTAAAGAGAAAATTCATGGGAGTGACTAAAACCAGCAAGCAAATGCACTAGAGACATTTTAACTAGCAACAATACACAAAGACAAAATTAAAAATCCTGAAATTACTTCCCTAGCATTTATCATTAGGATTCATAAATCCCATTATTGAGGGGCAGAGTCAAGATGGCAGCATAGAAGCAGGAGAACTCCGCGAGCTCCCCCCACAACCACCTCAAATACCTGTAAAATATGACTCTAAATAAATACCATTATTGTTAGAAAGCAAAGACAAATAATTGTGTTTGCTTCATATGGATGCTTTAGTTATAACTAGCATAAGTCAATTAATAAGCATTTATTAGTAATAGCAAATTATGTAGCATTTTAAGGTGTGCAAAGCACTTTAACAAATATTATTTCATTTATTTAGTGCCTATGATGTACCAAACACTGTACAGGGAATGCAAAGACAAAAATTAACAGTCTCTGCCCTCAAGGACTTTGCATTGTACTGGGGGACACAACATATACATAAATATGAATAAAATATATACAAAAAAAGCACAAGTAATGATGGGGGAGAACACTAGTGAGCAGCTATGGAGAACAGGAAAGCCTTCATGGAGGTATCTCTTGAACAGTTTTGAATAAACAAATGCTTTCCAGGCATAAGAGAGAGTCAGTGAAAGCTAATAAATTGAAATGACATCTTGAAAGTACGTACTGTATACAGAATATGCTGGCAATACAAGATAGTTTTTCCAGAGAAAATTAGATGACTTTAATGAACAAAAACAAACTTTTCGAAAACTGTGTCTGAAACGTCAAAAGGATTGCTCATATCATATGAAGCTACTTACAAAAGTACTAAGTGTGAAAAGCCTCATTTGAGAGGCTAAACATTGGTGCTACCTACAACTAGTGATATGGCCAAAACAATGACTGGCAAAGCATCTTAAAGCAGTTTCAAATAGTCCCATTTACAAATAATATGGTTTCCTTTCTCTGCCTACTCAGCACTTAGCACAGGATCTTAATAAATACTTGTTTACTGACTGACTACTCATATGTCTGATGAACTTTGTGATCAATTTGTCACATAGTTAAAATGAAATCTTCCTATTTTGCATTGCAAGTGGATGAAGCAACCATTATAGTCTTTTAAAAATATTTTTATTGGTATCTTTGGTTTTCGCATTACCTTCATTGTTGTAATCATTGTATGCATTGTTTTTTTGGTTCTACTTACTGCATTATGCATCTGTTCTTATAAATCCTTCCATGCTTCTCTGAAATCTTTATATCCATTATTTCTTGTGATACAATAATATTCCCTTACAATCATGTACCACTCTTTGTTTAGTCATTTCCTATTTGACATTTAAAGATGTTCATTTTTGAAACTGATGTTATGGAAAATTTGTGACTTCTCAAAACTCTTGATGACAATATCATATCAAGAGAAATGTTCACTATAATGGATGGATTTTTAAATGAAAATGATACTCTGTGGGAGAATTGTTTTGGACTCTACACAATTCCAAGAAAAGATAGAGCTCCATCCATGTCAGAATAAAATGTAAATCCATAAGCTGTAGTCTAAAATATGACCCCTTCTGCAATTAGAACACATTGCATGCTTCACATAACAGGAGGAGGAAGACAGATAGTAGTGTTAATGCTGGTGATAATTATTATAACACCTACATCATAAGATTATTGTAAGGAGCAAATTAAATGAAATAGTATAATACACGTAAAATGTTCTACAAATTTTAAAGTGAGGTAACTAGGTGGACCAGTAGATAGAGCACTGGACTTGAAGGCAGGAAGATCTGAGTTTGAATCCTACATTAGACATTTGCTTAGCTATGTGACCCTGGGCAAGTTATGTAATCTCTCTGTCTCAGTTTCCTTATCTGTAAAGTAAGGTATCATACTAAAGTATCAGTAAGGTAAGCACTATATTTGTTGTTGTTTAGTTGCTTTGAGTTGCATCCAACTCTTCATGACCCCATTTAGGGTTTTCTGGGCAAAGATATTGAAGTGATTTGCCATTCCTTTTCCAGATCATTTTACAGATGAGGAAATTGAGGTAAACAGGGTTAAGTGACTAGACACTAACTAGTTGTGTGACCTTGGGCAAGTCACTTTAACTATAACAATCATAAAGACAAAATATCGACCTCCACTGGGTTTCTGAAAAAAGAATCATGAGCAATGATACCATCCATGTGTTCTATTTAGCAAAGTTTTGTAAGGAGAAACAAAGTCCGTCATATTAATCATCACATTATAGTTTTCATTTTTACAAGTTATAAATACGGAAATTATAATAGATTTTATCAATAAAAACCTGTATATGTTATGTTGTTTCATGTGTTTAAGATTTGCATTGTTATAAAAATTATAACAAATCTTTAGTTTTATTTGAATAAAGCATGAACTAAGAAAATTATTTACATAGATTACTTTATGGAAAGGGAGGTATGGTGATTTTTTAATCTTAAAAAGAGATTCATCACCACTATGTAAAATTTTGAGGGATTTTTTCCACTGATATAAAGAAAAATTTCTTAGCATTTAGAGAAATCCACAAATGAAACAGGCTGCTATTTGAGCTTACAGGTTAGACACAGCTTGATCTCTTCAAGCAGAAGACCAGCTTTCAATGATGAAAATTCCATCTTTCGAAAGAAAGGCATACTTTGGACTTGAGTTGGACAAATGGTAAGCATCAATGATCATAAGAAGCTCAAATGGAAAGATTCCCAATACTCAGATGTAAATCACATCCAGATGCTGCCCCACCTTAGACAAGAGGCTCAGTCACCCATCACGAGTACTTGGCTCTGGGGGTGTTACAGAATGAGAGCAAGGAAAGCCCTAGTCCATGCAAAGTTTCAACACAGAACAACAATAGGATGGCCTCATTTTTTATTTTTGACTGCAAGATCCAGTTAAGTATTTCTAAACTCTCAGTCATATGTACAAGATGGGTTAGAATAATTAGGTTGAGAAAGTTGCTAAGCCAGAACATAAAAGCCATTGCCCTGCATTCCTTCATCATGGCCCAGCCAATCTTCCAGCCCTTCCCAGCTTCTACCCCGCAGGCAGTGAGGCAAACCACAGAATCTCTTTCCTGCAGGATAAACGACTTTGGTGAGGAGAAAGAACCTGTAGAGTCATATGCAAATTTCTCCTCAGCAACCGCCCATAGCGGACAGAGACACCCTGTGAGTTTCTGAACCTCTTATATTCCCAGCTGCTTTTTGGAAACTTGAGGTTTTTTAAAAACTGGAAGGAACTGAGACATACAGACTATAGACACAGATCGTCTAGTCTAAGTCTAAGTCTAAGCCTTCATTTTATGCATGTGGAAACTGAAAACCAGGGAGTTTAAGAGACTTGTCCAAGTTTTAATAACTAATATATTGCAGAAGCAAGATTCAAACCCAGGTATGCTAGACTTGGAATCTGGAATCCAACACTCTTATTTACTACCTCTGTGACTCTGAGAAATTCACTTCATTTCTTTGGGATTCCGTTTCCTCAACTGGAAAAAACTGGAAAATGAAAGGGTTAGATTAGATAACCTCTAATATCCTTCCAACAGCTGCATGGCATGGTGAGTGGAGTGTTGCGCCTGGAAACAGAGGGTCTGAGTTCAAAACCAGCTTCAGGCACTTACTGGCTATGTGACCCTGGGCAAGTCACTTAACGTCTTTCAGTTTCTGTTTCCCAATCTAGAAAATAAGGATAATAATGGTAGCTACCTGCCAGGGTTGTTGTATCAAAGGAGATCATATTTGCAAAGTACTTTACAAACCTTAAAACACTATATGAAGGCTATTAAATCTATAATCTTGTAATTCCTAATTCATTTCCCCAACAGCAGGATGTTGAAGCTGCCCCACCTTAGGTAAAAGGTTCAGTCACCCTTTGCAAGTGCTCTTTTCATTATGCCAATTGCCTTTGCAATAAAAATTACTATCCAAGGGGTCCATTGATGAGGTACTGACATCAATCACCAAATCAATGATGCGGAGACAACATGGGCTGGAGCTTTATTATTCTCCGAGTGAAGCCTTCACTGTGTGTAAAAAAAAAATCAGTGTGCTCAGAACAGTTTTAAGAGACATCATATAGGTTTTGGTTATACAGGCAGGGGGGATACAATGGAATTTCAAAATATAAACAAGAAAAGATACTGATTTATTCCTCAAAGAACAGATAGGAAAGGAAGAAAATCTCTATCATGGAATATAAGAAACTAGCTAATAAACATCGGAGCTATAATCGATATCTCAAGCTGGAATTTATAGACAGCACTAATGGCAGAGATTTATCAGGTTGGAACTTAGAGACAGAGGTGAGGACAGAAATCAGGACAGCTAGGTGGCCCAGTGGATAGAGTGCTGGGCCTCTGAGTCCAAATCCAGCCTCAAACACTAGCTGTGCGACCCTAGGCAAGTCACTTAACCCTGCTTGCCTCAGTTTCCTCATCTGTAAAATGAGTTGGGGAAGGAAACAGCAAATCCCTCCAATATCCCTGCCAAGAAAATTCTAAATGGGGTCACAAAGAGTTGGACACCATTGAAAAATGACTAAATCACAACAAAGACAGAGATGTATCAGTAACTAACCAGATAACACCAAAGTTATTATAGTTTATGTCAGCTTGATTTAGCAGACTCCAGCTTGTTACAGAATGACATTATCTTAAGCAAATTATAGGAATAAAGTTGAGCCACAAATATTCTTATCACTGCCTTCCAAGAGACGTCATTTGACTAAGATGACACAATTAGTAAGTGGCAGATTTGGGATCAGACCCCAGGACTCCTGCTCATTCCATTTGGGAATAGTTGTAACCCAGGATTCTTTCTACCGTACCAGGATACTTCGAAGTCAGGATTAAGTGGTAAAAACTCGAAGCCAAGTTTTCCAAGGTGGGGCATAGGAGAGACATTGTTAGGAGGAAGGCAAAGCAGAGTGGGGAAGGAGGCCTTGAGTGGAAAGCCAATGACTAACACTACCTCTCAGCTTTACTTCAACTGGCCCTGCATGTAGTATGGTCTTAAAATAAATCCTCTCCAGGCATTTTTAAAGCTACTCTATCAAAGCATTTAGTCCCAGATTGAAGCCACACCTGCTGTACCTTCAACAGGGTCTAAATTTGAAGGATGTTGACTGATGGGAAAACAGCTACCAGGAAATACCCATGCACAGGTGACTGAATAGAAAAGGCAGACCTGAATTTGAGGATCTTTCCTCTTAAATTTGCTTATTATCCTTCCCCTATGATTCAAGAGTAGGAGCCCTACTCCTCAAGCTTGCTCATACCCTGTCTACCTTCTTGTCCATGCAATAGACCACCCCTTCAGAGTAGTAACACCTCTCCCTTCCTCCCTGTCTAGCCCATTCTCCTCCCCCCTACCACCAATTTGCTCCTCACTAGCTTTCTACAGGAATCCTTCCCAGACAATGCCCCCTTCCCCAATCCCATATCCAGTCTCTCCTTGCTTTCTCCCACCTCCCACTGATATCTAGAACGCTGCCGGGCTGGATCATCTGCCTTTGTTTCTCTGTCTTCCTGAGCGTCTTCACATTCAACTTTGCAGAAAGTCTTTCCCAGTCCCTTTTAATTCTAGTGCCTTCCCTGTTCATTATTTCCTAATCATCCTGTATGTAGTTGGAATGTATTTGCTTGTTGTCTCCCCCATTCAACTGTGAGCTCTTTGAGGGCAGGGATTGTCTTTTGCCTCTTTTTGTATCCTTAGAACTTAGCACACTGCCTCGAACATAGTAAATGGTTAATAAATGTTTATTGAGCAAACACAACTTGACAAACATTTATTAAATCTCTGCCATGTACAACACATTCTGTGTCTCTCCCCCCCACCATCAGACAGGGAGCTCTCTCTCCTCTATGCCCTTCCAATGCCAAGGCTGGGGCTCTAATCACAGTGGAGTACCCTTTACGGGAAACCAGGAGGGACCCTATCCCCCCAGCCTGTACATTTACTCTACCATTATTACCTCCATTCACTCACAACTTGACTTTCCAGCTGTTTATAGCTGGGTTCCTCTTCCTCCTAAGCTTCTGATTGATCTGAATGAAACTCACAAAAGGAAAACAGACACTAGAGAAGTTTTTGATTTAATTGACCCACCAAAGTAAATACTGAGCTGGAAAGAAAAAAAAAGAGCTCACCCTGAGGGTGGAGTCATACATGTTCTCAGCCTACAACCCCAGGCCAGATGTAGCTTTCCAGGTCAACCCTACCCTGACCTCCCTAGTAAAGAGCACAGACCAGCTTCCTACCCTTTTGAGAAAAGAACAGGGTTCGAGGACAGAATCTACACAATAATAAGTGAAGCAGAAGGGAGAGCAAGTATCTTAAAACTCGACTCATATAAAGGTACAAAAGGATTGCTTCAATTCAAAGATCCCACTCTAAGGGCTGAAATCAATCAACCAATCAATCAATATTGATTAAGCACCTACTAAGTGCCAGGCAGAGTGCTAAGTGCTGGGAATACAAAAAGGGGCAAAAGATATTCCCTGCCCTCAGGGACCTTGCAATCTATCATTCAGTTCTATTTGTTCCTTTGTTGTGTTCATTTAGTTCCGTGGTATGGTAGTGACTTGACAATTCTCCAAGAGATTGGACTTGTGAGGACAAAGATTACATCATTCTCTTCTATAGGCTAACCACCCCTAATATCTTCAACCCATCCTTATGTGCCATGATCATGAGGCCTTTTGCCATCTTACATGCCCTCCTCTGTAACCTCTCTAACTTATTCCCATCCTTCCTGATGGAGGGGCATCGAAGATAAGACACAGAACTGAGCTTTGTGCTCCAAGGGTGATCTAACCTCGGCAGGACTATCACCTCCCTATTCCAGGACACTTTGCTTCTCCTAATGGAGTTGAAGATTCCACTGGTTTTCTTGGTTGATGTCACACTGGTGACTCCTCTTAAACTAGCAGTCCACCAACACTCCTAGATCTTTTTCAAGTGAACTACTTCCACCATCGCCATAAATAGATCAGATTTAATTTTGATTGGATTAGATTTGAACTTCCCCACAATTAGCATTCCCCCAAAGTACTAAACCTCAGAAGGTTAATGAGTAATCAATCACTTTGTTCAGTCATATCAGTCTTGTCCAACTCTTCAGGATGCCGTTTGGAGTTTTCTTGGCAAAAATACTGAAGTGGTTTGCTATTTCCTTCTCCAGCTCATTTTATAGATGAGGAACTGAGGAAAACAGAGTTAAATGACTTGCCCAGGGTCACACAGCTACTAAGTGTCAGAGGTCAAATTTGAACTCAGGGAGATGAGTCTTACTGACTCGAGGTCCAGGGCTCTGTCCACTATGGTGCCACCTAGCTTCACACTAACAATCACTAGAGGACTCCATTTGTTGGAATTGTTTATAAATTTGATTCCCTATCAGACTTTGCTTGTTGTTCAGTCGTTTCAGGAGTGATTTGTCATTTCCTTCTCCAGCTCATTTTACTGATAAGGAACTGAGGCAGAGTTAAGTGAGCTCTCCACTGAGCCACCTCAGTGCCCCTCCATCAGGCCTAGTCTTTATTACACGACCTCTGAAATACCTTTCAGTTCTTAGGTTCTGTGATACAGATGAGAAATCCAAGGCCCAGAGTGAATGTGTGACTTGCCCAAGAGGACACAGCAAGTTGGGGAAGCTGGGTAGTGCAGTGAATGGTGTCGGACCTTAAGTCAGGAAGACTCATCTTCCTGAGTTCAAATCTGACCTCAGACACTTACTACTTATGTGACGCTGGGTAAGTCACTTAACCCTGTTTGTCTCAGTTTCCTCATCTGTAAAATGAGCTAGAGAAGGAAATGGTAAACCACTACAGTATCTTTGCCAAGAAAACCCCAAATGGGATCATGAAGAGTCAGACACAACTAAATGACTGAACAGCAACAAAATTGACTTAGAAAATCACATATTAACATTATCTATGTTCTATTGTTTTTATTTGTTTTGCTAAATATTTCCCAATTACATTTTATGTAATTTTGAAGGCTGGCATATCGTGGGTGCTTAATAAATATTGATTGATTGAGTGATTGATTTCAGCCCCTAGAGTGGGATCTTTGGACAGAAGTGATCCTGTTGTACCTTTATATGGGTCTGTTTTTAAGATCCTTGTTCTCCCTTCCTGCTTCACTTGATACTATACAGATTCAGTCCTAGAGCCCTGTTCTTCCCTCGAAAGAGTAGGAAGCTGGTTCACAATTCAAGAGTGCTATGTGCTTCATTACCAGTCTCTGATACCCTGTTACTAGGTGACCTTCTACTTCATGATCCATCTCTTCTCTTTCGTGAATCAACAGACAACCCATGGACATTTTGCTTCATTTTACTATCATTGTAAAGGAGTGGGAGTTTTAAAGGAAGCAATGGTTTATAATTCATTTCCAGGATGAATCAGTTCAACTCACTCAAGTTTCCAAACAGGGCATGGTGGAATGAATGAAATGGATGAATAAATGAATAAAGTGTGCTTAGTATGTGCTAAACAATGGTAATATAAACATACAGTCCCTGTCCTCAAGAAGCTTACATTCTCAATTGGGAAGGCAACACATATAAGGAAGTGATAGAGAGGAAGGAGGAATTTGGTGAGGAAACTTATGGGTATGATGAATGGAGCCATAGGGGTGTAGACTGACACACCCTTTCCAGGAAAGATTCCAGTATTAATTTGGTTATGGTAACATACCTGAAAACAAATCAGGAAACCTCATAGAAGGAAGAGAGTAACTTGGGAGACAGATTATTTTTCCATTCTGAATTGGGACCCTTTTGTTTTAATGGTATTAAGTCTAGTCCCCATGAAAGCAATTTCAGTGGTGAAGAAGGAAAGAGAAGATGACAGAAAACAGGACTGGTCAGACTCCTACTCTCCTTGGGTCCAAAAAGATCTTGATATAGGTTTAGTACCCCCCACATCCTCCCTCTCTATTCTTACTGTGTTTACTGGCAAATTCCCTTAATTTTAGGGATGTCCAGAAAGCATTTTGCAAAATGCTGAAAGCTTTTCTCTGCAAATTATAGACGCTTAGGACACTTAGTTACTGTCTAACTCCCTGGATATCAATAGATAAATCTGACTTCTTCTCTTGAATCTTACTTCCAGGCAACCTAAATAATCTCTCAGTTCCCTGGTCCTTGAGACAAATGGGGTCTTTTCTGACTGTGGCATCATTAACCATGGCCAGTTTTAGTTTTTGACTTGACAATGTTGAGGTCAGGAGACCCTTACCCACCCCATGGCTACCACTTACTAGCTCTGGGAATGAATCTTGATTAAATCACTTTCACTTTCTAAGACTCAGTTTCTCTATCAGTAAATGAAGATATACTCAATGACCCTTCTCCACTAAATTTCTAATTCTATAACTCTAGCTCTCACCTCCTGAGAAAGAGAACATTTGATCTGGTTGAGAACTTGCTATTTTTCTTAACAGTACAGTATTCTGAACCCTATGTAAGAGTGATTAAATCTTTTTCCTCTGATGACCCCAGCTTCATATCCAGTAAATAGCAACAAAATTTTAGATCGCCTCAGTTTTTTTTTTATTTTGAGTTCCAAATTTTCTCTCTTGCTTCCTCACCTCCCCCACGACAGTAAGCAATTTGATGAGTTATACATGTTCAATCGTGCAAAGCGTATTACTATAATAGTCACGTTATGAAAGAAGACACAGATCCAAAGGAGAAAAAAAGCACAAAAAAGAATACAGAAAGTGAAAAATAGTATGCTTTGATCTGCATTCAGACTCCATCAGTTCTTTCTCTGGCAGTGGATAGCATCTTTCACCATGAGTCCTTTGGAATTGTCTTCCATCTTTGCATTGCTGAGAACAGCTAAGTCATTCACAGCTGATCATTATGCAATGTTGCTCTTACCGTGCACAATGTTATCTGGGTTCTGTTCACTTCACTTTGCATCATTCCTATAAGTCTTTACAGGTTTTTCTGAAATCCACCTGCTCATCAGTTGTTATAATACAGTAATGTTCCATCACAATTATATACCATAGTTTTTCTGGCCTTTCCCCAATTGATAGGCATCCCCTCAATTTCCAAATCTTTGCCACTACAAAAAGAGCTGCTATAAATATTTTTGTACAAATAGGTCCCTCCCTCTTTTTTTATTTCTTTGGGATAAGTGTTAGAGATATAAAACTTCCCCTAAGTACTGCTTTGTCTGCATCTCATAAATTTCAGAATGTTGTCTCGTTGCTATAATTCTCTTTAATGAAATTATTTATTGTTTCTATAATTTGTTCTTTGATCCATTATTTAGGATTAGATTAGTTTCCAATTAATTTCTAATTTCTGTGTGTCTCCTTGTTTTAAGTGTGTTTGCAAACAACATACTTTTGTATTCTGGTTTCTAATCCATTCTGCTATCTGCTTCTGTTTTGGGTGAGTTCATCCCTTTCATATTCACAATCACAATTACTAACTATGCATTTCTCTCCATTCTATTTTTTTTCTGTTTATTCTTCTCCCTCTCTCTCCTTTCAAGTCCAGGCCCATTCCCTCTCAGGTATGGCCTGAGCCAGATTAAAAGGTAATTGGGGAAATATTTAACAAAACAAACAAAAATACGACAAAACATAAATAATGTTCATCGGTGATTTTCTAAGTCAATATGTGGCCCAGGGGCTCCTTATGTATGGTTTATTGGAGTCAGTAGCTTCCACTTGCCCAATTCTTATTTCTAAGGAACTATTTTCTTCAGTTAGTTTTTGTATCACTTTTTCTACTTAGCCTTTTTAAGTACTTGTTTTCTACTTTTTTAAGGAACTGTTTTCTTCAGTGAATTTTCATATATCTTTTGTGCTTTTATCAACCTGTTAACATTTTTTTATGATTCTCTTGCATAATCATCATTTGTTTTCCCAATTTTTCTACTACCTCTCTTATTTGAGTTTTAAAATCCTTTTTGAGCTCTTCCAGTAGTTCTTCTTGGGCCTGAGACCAATTCATATTTCTCTTTGAGGCTTTACATGTAGACAGTTTGACATTGTTGTCCTCTTCTGAGTTTGTACTTTGATCTTCCCTGTCATCATCGTAGCTTTCTACAGTCAAGGTTTTTGTTTGTTTGTTGATCATTTTCCAGCTTATTTCATGAGTTTTAAAATTGAGCTCTGCTTCTAGGGTGCAGGTGAGCACTGTCCCAAGTTTCTTGTGCCGGAGATAGTAGTCTTGCCATTGACCTGTTGCACCTTGGCTACTGGACCAGGCCACTTGCCTGCTCTGCTAGGGCTGGAGACCTCATAGCTGGCCTACTCTGTGCTTGCTTGCCTAAACACCACCTGTGCCTGAGCTGCACTCCCCTTTTACTCAAGGAAGGCAGACCTTTCCTGCAATCCTTCTAAGTTATCTTGGGCTGCAAAATTGTTTCACCCCAGCCTTTTGTGGGTTCTATTGCTCCAGAATTCATTTTGAGGCAAGGTCTAAAGTTATCTGGAGGTGAATTTGGGAGAAAGTAGGGAAGTCCCTGCCTTTTCTCCACCATCGTGGCCCACCATTTTCTTAAATTCATATAATAAGCAAAACAATAAATCAAGCCCTGTCTAAGGCAGGATTTTAACTGAAGCGTCTCCTGAGAACTCTGGTCATCAGAATAGGGACAACCACTGACAGGGAAGTGGATGCCAGCAGGCAAGTGAGAGAGAGCTGCCCTCCCCTATGTCACAGTTTTACTCAGCTCTGAAATCCACTCATATTCTGAAGTCATTCCTTGACCTAAATCAAGTCCCTTCAATACTCTCCACTTCAATTCCCTCCCAGGGCTATTTGCAAACTACAGAGCACGACAGAAATATGAGCTTCCTTATTATTATTGCTCCATGACTGAGCTAGCCCTAATAACCGCACCCTGACCAAGAGGCTGTGGCCCCAGCCCTTCTCCTGACATGGTGTTTGAGAAAAGAGGCAGCAAAAAAGAAGGGGTTATCAGGAGGTTAATCAGCTGGGGAAATGATCAAACATTGTTATAGGAATGGAACATATTACATTGTGCTGTAAGAAATCACGTAAAGGATGGGTTCAGAGAGACAGGGGAAGACTAATAGGAACTAACATAGTCTGAATTACGCAGAGCCACAAGAATAATTGGTACAATGTATAAATTATGCAATTTATATAATGTACATATTATACAACTTATGCAATATTAACAACACAGCAAAAACAAACAACTTTGAAAGACTTAAGAACTGTTATCAATCCCGTGACTGACCATTCTTCCCAGGAACTTATGATGATCTAAACTACCCACCTCCCAATATAGAGGTGATGACTTAAAGTTTCAGAATGAGACTTACATTTTGGCACATGTACAATCTGGGAAATTGTTTTGCATGATTGTACATGTTCATTAGAAGAGGTTTTTTCCTTAGTTTTTTTCTTCTATGTTGGGAGCAGGAATAGGACAGTGAGAAAATTTGTCAATTTGATCATCATTATTTGTTAATTCTCTTGTTAACCGAACAACAAAAATAAATCCACAAGCATTTATTAAGCATCTAGTATGTAATCTTGGGAAAGTCACTTAATCTATTCACCTGTTTCCTCAACCGTATAATGGGGATGATAATAATGCCTACCTCAAAGGGTTGTTGTGAGGATCAAATGAAATGACATTTGTAAAGCACTTTGCGCAGTGTGTGAAACATACTAGGTGACAGTAAGTGCTTATTCCCTTCCCCTTTACACAATGTGCCAGGCGCTGTGCTAGGCACTGGGTATAGAAAGACAAAAATTTATTTATAAAAAAAATTATTTATAAAAACATTGATTTAAGGAGTTTTCAACTTAGAGAGAAACAATAGTACTTGAACCAAAGTTTGAAAAAATTGAGGGATTCCAAAAGGTGAAGGGGAGAAGGAAGTGAATTCCAAAGGGCCAGAGACAGTGGGATTTTGTATGTGAGGAATAGCAAAGCAAAAAACAAACCAAAAAAGCCAATTTAACTAGACAGAAGTCATCCCTGAACACACATTTATCCATACCACAACTTCCTTCCAAATGTTGGGAAAGAAGAATTAGCAGATGGCTGAAATTAGAGTCCCCTCAGTTGCATGTATGATAAGGACAAAAAGGAAGCCTGGAGTCTGTTTGTGAAGGACTTGAATGCCCAAGGAGTTTGTACTTGATCCTAGATGTCATAGGAAGCCACTGGAGTTTCTTAAACAGGGAAGTGACATTATCAGGTCTGCACCTTACGATTATCACTTTGGCATCTGTATAGTGGCAAGATTGGGGAGAAGAGAGGCTTGAAGCAGAGTGACCCATTAGGAGACAATCGCAATAGTCCAGGCGAGAGGTCACCTGTCATCTCCTTTATTGCACTGTGAGGTCCTTGAAGGCTGGGGAAATTACTTTCCTTTCTTTGCGTCCCCAGCACTTAACACAGTGCTTGGCACATAGCAGAATCTTAATACTTGTTGACTTGACTATATGGATGATGGATTGGACAGGGAGGAGAATAGAGAGAGGGAGAATGAATAGGAAACTGTAGCAATATTCCAAGGGAGAGGTGATAAGGTCCTGGCTGTGTGAGCATAAAGGAGACAAATGAGAGATATGTTCTGGCAATAGACTCAACAAGGTGTACATCATCCCATCATCCTGTCTGCTACTGGAGTTGACTTGAAAATGGTTTCTATGCAGGAGGACCTGAGTTCAAATTCGGCTTCAGACACTTAACACTTACTAGCTGTGTGACCTTGGGCAAGTCACTTAACCCTAATTGCCTTGACTCCCCCCCAAAAAAAGAACAAAAAAAAATTGTTTCTATGAGACTAAGATGGGTTTACTTCCTGATACTATCATTCAACTACAAATAAAGACAATTGTTTTATTCACCTGTGCACTGGTCTGAAGAATATTGAATATAAAAGGATAACAGCAGAGGATTGTGACTAATTCCCCAAGCACAAGCTGCTTGAAGGCAGGGACTTTTTAAATTTGTTTTTACATTCACATCACTTAGCATGGTCCCTGGCACATAGGAACAATACTTAGCTCAGTGTCTGTTGTTCCAGGACCATTACTATTTTAATTCCACCCAACAAGATGGAACTATTTTTATAATAATAATAAAAAACAACCCCATAAAATTAAGGTGTTCTAAAATCTTGTTGCTATTTATCAGGTATGAAGCTGGAATCGTCAGAGGAAAAATATTTAATCACTCTCACATAGGGTTCAGAACACTGTATTGTTAAAGGAAATAGCAAATCCTCTACCAGCTCAAATGTTCTCTTTTTCAGGAGGTGAGAACTAGAGTTATAGAATTAGAAATTTAGTGGAGAAGGGTCATTGAGTATATCTTCATTTACTGATAGAGAAATTGAGCCCTAGAAAGGGAAAGTGATTTAATCAAACATCATTCCCAGAGCCATTTATATCTGCAACTTCTGGCCCCCAAGTGATAGTCATGGGATGGGTCTCCTGACCTCAGAAACTAAAATCATCCATGGTTAATGATCCCACAGCCAGAAAAGACCCCGTTTGTCTCAAGGACCAGGGAACTGAGAGATTATGTAGGTTGCCTGGAAGTAAGATTGAATAGAAGAAGTAAGATTTATCTATTGAGATCCAGAGAGCTAGACAGTAAGAGTCCTAAGTGTCTATAATTTGCAGAGGAAAGTGTTCAGCATTTTGAAAAACAGTTTCTGGAGATCTCTACAATTAAGCCAGGATAGACAGGGAGGATGTGGGGGACACTAAGCCTCTATCAAGATCTTTTTGGACCCAAGGAGAATAGGAGTCTGACCAATCCTGTTTTCTGTCGTCTCTTTCCTTCTTCCCCATTGAAACAGATTTCACGGGGATTAATACTTAATACCATTAAAACAAAGGAGTTTGTGGACCACAGGTAATTCAGGATATGTTTGTGGTATTTACATCCAAAGGAGGAGCTGGTTAATCCCAAAGAATCTTCCATCTGTGCAAAATGTAGGGCACCTAGATTAATTTCTGGTTCTCATATTCTTTTTTTTTTTCTTTTTTGGAAGGGGGGAAGGCAGGGCAATTGGGGCTAAGTGACTTGCCCAAGGTCACACAGCTAGTTTTGTGTTAAGTGTCTGAGGGCAAATTTGAACTCAGGACCTCCTGACTCCAAGGTCCATGCTCTATTCACTGACCCACCTGCCTGCCCCAATTCTAAAATTCTTTAAGAACCTCACTAAGGTGGGACAACCAGAGCTTTGTCCCAGGACACCATAATTTAGATTTTTTTTTCCTCTTGCCTTCTCATTTTTTTTATTTTATTTTAGTTTACATCATTCATTTCCACGAGATTGTGAGTTACAAATTTTCTCCCCATCTTTCCCCTACCCACCGCCCCAAAACAGCCATCCCAGTGTATCCCTCCTCCCCCAATCTATTCTCTCCTATGTCTTCCCCCCTCACCCCTCTGACTTTTCGGTAGGGCAGGATGGATCTCCCAACCACAGTGCCTGTGTATCTCAAGTTCCAGTTGGATGTAGTTAATAATAATAATAATAATAATAATTGTATATATATGTATATATATATATA
>CM053584.1:132422846-132440452 GCA_028627135.1 Pseudochirops cupreus
CTCCATCTGGCAAAGTCGACTTTTTAAGGCATTCTTCTCCTCATTGGCTTTTTGGGCCTCTTTTGTCATTTGAGTTAATCTATTTTTTAGGGTGTTGATTTCTTCAGTCATACTGCTGACTCTCTTTTCATGATTTTCCTGCAACGTTCTTATTTCTCTTCCCAATTTTTCTTCCACTTCCCTTATTTGGTTTTGAAAATCCTTCTTCAGCTGATCTCTAGCTTTGAGGCATTCTTCATGTTTATTGGAAGCTTTTGGTGGGGGAGCTCTGGCTGTGCTCTCCTCCTCCCTCTCTCTGCCTTGGTCTTTCTTTTCCCCAAAGAAGGAATCTAGGGTTTGGTTGCTGTTCTTACTTTGCTTCTTATGCTTATTCTTACTCATGGTTGGTCAGTTCATGTTTTTTTTTTTAATCTCTGTGGAGCTCTGCTTCCAGAGGGGAAAGCTCTGTCCCAAATCGCTGCGGTTCTCCCAGCTGCTGGAGCTCTCAGGAAGTTGGTGGGTCCTTCTCCCACTTCCAGCTCACTGAAGGAAAAAGGACCACAGGACCAAAGGCCAAGACTGCGATCCAGATCCAGTCCGCTCAACACGAGAGCAGTTGGCCTCTGAACAATCGCTTGGTCCCCCTGCAGTCTTCAGGCCGAGACCGCTGAAGCCACAATGTGGAGGCGGGTATAGGACCTCTACCTTTCGCTTCTCAGCCCTGGAGGCAGTCTGGTCAAACCACTTTTCTCCCACGACCTCGCAAGTCCCAATGATGTAATTCTGGATACTGCTGCAGCTGCTGCCAATCTGCTCACCTGAAGCTCCAGCCAGGGCTTGCTCGCCTCCTCTTGTCCATCCGCCTCCAGGGCACAGTCTCGGCTTCAGGCCAGGCTGGTTTCAGTTCACAGTGCTGATATGGTTCCTCATAGCCGAGCTGACTTTAGTGGAAAGTATATTTGTGTGCGTTTTGGAGTTCTAGGATTAGTTTAGAGTCATATTTTATGGGTATTTTGGGGTGGCTATGTGAGAGCTGCTATATGTTGCTGCTCCTATGCCGCCATCTTGGCTCTGCCCCCAACACCATAATTTAGAGAGATATAGATAATACTTTTATTCCAATAGATAGAAATAACTGAGGTTAGAACCTAGCTAGCAAAAAATAGTTAAAACAAGAAATCACCAGAAGATGTACTTCTCTCTCCCCTCCTTTCAACCAGTAGCTATATCCCTGGTGGACTTGGCTTCAGTGAAGTCCTTTCTGTTCACTCCCCCACTCCCATCCCCAGCCTCGAGTGTCCCAGGGTCCCTGTCCATTGGGGCCAACGTCCTGGAGCTTCTCTCTCTCCCACAGGGCAATGTTCCTGTCTTCCCCTTCACTTAATTTCTTATTATCATTAATTTCCTAACTTAATTGAGTTCAGTCCTCCTCACCTTAATTTCTTATTGATTGTTCCAGGCTTACTCCAGTGGCAAGAATTAGACCTTCGAATTACCCCCATTTAGCCTTCCTGTAAAACACAAGCAATTTGTAAAACCTTCAACGGCCCCTTCACTTTCTTCTCCCTCAGTATCTTTAGCAGTAAAATGAGGAGGGTGGTACCGAGGAGATGTCATCAGAGCCTGGATCAGAGCGCAGATTGAGATGGGGCTGGAGTCTAGGCCACGGCTCCTGTCTTTCCCCCACTCCCCCAGAGTGCTGCCCAGAGCAGTTGCCCTCTAGTGCACCTGTCCAACCATTTCCTCTCCTACTAAGAGGGAGGAGAGGTAGCAGAAGGGAAGAAATCCATCCCTCCTCAGCCACCCGTCCTATCACAACCTTCAATGGTGTGTTTTAATGCTTGTCCATGTATCGATGCTATGTGAAATTGGTACTGAAGTATATAGCCATTTATAGTTATTTTAGTCCAGGTCTATGGGTACCTAATTGGGGATTGAGAGAGGACAAGATGACCCAAAGGGAAGAAGAGATTTTCCCCAACTTGGGGGGTGAGATGACAGAAAGAAAGTTGGTGAGAAAGTTGATGAGAAAGAAAATGTCTGCAATTTTAGGAAGATCCTAGACCCTATTTATACTAGACTGACTTATGAACTGGTTTATTTTCTTTGAATCTGTGATTCAAAATGCAGCCCTAGAGTATGAATAGGCTCTGAGATACTCCTGAAATTGCAGAAATTCCCTCCTTGGTTCCTTCTTGGCTCCAGTCCATCCTAGCCCATCTGACTACATCTCCTCACTTCATTTCTGGCTGATTGTCGGCACTCTCCCCTGTTTCCTATTGGAGAGGGAGGGGTTGTGCCCTATCCCCTTTCTCTGCCAGCTTGATAAGAGGAACAAGCACCTGAGAACAGCTCTTCATCTTCTTTCTTTTGTTCTCAATCAATCTCTAATCAATGGTCATCCACTTTGTTCTCAGTTCTTTGCAACCATGAAAAGTGCTGCTACCAATATTTCAGTGTACATGGAGCCTTCCTCTTTGTCAGTTTACCAATTTGGGTCACAGGCCTACTAGTGGAATCTCTGGGTTCAAGGATATTGACATTTAGTGACTCTCCTTGCATGATTCCAAATTGCTTTCCAGAAGGGTTAGACCAATTCTTAGCTCTATCAACAATGCAACGATGTGCCTCTCTCTTCACAAGTCCTCCAACATTGGCCATTCCCATCTTTTTTCATCTTTGCCAGTTTGCTGGTATGAGATAAAACTTTAGGATTAATTAGACTTACATTTCTCTAATACATGAGAGATTTCTTCTGCATTAGTGATCTGTCACATTCTTCCATATGACTGTTAATTACGAGTTTTCAATTCTTCTTTGGAGAATTGTTTCCTCTCTTTTCTCCCTTCTCTATTGGGGAATGATTTCTGGTGTTAATTGTCCATGTATCTTGGACATCAAATTCTTATCAGAGATATTTGATGCAAAAGGCTTTTCAAGTCTACTACTTTCCTACTTGTATGAGATTCCTTCATTTTGTTTATGTAAAGCTTTTCAATTTCACATGATAAGATTTTTAAAGCTTTTCAATGAACCAGAAAATAGTTGGCCAAGTGCAGAGAGGGACTTCTTTGCATCAGATATCTCTTCTAAAAGTCTGAGGGCCAAAGTATATAAGGAATTAACACAAATGTAGGACCAAGAACCATTTCCTAATAGATAAGTAGTCAAAAGATAAAATAAATTTTATTTATAGATTTTTTTAATATTGACTACACTTCCCAAAGTATCTCCCCTCCCAGAGAGCCATCCCTTATAATAAAGAGTTTTAAAGTGAAAAGAGAAGTGCAGCAAAATTAGCCAACATATCCAAAAAAAAGTTTGATGTTGTATAGTACATTCCATACCCACAGTCCCCCACCTCTGCAAAGAGCCAATGTCGGTGACTTCTCATAGCTCCTCTCTGGTACCAAACTCAATTACTATAATTTCTCAGCATTCAGTTTGTTCGTTTTGTTATGGTTCTGATTGCAGACCCTGTGAAAACTGTTTTCCGGTATCTACTTACTTCACTTTTCATTAGATCAGATAAATCTTCCCATGTATAGAATAAAAACAAAGGTACATTGAATTTTAACCAATATCTGTCAGTAAAAATTGTTAATATGCAAGCATATCTTTTTGGAAGCAGATCCAAACTGGCAAAGTTTACCCTACTGTCTTTAATCTTCCCTGACCCAAGCAATTTCTTCTTACCTTTTACAATAATCAAGAAATTAAAACAAAAATTCTTTCAGCAAAATAAAACTAACATTCAAAGTTTAGATTTAGGGTTGTTTGGTTTATTCCACAGAACTATAAAAATGTTAGTGCTAGAGGTACACCCTTGGAGATGATCTGACTTCCTAGAAATCTAAAGGATTGCTTCTTTTTGGTCAAGTCCAAGATACACAAAAAAGTCACCTGGTCCTCCATGTATGACTCTTTATGATAACACTTCCTTTTCTGGATGTTTAGTTACTATTCTTTTAATAATATTAGAATGTGACCAGGAATCCAAGTCAAATTCATTGACCTAGAGTTTGTAGATTTTATTCTCCTTTTCTTAAAAAAAAACAAAATTATCACATTTGTTCTTCTCTAATACTGCAGAGTTTTTACCATTCTCCAAGATCTTTCATATATCACTGATAGTTGGTCAGAAATCATATCCTCTGATTCTTTCAGTGCCCAAGGACATAGTTCATTTGGGCCAGGTGGCTTGAATCCATCTAGCGCAACTAGGTGCTATGGGGGTGGGGGAAGTAGAGAGATGAGACTCAAATGAGATATGGATAGAAAATACTTTCAAACCTTAAAGTACTAAATAAATGCCTTTAGCTATTATTATTGTTGTTCTTGATGTTGTTAAACTATAGTCTCCAGGACTCTAATCTAAGGATGAATTCATTCCCTGAGCCATCTACTGTACTCCTGCTAAGCTCAAATTCAATGTTTATAGAGTAATATCAGGGTGTGCTGGTAAATGGTTTACAACTGGGGGGGACAACAAGGGAATCATATGCATATACTTTTAAGTTTAATCTGCATTATTACCATTTTCTTAAATCTAGATTATCAACAAAAACAACGAATCAAGCCCTGATTTGTAGCAATTGCTGATTTCTGAGGTGCAAATGCACTCGCTAAAATTTTAACTGGTACACTGAGCAAGCAGGTTAGAGCTGGCTCTAGCTCATCCCTGATGCTATCTGACCACCTTATTTTGGGTAATAGTTGACTAGCAGTCATTTTCATTCTGCCCTTTCCTGTCCTGAGGTCATTCATTCTCTGGCACTGAGAAGAACTTTTTTACACCTTCCTATCTCTCCATCCTGAGGATGATCAAATGCCAAAGGCTGCAGAGAAGTCAAGAAGGATGAGGATTGGAAAAGGATCACTAATTTGTTAACTAAAAGATTATTAGTAATTTTTGAGAGAGCAGTTTCTGCTATTAAAAAGAGAGTGAGAAGAGAGGAAACGGAGGGACTTACTAGACATGGCTTTCTCAAGAAGTTTAGTCAAAATAGAGAGATGTGAGACAATAGTTAAAAGGAATGGATGAGTCAAGTGAGGGTTTTTTTGAGAATGGGAGAAAACAAAGGCATGTTTATAGGCAGTAGACAGGGAGAGATGGAAGATGAGTGAGAAGGTGGGAGTAAGAGAGAGGACAGTCTGCTAGAGAAGATGGGATTATTTATGCATAGAGGAAGGCTAGCCTCAGCTAGGAGAAGGGCCACGTCTCCATGAGATGGGTGAAGGAGATAGTAGCAGAAGGCTTTTGAGTGATGTGAGATAAGAAGGGGAGAAGAAGGAGGTCTCAGGGAATGCCCTAAATTTTTTCAGCAAAACGTAAGGCAAAGTTCTCCGTTGAGAGCAATAGGGAGAGAGGGAGTGGTTGAATGAGATACTGAGTTAATTCAATTCAGTCATTTTTTTCAGTCTTGTTTGACTCTTTGTGACCCCATTTGAGGTTTTCTTGGCAGTGATACTGGAGTAGTTTGACATTTCCTTCTCCTGCTCATTTTGCAGATGAGGAAACTGAGACAAACAGAGTTAAGTGACTTGAGCAGGGTCACACAGCTAGTACATGTTTAAAGATGGATTTGAACTCAGGAAAATGAGTCTTCCTGACTCCAGGCCCAGCACTCTACCCACTGTGCTACCTAGCTGCCCATGGAGTTAATTAAGGAAATGCAAAGGATTGCCTTGCAGCAGTGAGGGTCCATTTTCGGTTATATGACATAAATTTTGTAGTGGTTGGTCAACCCTCAGAGGGAACGTCCTTTCCACTGGGCCACATACATATTGAAAAAGTGAAGCTCAGAAGCCAAGAGGGTAAAATAGGGTGAGTATCTCTCTAAAAAACTGATTTTTCTCAACTTACATGAACTGATGCTGAGTGAAGTAAGCAGAACCAGGAGAACATTGTACACAGTAATGGCCACATTGTGCGATGACTGACTTTGATAGACTTAGCCCTTCTCAGCAAAACAAGGACCCAAAACAACTCCAAAAGACTCATGATGGAAAATGCTATCCACATCCAGAGAAAGAACTATGGAGTCTGAAAGCAGATTGAAGCAAACTATTTGCTCTCTTTTTTTTGTTTTGTTTTGTTTTATTTTTTCTTTCTCATGGTTCCTCCATTCATTCTGATTCTTCTTTACAACATGACTAATGTGAAAATATGTTTAATAAGAATGTATAGAGCCTCTATCAGATTGCATGTCATCTGCAGAGGGGGAAAAGAAGGCACAGGGAGAACAAAAAAATAATTAATTTATTAAAAAAAAGAATTGACTTGGAGTGAAAGTCTGACAATATAATCTGTAAGGTTCCCATAAATTTTAAAAATCAACAATTCCCATTGTCCTGATAACAATCAATTAATTCCTCCTATACTTGTTCTACCATCCTCAATCAGGCAATGAGGGGGAAAAAAGAAAAAAAATTCATCTAGGGGCAAAGTTAAACTAAAAAGTGAAGGCAGAATTAATTCCTTTCCATCCTTATACTTTCCTCGCTTGTTTGTTAACTCTTTCTTTGTTGTTGTTCAGTGGTGTCTGACTCTTTATGACCCCATTTGGGGGTTTCTTGGTGAAGATACTGGAGTGGTTTGGCCATTTCCTTCTCCAGCTCACTTTACAGATGAGGAAGCAAAGACAAACAGGGTTAAGTGACTTGCCCAGGGTCACACAGCTAAGCAAGTGAATAAGGCTGAATTTTAACTCACAAAGATGAGTCTTCCTGACTCCAGGCTCAGTCCTTTATCCACTATGCTATCTACTCCCTAGCTGCCCCATCTCTTTCTTTATTTATCTAATGAAAGTTTCACCACCATCTGCAATGAAAGAAAAAAAGGTTTTCTCATAGGTTCTCATCAGATCTCGAGCTAAAAGGGACCTTACACACCATATGCAGAAGGAACCACCAGATTTAAAGTTCCAATACTACAGAGACACCATGTATGCAGTGAAAAAAAGGACTGAACTTGTGATGGGAGTGACCAGGATTTTGGAATTTTGCCATTGATAGTTATCAACTATCTAATTGTGATTCAATGGAAAAGGTACTCATTTGGAATCAGAGAACCTCAGTTGAAATCCTGGCTTTGACACTTATAGTACCCATGTGGCTTTGGGCAAGTCACCCTGTGGGGTCTCACTCTTTGGGCCTCAGTTTCTTCATTTATAAAATGAGGTTCTCAGACTAGATAACCTCTAAGGCCCTTTCCGGTTCTAAGTCTATGAAACTAGGGATCTCTGTTGTCTTATTTGTAAGACAGGGATGATATCTTTGGACAAGGAACACTAGGTCTTAGCTGGACAATGGTTTTCATAGAATTCACAAGACAATGGAGGTGTGAGGGAGTAATTGAGCAAAAGATGAGTTAAACACCACTCTTCTGCCGTAGACAATTACAGGCATATCTGAAACAACAAAGTTTTCTAATATGTTTTTAAACATTCCAAACAACGCTCTTCCATGAGTTTTGAACCAACCATTTGTTATATTTCTGATACAGGACATGTTACAGGTGAGACAATGTATGTGGAGCATTTCACTCATCTTAAAGTACT
This sequence comes from Pseudochirops cupreus, assembly GCA_028627135.1. NCBI lineage: Eukaryota > Metazoa > Chordata > Mammalia > Diprotodontia > Pseudocheiridae > Pseudochirops > Pseudochirops cupreus. The sequence continues at coordinate 132,430,388 of CM053584.1, forward strand.
ATGAATATCAGGTATTCACAGATTGTCAAAGTTGGGAGGGAAATTCAGGAGCAATATCCTTGAATTTCACTCAACAGGGATGGATCCCTTTGACAACATACTCAAGAAGCAGCCAATAGATATCTGCTTGAAGATCTCAACAACCAGGTCTCAATTATTGCAGATAATGAATCTGTCTAAGTGGTTACCTTATTCTAATTCACACTTTACACTTCCATTGGACTAGAACCAATCACCCACATGTTGTATAATTATAATTTTAAATAGTGCAAATTAGATTATAGGTGATCATTTCAAGGAAGTCCTTCTTTGTACTAATCAGAACCCGGCAGTAGTGAAAGGGAACCCCTTATCTCCCAAGGCAGAATGTTCTCCTCTTATAAGACTTAGAATGGAAAAAGAGCTTAAGAATTATCTAATCCAACACCTTCCTTTTTACAGAAAAGAAAAGTGAAAACCAAAAAAGTGAAGAGTTTGTCCAAAAGACCTGAAATTGAATCCAGATCTACTCCTTAGTAGACTATGTAACCTTTGGAAAGTCCCTTATCCCTATCAGAACTTAATTTTCTCATCTATATATGGCACAAGCATGAGATCAACTCCCCAATTTTTCTCTTACCCTACCTGTATCCATGCTGGGAGGTCAGGATGGTTCCCCCAAAGGGTGGCCCCACCTCTACAAATCAGTCCTGGGGGTAACCTTAATGAGGGAAATCATATGACTTACTACTCTCAGCCGTGCCTCCTGAGACCCCACCAGTGGGCTTCCCACTTAAATCAGCCAAGATGACACCAATAACTCTTACTCATGAAACATTTACTAAACAGGAAGGCCAAAATAAGAATAAAGAGAACATTACAATCCACCCATAAATCTGGGTAACATTCTCCAACCAGTATACAGTGACTACAAAGGAGAAAGGTCACAAACTTGCAGAAACCTAGCAAGGAGGCATATGAGTAGGGAAACCCACATGCCTCGAGATTGAAGGCTTTGATATTCTTGATCTCCTTAAGAAACAGTCTGTACTATATATCACTAGCCAGATAAAGCTTCTTTGATGGCTGTTACTCTTGAGTTTGTCTTCTGTAGACTCACAGAAAGCATCTTCAGGACATCTCTAATAACAGACAGGATGACGGGGATGATATTTGCTTCGTCCTTCTCCTACAATCCTCTCCCAGACTGCACAGGTGGACAAACACTGGTTGCCTTCTCTACATAATTTTGATTTCTTCTCTTATCTTCTCATTCTACATAGAGTATTTGGTCTGGCAGTCAATCAACAAGCATTTATTAAGCACCTTCAACATTCCAGGCACTGTGTTAAGCTCTGGGCATTCAAAGAAAGGTAAAAAGCAATCCTTCCTCTGGAAGAACTCACAATTTAATGGGAGAAACAACAGGAAACGACTATCTACAAACTACATACAGAAATAAAAATGGAGAAAATCTCATAGAGAAGACATGATGATTAATGAGGACCTGGAAAAGCTTCTTCCAAAGTACAAAGTTGAAACCTTATTTTAAAATTTTTTGGGTTAATGTCATATCCAGGAAAATGTGGTGAACAGTTTCATTTATAGTGCTCTTGGCTCACAAATAAGGAGGGTAGGCCTTGGCTCACACTTGCCAATTTAGTCCCTTTTCACCAATCACTGGCTACACAAAAAAACCATCACAAATAGTGATGAGTGAGTAGGTCCATTTATCCAAGTACACAGCTCATAGAAGTCAGATACCAAAGAATATGCAAGAGCAAATGATCTATTTAGCCAAGAGTAAGAAGAGAATCTCAGCTCAAACCAAGAGAAAGATCCTGATCTCACGCAAAGAGATCCAATCTAGCAGTCTATAGGGAAGACTGGTGGCACAGTGGATAGAGTACTGGACCTGAAGTTCAAATCTGCTCTCAGACACTTACTAGCTATGTGACCTTGGGTAAGTCATTTAACCCTTTTTGCCTCAGTTTCCTCATCTATAAAATGAACTAGAGAAGGAAATGGCAAATCACTCCAGTATCTTTGCCAAAAAAATCCTAAATGGGGTCACAAAGAGTCTGAAACAACTAAACAACAACACAATAGGGAGGCCAGCTAAAAATCAGGAAGGTGCTTAGAAGACAGTTTTCCCTACGGCATGTGTGCTGTTTCTCTCTCCATGGGTCTTTCTCAGACTCTTTCTGGAACCACATGTGTCCCTCCTCCCATGGATCTCTGCCAATAACTTCATCTCTCACACAGGTATTCCATGTCCCATCATGCTCAGCGTTCTCTCTGCCAAGACAGAGTCATGTCTTTCTGCACGTACTCAATGGCTAAAAAAAAATCCCAAGTTTGGTTAGAAGCCTGGTTACATTCATATTAATTTTATTATCCTTACCAGTGTTGCTATTATTAGAACAGTTATTCCTTCCAAATCTCGGGGGTTAAGAAAGCAGTGCCTCCCCCACTGCCGTGATCTGTAAAATCCATGTAAAACTGTTTGGACCTCCCTTTGTACCAAAGAAGAAGTCTGAATTATTATAGTATTAAAAGATAAAATATGTTGATATTATACAATACTATACTATATATATTTTATATATACTATATATATTTTATGCATTTATGAGTTTCTAAACTTTTTCTGCATCATCTGTGACTTCTGCAAAGCTCCCAAAAAATTCTCACATAATTTCTTATGCCAACCTGCAATATTTTGAAACTGTGATGGGGAAAGTTAAGAGGTGGATGGTAATTTTATCTGCTTCCCTCTTCTCGGGCCATCTCCCCATACTGCCTGGACTTTGCTGCCCTCTGCTGTCTTGTCCCAGAAAGAGCAAAATTAACTGAAACCTAGGTTTGTCTCCTCCCCTTTTTAGGATCCCAGAGCCATAGATTTAAGCTGGAAATTACCTTAAAGACCAATTCTTTCATTTTATCTAGGAGGATACTGAGACCTAAAGAGATTAAGGGGCTTTCACATGGTCATATGGGTAGCGAATGCCCAGGTTTCTACCCAGGACCTCTGACACCCAACATGTTCTCCAGGCTGCCTCCCAGATCACCCTCTTCATCACCCTCCAACCCCTCTTTGGAACCTTAGAAGTTTGACATCCCTTTGCCCCAATCCCTACTGTATGATAAATGAGACAAATTATCAGAAATAGCTCAAGGAAGAATGGCGAGAGGGTGAGGTGGTGTAAGATGGTCACTGAGTCTCACTGCCTCCAACTAGCAGACAAGGAACTGGCTATAAAATCCTGTCTTCCTGCAATAGATTCAGAGTTTCCAAAAGGGAGAATAGGAGTCAGTTTCCAGTGCGGTCATGGAAAGAGCACTGGATTGAAATCAAAATATTTGAGTTCAAATTTCAGTTCTGCCACTTGTATGACCCCAAACAAGTGACCTCCCCTCTCCGAGGTTTTCTCTCCTTCACTACAAAATGAGATGTTTAGACCAGATTATCTCTAAGGTGTCTAAAGTCTCTAAAGTCCTATTATTCTCCTTCTTTGGATTGCTTCCTAAAACCCCTGAGTAATCAGGAGTGTTTAGAGACATCTAACAAGGAAATCACAACAGTGATTTCAGTTGAATTCACAGAATGGGCTATGGAATAAATGCCATTTGTCAAGTTAATTCTCTGCATATGGCAGGTGTAACTAGGTGGAATGACAGGGGCAAGTGTTACCTGCAGATCACACTTATGCCACCCCATTATTGTCCATTCAGGAGACCCAAGGGGCCCACTGGAGGGTGATGTCTGTCAAAGTTCAGGAGTTGTTTTCCCATGAGCTTAATCCCATTAGCAAGTAGCCTACTTGACAACTAGGGGAGACACCCTTGGAGAGGGTGCCCAACATTCTTCATACATATGTACACACACACACCTGCCAGTCCTGCCCTAAACACTATTATCTCAATAGACCCTCAATTTACTACCTCCCTAAAGCAAGTTATAATATGCAAGAAAATCCCTAAACCCCCCTCTCTCCTCCCCACCTCAGAACCCTCTCCCCTAATCCCCAGAAGTAGCCTAAACCCAGAGCACACAACTTGGGAAATCTGTAAGCCAATGATGGCCCCCAGGTCTGAATAAAATCTCAGAAAAGGTCCTGGGTCTAGAGAGAGAAGTAGAGAAGAGGGGCCAAAGCTATCCCAAGAGTCATCAAAATTCTCAGAGGAGTTGGAAAAAGGGGAAACTGAGTCACCTGAAATTATCAGGGGATCAAATAGGAAGAGCTCTCCGCATTCCCTTTGCATACCATTACTTCTTCACCCTGGCTTATTGAATTTCTAATGTTGTCTTTCCGTCCGGGAGACATTGAACTTAGAGTACTTCAGAGCAAAGGTGGGGGGGAGAGATGGAAGAGGGGAACTATATCTGAGACTGTGTAAGGTCACAACCTCTAAGGTCCTCTGTCTTTCACCCACAGGCCTATCAAGGACCCTCAGTCTCACTGCCTTGCTCTCTGGCCCTCTACACCTTTGAGGGATAACAATACATCTCACTCAAGGACAAAAGGAAGGAAATAGGAAACCAGAAATTTGCATACCCACAAAGAGATCTCAGCAACTTCCCAACATCTCACAAGTCTGTTTACCCTGCAAAAATTTCCAGGTTCCTTCAAATTCCCACAGAAATGAAATAGTGCTGCAGAAATACTATATTCAGTAATGGAATACTATTGTGCTATAAGAAATGAGGAGCAGACAGACTTCATAATAACCTGGAGAGCCTTATATAAACTGATGCTGAGTGAAGAGAGCAGAACCAGGAGAACTTTGTACACAATCACAGTCACATTGTATGGGTGACGACTAACTTTGATTAGTCTTGACTAACTTTGGTTATGGGTGACGACTAACTTTGACTGATGACCAACTGAGCTCCTCTCAGCAATGCAAGGTTAGGAGACAACTCCTAAAGACTCATGATGGAAAGGAATGTCCACATCCAGAGTAAGAACTGCAGAGTCTGAATGCAGACTGAAGCAAACTACTTGCTCTCTCTTCTGTGTTTTGTTTTGTTACTTCTTTCTCACTGTTCATTCCATGGGTTATAATTCTTCTTTACAACTTGACTAATGTTTAATGTGAAGGTATTTGTAGAGCCTATATCAAATTGTATGCCACCATGGGGGGGATGTGGAGCAGAGAAGGAGGGGGAGAAAAGTTGAAACTCAAGGAACTGTAGAACTGAATGTTGTAAAGTAAAAGTAAATAAATAAATTTTTGAAAAAGAAATACTATATTCAAATGACTGAGAACTGTGGAAGACTATATAGTTTCTGAAGAATTACAAATAAGTTATACATAAAAGGCAATGGAGAGATGAGTGGCGGACATGGACAGATCGTAATGCATAGAAAATAAGGAATTAGGAAGAAGAAATGGAATAAAGGATCTCATCAGGAAAATATTTGAGCAAAAAAAAAAACAAAGATGGCTGACCATTTGACCAGGGTGAGACACAGCAGGCATTCAGCCAGAGTGCTTTACTGTTGGCTTCATGGTGTCAGGAGAAAGGAAGGATGGAGTGAAAGACACTTTATGGGAGGGCATGGACAAGAATCCCACAGGATGGACGGGCATTGACAGGGTATGATCTGCATCACTGGAGAGAAAGATCTCTTTGAGTATCTGAGTATGAGTTGAGAACCCAAGGGTCATCAGGCAGGCAGAGTGGGGAAGCTGGTGAAGGACCAAAAGAGGAAAAGGTGGGTGATTGGAGAAGGGTGATGATGGCAGCTCCAGTGAATTCCACAGGCATTCATTAAGCAACTACCACATGCCAGGCACTATGCTGATACTGGGGATACAAGGAAAGGTGGCAAAGTGGGCACTTCAGGTACAGAGATGCCCTACAGGCTGGGCCACAGCTGGGAATGGAGCTATTTAAGGGATACCAGGGAAGGCCAGGTAAGCATTATGACTCTAAAGGAAGCTAAGAAATAGAAACTGGAACAATGTTTCCAACACTTCCAGCTGTGACTGATGCCATTGCCCAGAAACCCTTATCTCTCAGTAAATGTGTTGTTATGGAATGGATTCTGAAAACTGGTTCAAGAAACATCACCTTACCACACCTCATTTACTAAAAATTAAATTGGTTTATTTACTTTTAGTTTACAACATTCAGTTCCACAGTTCCTTGAGTTTCAGATTTTCTCCCCTTCCCTCTACCCCCCCATTATGGTGGCATGCACTCGAATATAGGATATACAAATATCTTCACATTAATCATTAGTCAGGTTGTAAAGAAGGATTATAACTGATGGAATGATCAGTGGGAAAGAGGAAACAAAACAAAACAAGAAAAAGAAACACAGCAAGTAGTTGGTTTCATTCTGCATTCAGACTCCGCATCTCTTTCTCTGGATGTGGATATCTCCTTCCATCATGAATCTTTTGGAGTTGTCTTATAACCTTATAAGTTGTCTATAACCTTACATTGCTGAGAGGAGCCCAATCTATTGAAGTTAGTCGTCACACATACGTTTCGTTGTGTCTGTGACTGACCACACCTCATTTTAATCTCATCATATGCAAATGGAAGATTGGGTTAGATGACTTTTGAGGTCCCCTTACAATTCCATAGTTTTGATCCTAAATATAATTGTTGTTCAGTCATTTTCAGTTGTGCCTGACTCTTTGTGAGCCCATTTGGGGGTTCCTTGGCAGAGATATGGAGTGGTTTACCATTTGCTTCTCTGGCTCATTTTACAGATGAGGAAACTGAGGCAAACAGGGTTAAGTGACTGGACTCAGGTCATGCAGCTAGTAAGTGTCTGAGGCTAGATTTGAACTCAGGAAGATGAATCCAGGGCTGGCGCTCTTTCCACTGTGCCACCTAGCTGCCCTAAATACAGAAAAAATAAGAATACAAGATGCCACTGTTTATTATTTGTTAACTATAGAAAAATATTCACTGTAAGTCTTGTTATCCATTTACATTATTGAAGTTAGCAATAAAGCAATTGAAACTGAATGCTACAAAATTATAAAAACCAAGTTTGGTCCCAAAGAAGAGATATGAGAAGATACCTCTCCCCTGTCCTTCTTTGTAGAAGGAGGGGACCTTGAATGCTGAACCCTGCATACAATGTCAGGCTTTTAGATACATTGGTTACTTTTAGGGATGTTTTCACGGTCTTCTTTTTTTTATTATAAGGAATGGCTCTCTGAAAGGGGTTGGGGAAGGGGATACAATATAAAATGTAAGAGATGCAGAAACAAAAGCCATCAATAATATGGATATTTTTATTTATTTATTTTTTTTTTGCTTTTTAGAGGGGAGAAGGCAGGGCAATTGGGGTTAAGTGACTTGCCTAAGGTCGCACAGCTAGTAAATGTTAAGTGTCTCAGGCCAAATTTCAACTCAGGTCCTCCTGACTCTAGGGCTGGGACGCTATTCACTGCGCCACCTAGCCACCCCAAAATGGATATTTTTTAAAGGGAGAGGAGAAAAGCATTTGTTTCAGTAAGATAAAACATTGCCTTAAAGATTTTTCTCCAACAAAGTATTTCCTGTTTGTATAGGAATATATATGTATATGTATTTATACCTATATGTGTATGTATACATACATCTTATACACATATATTACACTTATACACATAAATATCTATATATGTGTGTATGTATACACATATGTGTATAGGTATGCATATGCAAACATTATATGTAATACTCATATATAATTACTACTATGCTATACTAATACCCATCTTCCTGAATTCAAATCCAGCCTTAGACACTCACTAACTGTGTGACTTAACCCTGTTTGCCTCAATTTCCTCATCTGTAAAATAATCTGGAGAAGGAAATGGCAAACCACACCAGTATCTTCACCAAAAAAAACCCAAATGGGATCCTGAAGAATCAAACACGACTGAACAATATAGTAATTATAACTACTACTTTAATTAGTGATGTGTACACATGACATATATATCCATATACAGTATGCATAAACACATATGTGTCTATTTCTGTACATATGTTTATGCCATGTACACATAAGTGTGTGTATACATATGTGTATGCCCACACTTACACATGCACATGCACGCACGCACACACACACACGCACACCAGGCCTCAGTTTCCTCATGTATAAAATGCAAGGGCTTGACTAGATGACCTATAAGGTCCTTTTCAGCTCTGAACCAGGAGTAATTACTGATGGAATTATTGCTTCCATTAATACTGTGTCTGTGGAAGCTAAGTGCCTTACAAGTAGAACTTATTTCATTCTTTGTACTTGTATCCCCTGCACCTGACAATGTCTTCTTGGTTGCTTGATGGCTAACAATTGTAAGTTATGACTGATGCTGGCGCAGAGGCAGAATAGGGTGAGGAAGAGCGCCCCCTTGTGGCCACTGTTGGCAAAGAGAAGAAAGCCCGGGGGAAGCAATGTTGCCAAAGTATGGAAGAAAATGGTCTGGAAATCTGATGAGTCACAGAAAATGAAAACTGTAAAGAAGCTTAGAGATCATCAAGTATAATCCTTTTATCTTATAGCTGAGTAAACTGAGGGCCAGGAGGACCAAGCGATATCCAAGGATGCACTAGTGAAGTCTGACCAAACTGGCTCAAACTACACAGAGTGCTCAATTTGAGTGAGAAAACACAGCCTCAGTTTCCTGCTCTGCTATTTACTGCCTGTGTGACTTTGGTGGAGTCACTTATCCTCTTCAGGCCTCAGTATTTTCATCTGTAAAATGACAAGTTTGCAAAGAAGGCCCCAAAGGTCCCTTATGATCCTAAAGTAGCATATTTTGTTCAAGCATTTCAGTCATGTCCATTACCCCATGGACCTCATTTGGGGTTTTCTTGGCAAATCTACTGGAGTGATTTGCCATTTCCTTCTCCAGTTCATTTTTACAGATGAGGAAACTGAGGCAAATAGGGTTAAGTGACTTGCCCAGGGTCATACAGTTTAGTAAGTGTCTGAGGCTGAATATGAATTCAGGTCTTCCTGAGTCCAGACCTGACACTCTACCCACTGTGCCACCTAACTGCTCATAATAGCATATTAAGGAAGAGCTTAAAGAAAAGTTTCCTAATGGCTATCCTTTCCAGCTTCCCTTTCTTTATATGTTGTTTTTCTGCATTAGAATGTAATCTCCTCCAGGGGAATGGCTGAACAAGTTATAGTATGTGAACATAATGGACTATTATTGTGCTGTAAGAAATCATGAAGAGGATGATGTCAGACCTGTAAGAAATGAGGCACAACAAAGTAAACAGAGCAAGGAAAACAATTTTACAGGAACAAGTATTTGCAAAGACAACTCTGAAAGATGTAAGAACTCTGATCAACACAAAACCAATAATGATTCCAAGAGACCCATGCTGAGAGAAATGATTATTTCCTTCTTATATCAATAACCAATTATTGAATTAGGACCAAGATGTTTCCCCCTTTCCAACTTCCTCATTCAGAAATTAGTCCCCCGTAAGTTATTCAGGCAGCCTTTGAAGTGTAGAGCTGATAATGAGAAGGAAAACTCAAATCTGTTCAAAAAGTAAAGAAATTTTAGTTTAGGTGAATTGATGGATTCTGGCCTAATAAGTTTTACTCAGACAGGTCTGGGGAAATGTGGATTCTCCTTTTTGTCTAGATTACTCTAGTTGGGTTATGTGTGTATAGATTAGTCATTTTGACTAAAACCTAGTGATCAGTCATATCCCCCAGGCCCTCATTAGAATAAACCCATCTCTTATTATAATATTCATTCTCTCACTAATTGTCCACCAATCAGAGTTGATTGCGATCCTCAGGAACAACCATTCTTCCAAGGGCATATAATCCTTGAGCGGGTTTCATGAGGGGTCTTTGGTATTTGAGAGTGACATTGACCTTTTTACTAATTATATGCTAGTATGATTAGTAAAATAATTAATTACCCAGAAATTATGTCTCTCAAACTGTCTATACATCATATTACTAAAACATGCTACATACCCCTGTAAGGGTCACAAATAAGTGCCAGATTGCAAGTGGTAATGTTGAGGCACAGGGATGCGTTTGAGGCCGGGAATTAGTTGGGTCACGTGGAAGTCAGAGCATATTG
>CM053584.1:132440952-132470737 GCA_028627135.1 Pseudochirops cupreus
AATCTTCAAATACTTTCACATTGGACATTAGTCTGATTGTATAGAAGGGTTGTAACCGATGGAGTGAATAATGGGAAAGAGGAAACAAAACCAAACATGGAAAAGAAAGAGAGCATGTACTTTGCTTCAGTCTCCATTTAAACTCTGTTCTTTCTAGATCTTTCTCTGAATGTAGACATCTCCTTCCATCCCGAGTCTTTTAGAGTTGTCTTACAACCTTCTGTTGCTGAGAAGAGTCCAGTTTATCAAAGCTGGTCGTCACACATATATTGTGTCTGTCATTGTGTACAAATTTCTCCTGGTTCTGCTCTTCTCACTTAGCATCGGCTTGTATAAGCCTCTCTAGGTGAATATGAAGTCCACCCACTTCTCATTTCTTATAGCACAATAGTATTCCATTACATTCATATACCACAACTTGTTTCGCCATTCCCCAATTGATGGGCATCCCCTTAATTTACAATTTTTTTGCCGCCACATCTCTTAATTATTATTTACCTCAGTTACGATTCTAATTGCTGTTACAATATCTAAAGTCCACATTGTGGACTAAAGTTCAGTGCCCCCAAATATGAGGAGACAGAAAGATCAATATGGCTCTAGCAGCAATGCCAGGCCAACCCACTAATCTTAGATCAAAGATATCAAGACCATAGCAAAGGCTTGATCATGTTGCCCTGTACTTCCCTTTGTGGCTCTAGAGGAAAAGAGTCCCAGAAAGCAGATCTGAGGTACAAGGCAATTCTCTGACTTAAAGGACTGCTTGTCACTGAAATATATTAACATGTTTCAACACCCGCCAAGAAGTACAAACCTGGAAAGCTGTAGACTCCAGTCTTAGGGCTGCTATTTCCCTGAAAGAGTATAATGCTACTGTTTTAATGGTGTTTTAGTGGCCTCAAAGCAGCAGATTAATGGCTTTGTCTAATAGGATAATAGAGAGTCTTAGAAGAGAAGGTGATGAATGGTATAGACCAGGGATGGAGAACCTATGGCCTTGAGGCAACATGTAACCTTCTATGTCCTTGGGTTCAGCCTTTTGGCTGAATCCAATTTTTTTTTGTTTTTTTTTTGCTTTTTGAAGCAGGGAAGGCAGAGCAATTGGGGTTAAGTGACTTGCCCAAGGTCACACGGCTAGTTTTGTGTTAAATGTCTGAGATCAGATTTGAACTCAAGTCTTCCTGACTCCAGGGCCGGTGCTCTATTCACTGCGCCACCTAGTCACCCTGAGTCCAAGTTTTATAGAACAAATCCTTTCATTAAGGTCCAGCTCCAGCCCAGGGAGAGAAAAACCATGGAGAGAGTTGGGGTTGGTTCCACATCTGTGCTATACTTATATTGTCTCTAAGTCTTTTTTCCAGTACAGATGTCTTTTTTTTTAATCTTATTTTGATGTACAGTCTGCTTCCTATGCTCATTGGTTTGACCAAAGTATTTTATTTCCTATTACTTTTATTCTCTATTTAAAATTTCCACAGCTTTCTCCATGATTTTGATTTTGTTATCAATCTATCTTTGTTAATATGTGGGTACTCTGAACCATTCCAGTACAATGGTGTTTTCTTGTGCTTTCATATGCCCAGCATGTATTCCCAATTCATTGTGCTCCAAAAGTGTGTGGTGGGGGTGATAGTGGTGAGGGTGTTGATACATAGGTAAAATATACCATATTTTGGTCAGGGGTACAACATGATAAGTAATCTAGTATATATAGTAGCAAGGGGAATGCTCTGTATTTGGTTGCATTGAGTCCCTTTTCCCTCTGTCTTCTTTAAGCATCATGCTATTCCAACTGTTATATCACTGAGTTTTCCATCTTTTGTCATCTTCCTATGCACAGAGAAGTCTAGGTTATAAACTGGGCAGAAAAAACTGTGACAGAATGTCAGTATTTAGGTAGGGCCCAAAATGATGACCTCTTCACTTATTTCATTTTGCTAATGACAGATCTTTCATTATATATACCAGATCTTCATTGACACCAGATCCTCCTTCATTTCCTTTAAAGCATCTATGATTTAATTTGATATGTCTTTTGTTAGGTTCACTGTCACTTTTTGGGTCATTACTGAAGTAAATTTGTTACTTTTTTTTCTGGTGGCTTTTCTTCAGGATTTTTAAATTTTAACAAATATTGAATTTTTGTTTCTATATGATCTTCTTTTCCTCTCTCCCTAACTACCCATTAAGTTAGTCCTTATAAACAACAACAGCAGCAACAACAACAGAGAAAGGGGAAAAAGTAATTTTACTAAAACTAGTCAATATATCAACCCAGTTTGTTAGTATATTAAATATTCCATGCCCATGGACTTCAAAGAAGGAAGAGAGGTTCATTTTCTCACCTCTTATTTAGGACAAGCTTCATCATTCTATTTACACAGCTTTCAATTACTTTTTTTGTGGGGGTTATTCTTTCCATCAATCTTGCAGTAATCATTGTGCAGATTGTTTTCCTGGTTCTGCTTGTTTCAACCTGAATCAGTTCATATAAATTTCTTCAAGGGTTGGCTAGGTGGCGCAGTGAATAGAGCACCAGCCCTGGAGTCAGGAGGACCTGAGTTCCAATGTGACCTCAGACACCTAACACCAAACCAGCTGTGTGACCTTGGGCAAGTCACTTAACCCCAATTGCCCTGCCTTCTCCCCTCCCAAAAAAAACCCCACAAAAAATGTATAAATTTCTTCATACTTCTTCTGAATTTTTCTTATTCATAATTCTTTATGGAGCAATAATAATGTATTATACACTCATTCCACAATTTGTTTAAACATTCTCACTTGAATGGACATCTACTTTGTTTATAATTATTATTACAAATTGTTTTTTTTTTTTTTACCAGAAAAGTACTGTTGTGAATATTTTGGTGTAAATAGAACCCCATTTTTTTATTCTGCCTTTGATCACCTTCAGGTATATTCTTAGCAATAGGATCTCTGGGATAAAGTGTATGGATATTTTATTCCCTTTTTAAAAACATAATTTATAATTGCTTTCCTGATTTTAGCTCAATTCACAACTCCATCAACAGCATATTAAGATGCCTTGCCATTTTTTGAACTCCATTTAACATTGGCAATTCCCATCCTTTGGTGAATTTACAAGGTTTAAGATAGAACCTTAGAGTTATTTGAACTTACTTTTATTATTAGTGATTGGGATTCCTTTATTAATCTAGAGGTTATATCTTTTGTTACATTTGTGTTTAGTATCAATAGTGGTTTATTATCAACGATTTTTTTTTTGCCCATAATCTTTGCTTCTGATTATTTTGTAAAGGCTTCAATGAATATGTCTGTGTCTGGTACTACCTATGGGCTAAAATGGGATTCCCCCCTCGCCCCCCACTGCTTGTTCATTTCCTTGTTCTTCTCTTTCTCATATCTTCAAGGCTATTCCCTTTTGAGGTGCTTTGATTGCCTTTCTTTTTTCTCCTCCGCCTTTTTGGTTTATTGACTAGTTATTTTATTTTGAGCACATTCTATTCTATTCATACTGAAGGGAACACAAGAACAAGGCTCTCCCATATCTCTCACTTTACCACCTTCATTCATCTACCCAGTGGCAGAACTCCTGGTTCAAGATTTCTAAAGAAAAATGAAGTAGTTGTTCAACTATGCTGAGTTATTGGTAAATTTAGAGTTGATGAGTAGTAGCAAAAGTTAGAGCTATGATGTGGCTAGGCCCAACTCTAACTCCTAATTAGAACAAAATCCAGATCCAAGATCGCCAATTCTAATCTTCCCAGGGAAATCTTTTCTTTGTAAATGCCAGATTGTTTTGATGATTACTACTTTGTAATATAGTTTGAAATCTGGTACTATTAGGCCACCTTCCTTCACCTTTTTTTTTATTGATTCCCTTGATGTTGTTGACCTTTTATTCTTCCAGATGAATTTTATTTTCATTTTTTTCTAGCTCTATAAAATAATTCTTTAGTACTTTGATTGGTATATTGGTTTTTATTGTATATAGAAAGATATACAACAGACATATATAGAAATACTGATGATTTATGTGGATTTATTTTTATATCCTGTAACTTTGGGTATGCACACATACACACACACATAAATTATATCTTGCAACTTTGTTGGAGTTGTTAATTATTTCAACTAATTTTTTAGTTGATTCTCTAGGGTTCTCTAAGTATGCCATCGTATCATCTGAAAAGAGTGATAGTTTTGTTTCCTCATTGCTTATTTTTATTCCTTTGATTTCTTTTTCTTATCTTATTTCTATATCTAGCATTTCTAATACAATATTGAATAATAGTGGTTATAATGGACATTCTTGCTTTGCTCCTGATTATTTTGGCTTCGAGTTTATTTTCATTGCAGATAATGCTTGTTCTTGTTTTTAGATAGATAGAACTTATCATTTTAAGAAGGCTCCATTGATTCCTATGCTTTCTGGTGTAGTATTTTGTCAAAGGCTTTTTATGCATCTATTGATATAATCATATGATTTTTAGTGTTTTTTGTTTGGTCAGTTATGTGGATAGTTTTCCTGATCTTGAATCTGTCCTGCATTCCTGGTATAAATCTCCCCTAAATCATCTTTGTGACATATTGCTAGTAATCTTTTTGCTAGTGTTTTATTTATCTTTTTTGCATAAATATTTGTCAAGGAAATTGGTGTATACTTTTCTTTCTCTGTGTTGGCTCTCTCTGGTTTAGGTATAAAAGTCATATTTGTGTCATAAAAAGGAATTCAGTGGGACTTTTTTACATATATGTTTTTCAGTAGTTTATATACTGTTAGAATGAATTGTTCCTTAAATATTTGGTAGAATTCACTTATTAACCCATCTGGTCCTGGTGATTTTTTTCTTAGGGAACTCATTGATGATTTCTCCAATATATTTTTCTAAGATATGGTTATTTAATATTCTATTTCCTTTTCTGTTAATCTGGGAAGTTTATATTTTTGTAAATATTCATCCATCTCATTTAGATTGTCAATTTTACTGGTAAATAAGTGGACAAAATAACTCCGCATAATTGCTTAAGTTTCATCTTTGCTGGTAGTGCATTTCATTTTTGATACCAGTAGTTTTCTTCTTTTTAAAAAGCAAATTAGCCAGTGGTTTATATATTTTATTGTTTTTTCTCATAAAAAGCTTCTAGTTTTATTTATTAGGTTCATGGTTTTTTACTTTCAATTTTATTAATCTCTCCTTTGATTTCCAGGATTTCCACTTTAATGTTTAATTTGGAATTTTTAATTTGTTCTTTTTCTTTTTCTTTTAGTTGCATGCCCAATTCATTGATCTATTCTTTCTCTCTTTTGTTGATGTAAGCATTTAGAGAGAGAAAATTTCCCCTAAGTATTGTTTTGGCTGCATCTCACAAATTTTGGAATGTTGTTTCATTGTTGTCATGCTCTTTAATGAAATTATCAATTGTTTCTATGATTTATTCTTTGACTCACTCATTTTTATGATTGGATTATTTAATTTCCAATTAATTTTTAATCTACGCTTCCTTCCCGCTTCATTGAATGTAATTTTTATCATATTAAAACCTGAAAGGAGTACATTAAATATTTCTGTTTTCCTGAAATAAATTGTGAGGTTTTTATACCATAATACATCCTCAGTTTTTTTGAAGGTGACATGTACAGCTAAGAAAAAGGTATGCTCCTTTCTATTCCCATACAGTTTTCTCTAGAGGTCTAGCATATCTAATTTTTCTAAGATTCTAGTCATCTCCTTAACTCCTTTCTTATTTATTTTTTTAATTAGATTTATCTAGTACTGAGAGGGAAAAGTTAAGACGCCCCACCAGTATAGTTTTATTGTCTATTTCCTTCTGTAATTTATTAAACTTTTCCTTTAAGAAGATGCTATGGAGATTCCGCCTTCACTCCTCCCCTCCAGAGTTCAATAGGTGACGTTCGGATTCGGAAAGTGCAGAAGTTTGGTTCTCGACCATAATCGGTCTGCTTTCTGCAGGAAACTACCAGCACATTCAAGGAAAACATGCCTTGCCCATACCCAGCATTGACACTAGAGCAAAAGAAAGAACTGTCTGATAGAGCTCACTGAATTGTTGCTCCGGGCAAAGGAATCTTGGCAGCAGATGAGTCCATCAGTAGCATTGCAAAGCGCCTGCAGTCCATTGGAACGGAGAACAGAGGAAAATCGTGAACTCTATAGGCAGTTGCTTCTGACAGCAGATGATCCAGTGAACTCCTGTGTTGGAGGTGTTATCTTTTTCCACGAGACACTCTACCTGAAAGCCGATGATGGTCGTCCCTTCCCCAAAGTCATAAAGATAAAGGGTGGCATGGCACTGTGAGCATCAAGGTGGTGAGACTATCACCCAAGGTCTGGATGAGCTGAGTGAGCACTGTGCCCAGTATAAGAAAGATGGAGCTGACTTTGCTAAGTGGCGTTGTATACTGAAGATTGGGGATAATACACCTTCCCCACTTGCCCTCATGGAAAATGCCAATGTGCTGGCCCGATATGTTAGAATTTGCTAGCAGAATGGCATTGTCCCCATCGTGGAGCCAGAGGTCCTCCCTGATGGAAAATACAATCTGAAGTGTTGTCAGTATGTCACTGAGAAGATCCTGGCTGCTGTCTACAAAGCTCTGAGAGATCACCATGTCTATCTGGAAGGGACCTTGCTGAAGCCTATCATGGTCATCCTTAGCCATGCCTGTACCCCAAAGTACTCACATCAGGAGATCGCAGTGGCAACTGTAACTGCCCTTTGCCAGACTGCACCTCCTGTAGTCACTGGTATCACCTTCCTCTCCAGGGGTCAGAGTGAAGAGGATGCTTCCATCAACCTCAATGCCATCAACGCCTGCCCGTTGCACAAGCCATGGGCACTGACGTTGTTTTATGGCTGAGCCCTGCAAGCATCTGCCCTCAAGACCTGGAGTGGAAAGAAGGAAAATGTCCAGGTTGCCCAAGAGGAATATATTAAGTGGGCCATGGCTAACAGCCAAGCTGTTCAAGGCAAATATACTCCAAGTGGAAAGTCAGGAGCTGCAGCCAGCGAGTCTCTCTTTGTCTCTAACCATGCCTACTAAGTCAAGGCCTTCCACCTGGGTATGCCCTAACACTCCAGGTCATCCCTCACAATCCAAGAAGAGGCTGAGATCCCAGAGCTTTGTGCTGACCTCTCCCATCACTCCTAACTTGTGTGATATTGTTGCTCTCCGGTGACTCTAGTGATCCTTCCTCAGCCCACTTTTTCCAATAAACAACTATTTAACAAGAAAAAAAAAGATGCTATGCCATTTAGTACATATATGTTTAGTATTGATATTACTTCATTGTCTATGGGGTCTTTTAGCAAGATGCAATTTTCCCTGCTTTTCCCTTTTAATTAGGTCTATTTTTACTTTTTCTTTGTCTGAGATCATGATTGCTACCTGTCTTTTTTATATCAGCTCAAGCAGAATACATTCTGCTTTGGTTCCTTATTTTAACTCTGCGTGTGTTTCTCGATTTCAAGCGTACTTCTTGTAAACAACAGATTGTTGTATTCTGGTTCCTAATCCATTGTGCTACTGCTTCTGTTTTATTCTGTTAGAATTGCTAACTGTACATTTACCTCCATCCTATTCTCTTCTGTTTATCCTTTTCTCTCTGTGTTTATTCTGCCCCACCTCTAAAGTCTGTTTTGCTTCTGGCTACTGCTTCTTTTTATCCACTCTCACTTTTATCATCCACCCCTTTTTTCTAATTCTCTTCCCCAACTACTTCCCTATTTGGTAAGATAGATTTCTATTACCAGTTGAGTATGTGTATATATTTTTCCATCTTTGAATTAAAATAGATGGGAGTGAGGTTCAAGCATTGCCTGATCCCCACACCACTTCCCCCTCCACTGTAAAAACTCTTCCTTGTATGCCTCTTCTTTGTGAGATAATTTTCCCCATTCTACTTCATCTATCTTTCTTACCTATCCATTTCTTTTACATTATCCCAACATTGTCAACTCACTCCCACAACCTCTTTTTATGTAAAATCCTTCTAACTACTCTAAAAATGATAATGTTCTTAGACGTTATATGTGTTATCTTCCCGTATAGGAAGGTGAATAGCTTAACCTTATTGAGTCCCTTAGGATTTCTCTTTCATGTTTACCTTTCTATGCTTCTCTTGAATCTTGTATTTGAAAGTCAAAATTTCTATTTAGCTCTGGCCTTTTCATCAGGAATGCTAGAAAGTCCTCCATTTCATTAAACATTTATTGTTTTACTTTGATGGATTATACTAGTTTTGCTGGGTAGGTTATCCTTGTTTGCAATTCCAGCTCTTTTGCTTCCAGCATATTGTATTCCAAGTTCTCTGCTCCTGATAGCTGTTAAATCTTGTGTAATTCTGACTGGCTCTGTAGTATTTGAATAGTTTCTTTTTGGCTGCTTGAGGTATTTTCTTCTCCACAAGGAGCTCTGGAATTTGGCTGTAGTATTCCAGGAGTTGCCAATGGGGAGTGGGAAGAAATATTGTTTCAAGCTTCAGGCTTTTTCTGCACTACTATTTTCAGAGCTAATTTTGGAGGTTTGGAAGTTTTCAGTGCTTTCAAGGTGGTGTCATTGAGGAAAAAGTGTGATCACTGCTCTCCTGGTATGTACTCTGTTCCTTACCCAGGAATGACCCCAATTCCTTGGGATTGCAATCAATACTGTTCTTCAGGGCCTCTATTCCTTTGAGACCAAAAGTGATACTGCTCCTTAGGATCCCTGATTCCTTGTGACCAAAAGTGGTATTGCTCCACTCCTTCTTAATGGAAAGTACTTTTCTCCACCCTTGAACTATGATCAGAAGTTGTTCTAGGAATGGGTTTGCCAAACAGCATCTAGTCCTGTGTCCAGTGGTAGCATAGGGATCCTCTGACAATTTATCAGGTCTCCTTACTGTTTCTGACGTGGGAGCTCCCCAAACTGCTACTGTGTCTGATGCCACCAGTTAGTATCACCAATGGTATTCTATCTACATGGGTGCTGGGCCAGCCTCTACTCCCATGTCACAAATCTCTCTTTCCAATCTCCTAAGTGATTTTAGGCCAGAAGAATGTCTCCCTTTGACCTTTTTTTTTTCTTTTTTGGCTCTGCCACTTCAGAATTTAATTTGAGACATTATTTTAAAGATTTTTTGGGAGGAGAATGTTGGGAGTCTTTGACTTAACACTTTTTTTTTCCCGCCATCTACTTCCTCAGTTTGATTTGATGCCTAGAGTAGGAAAGACCTAGATTCCAACTCCTGAGGCCTCAGCAACAAAAACAAACAAAGAAACAAACAAAAAAGACTTTTGTAATACCAGGGATGATGTGGGCACAAGAGGAGGAGTTGTATATTATCAAAACGTCAAAAAATATCTTATACACAGGAACAAATAAAATTATTTGAAGAAATGATGCAAGGGTTTAAAAAAGTAGATTAGAAAGAAAATGAGAGCTATGCAGGAGAGAATTTTTAAAAGGATCAATAGTTTAACAAAATCTTACCCTTACAAATTTCCTAAAAGTCAAGATGGACCAAATAGAAATTGATAACTTCAGAAGACAATAGGCATTCTTAAAAGAAAATCAAAAGAATGAAAAAATGTAGAAAAATATAAGATATCTCATATCAAAAATGGTGACTTGGTAAACAGATCAAGGAGACATAGCCATAGGACTACCTAAAATCCATGACCAAAAAAAACCAATCCTGAATATTGTATTTTAAGAAATAATTCGGGAAAATTGCCCAGATACATTAGAACAAGAGGATATTCTGAAAATAGAAAGAATCCACTGATTAACTTCTGAAAAAAAATCCCAAAATAAAAATTCCCAGGGATGTTTTTGTCAAAATCCAGAACTTTTAGACAAAAGAAAAAAATATGACAAACATCCAAAAAGAGGCATCAAGGTATTATTATTGTTGTTCAGGGTTTTCTTGGCAAAGATGCTGGAGTGGTTTGCCACTTACCTGTCCAACTCATTTTTACAGATGAGGACACTGAGGCAAACAGGGTTAAGTGACTTGTCCACAGTCACACAGCTAGTGAATGTCTGAGGCCACACCTGAACTCGGGAAGAGGAGTCTTCCTGACTCTAGGCCTGACGCTCTAACCACTGTACCACCTAGCTGCCTGAATCATTATTAGTATCATGTTACGTTTATCAGCTATAACATTAAAGCCCATGGAGTGAGATCTGCCAAAAGGGAAAAAGACTACAACCAAAATGACTGACCTAGAAAAACTGAGTGTTATTCTAAAAGGAAAAAAAATGGATCTTCAATAAATAGAGGGTTTAAAAACATTCCTGATGAAAAAAATGGAGCTAAAAAAGGAACTTTGAAATATAAATACAGAAATTGAGAGACCAATAAAAAAGTAACGACAAATGAATAATCCAGAAGGGACTTTATAAGGATGAACTGTCTGCATTATAATGGAAAGGGTAGATGATAAAATATTCCTTTAGGATCTTAATGCCATAAGGGGTAAGCATTTAAGACAAAAGACCTAGAGTCTGTTACTGTTTTGAAGAAACTGTAAGAAAAAAGAAAAGGGAGGGCAAGAAATGATATATAAAGGGAAAATGGGAGAAAAGATAGGGGAACTTATTAGCCCCACAACTGGCTTGTAAAGCTAGAGCTATATGCCAAACATGGAAGGAGAAGGAAGAATGAGTATCACTTGAACTTCATTTGTTTCTAAACTAGTCAAAGGAAGACAGGATACATAGACACATAGAGTTTGATGATCTTGAGAGTACAAATTGTTTTGTCTGTAACCCAGGATTCTCTGGACGTGCCTACTTCTCCTAATACGGAGACATCCTTGAGGGGCTGTTTGAGCATGCCCAGTTTGCCTAACACGGTGCCTGCTGTGTCCCCTATCATGTGGGTGAGGGTAACCTCAGTTGATTGACAACCCGCAGTGGTGACACAGCGTCTATCCTCTGCCATGCTCTTTTCTGGCAACTCTTCTCTGCTGCATCAAAAGGCTGATGATCAGATGAATGTCAGAAACTGAGCCAGGGAGAGGGACTTTCTTCCCCTGATCCCTCTTTCTCACTCTGACTCTGAGAAATGGGCTTGTGGGTGGCGGCGTTGTTGTATCTGCTCAGTATTGTTGCTTCTGTTTGGTGTTATTTGTCCTCGGTTAGGTGCCAGAGGTAAGCCTAATGGGACCCAGAACTTTGAGCCATGGCTACCTTGGAGCAAGGAGTGCAGGTGGGATGGTTCAACCAGTTAGACAGTCATGGAGAACTTGAGAAGGCAGGGTTCCTGGGATTTGAGTCCAAGGTGAGTTTTGGACTTGGAACTGGGTCTTACACTCCACTGGAACCGAGTTAAGCTATTAACCTAATCTGCTCCTCTTCAGAGACTGAGGTGATACATAAAAGTTGTTCTCTCCATTTACATGGTTGCATATTGCTTTCTTGGCTCTGCTTACTTCACTTTTAGTTGGTTCATGTAGATCTTTCCATCTGCTTACTTCACTCTTAATCAGTTCATGTAGATCTTTCCATCTTTTCTATGTTCCTCACCTATATAATTTTTTACAGTGTAGTAATATTCCATTACATTCATGTACCACAATTTGTTTAGCTTTTTTCCAAAAGATGGGCATCTTTTTCTCAGTTCCACCAACAATGTATTTGTATATCTGTAATCTGCCTCCAACATTGATTATTGCCATTTTGGGTCATATTTGCTAATTTGCAGAATGTGAGGTGAAACTTCAAGGTTGTTTTGTTGTACATTTTGCTTCTTATTAGTAATATACAACATTCTTTCATGTGATTGTGGATTCTTTACCATTCTTCTTTTCACTCTGATAAACTACGAAAGGTGAAGACCTGGGATAGATGTGGGATATGATTTTAAATGGAGGTGGTCCAGAGTCCTTTGAACCTGGGTTAGCTTTGCCTGGGAGATCAATTCAGTGACCTGGAAAGAGTTTCTAAGTAATACGTTATTATAATTATGATAACATGACATTTGAATGACTTTATACTTTTCAAAGTGCTTTTCCCAATTTCACACCCTTAATTTCATTGATTCTCCCTAACTTTTAGTGATCCTTCCTCACATGCTCTAATATTTATCTGTTTATATGTGCTAACCCTTAGTAAGATGTAATCTCTTTGAAGGCAGAGACCGTTACTAATTTTCATCTTTGTAGCCCCAGCTTCTAGCATATGCCTTATACGTAAACAGATGCATGATAAATGTGTATTTATTAAATGATTGATTTGTATTGATTGTGGGAAAAGAAACGTATCTGTTGTTCCCTGGTGTGATTGGCTTAGGGTGTAGGTCTGAGGGGGTGGGCAGGAAGTGACAATTCTGACATTAGAATAAATTCTTATGAAGTAATGTGAAGTTCTCAGTTGACATCTGGGATTTCCCACCCTCATCATCCCAGTCCTGCCAGTGATGTTGGTTTTTGGGGTGTGGGGGAATGTGTGATCTGGCTTCACAACCCTCTTCACCTGCTCCCTTGGCCCTATGTTTTGGCAGGGAATTTCACTTGGAGATAAATGATTCCCAAAGGGTAGATATAACTTCTTCTCTTTTGCTTTGTTGCCTGGAGTTTTAGTTTCTTCTTCTTTTTTGGAATGGGGGGAGAAGAGGAAGCATGGGGAATGAGCAAGGTAGGGTTAGGCAACAGGCTCTTTCCCAGTCAAACACCTGAGCTCATTCACTGGGTGTGTCTGGTTGCTTATGTAGGTTCTTTCTGAACTGTGTCAGATTTCATAATCAGCTCACTTTTCTTCCCTGGGAGAAGCAGTCTTAAAATATACAAAGCTCTATTCTCTTTCCCTTTCTTCTTTATTAAGATACATTCTTCCACCATAAAGGATTCAGAAGAGAGAGAAAGGTAAGAACCCACAAAAGGGAGAGACACAGAAAGAGAGAGAAAGAGGGAAAAGACAGGATAGAGAGAGAGTGAGAGAGAGAGAAAAAGAGAGAGGAGAAAGAGAGAGAGAGGGAGATAGAGAGGGAGAGAGAGAGGGAGATAGAGAGAGGGAGAGGGAGATAGAGAGAGGGAGAGGGAGAGGGAGAGAGAGAGGGGGAGAGGGAGAGAGAGAGGGGGAGAGGGAGAGAGAGATACAGAAGAGAGATGTCTGTCAGGAGGAAAACTTTGACATAATAAACAGCCACCTCATTCAGACCTGCTCCATAGGAGAACTCTGCCAGACAGTCAGAACACCATCCAGGATCTACTCCAGGAGCCTTGGGAAAGAGAATCCTCTTGGATGAAACCAGAATAACCTCTTTTCTTGGACTTAGCCAACTTATTTCAGCAATACTCAGGTATCGTGATGTTTGAATGTTCTATTTCAGTGAGCCTCATCCTATCTCTGGAGCTGAAATCGAACATTCAGCAAAATAGCATAACATTTGCTTCTATGAAATGCTTCTCTCTACTTCTGAATAACTCTGAGATAATTTATCTTCATTTCTTCCATTCCCTGGTCATTTCCTGGCAGGCCTGGCAGAACTGGAGGATACAACTACCCAATTCTGCCTCTTTCTTCCTATCCCCAAGGTGCATTCTTTGCATTCCTTCTTTCTTTTCTGTTTTATTTTCGCCCTTAACTGTACTGAGTAAATTAATCCCCAGAGATTCCTTTTCAAAGCAGAAATGCTCATCATAAACAACAAAGCTCCTATGGTACTCGTTCCTTAAATTGGTGGATCTTGCATGAATCCCGGTGGTGGAGAAAAAGATCTTCTGCATACCATTTTCCCCCTTTTTATAACAATGATCTCCAACTATGCTTGCTTAAATGGTTGGGTTGAATCCATAGGTTAGGGGATTGATGAGATGGTATGTTTATTAAAAAAGATATAAAAAATAAATTACAAATTCATTCCAGAAACAGAATAGAATCTAACATCTCAAGTGACCTGAGGACATTTCTAGTCTAACTTCCTACCTAAAATAGAAATCCCATTACAGCAAGTGCTTATGGGTGGTCATTGGGCTTTTGTTTGAACAGATGGCATAGAATGTTAGACAGCATAATCGAGTGTGCTCAGATGGAGGAGAGTTCTGTCCTACTGGAAGCACATCTGGAATATCATGTTCAGGGAAGCCCAGGTTCTAGTCCTCGCTCCAGTTGTCTGGATGACCTTGAAGAAGTAATTTAGCTTTTATGGGCTTGGGTTTCCCAATCAGTAAAACGAGGGGTTTACTTTGCTGTATAACTTCTTAGTTTGCTATAACTTATTAATTCCTCAGCTTTTCCTTTGGGAGTTACAAAAAAAAGAATCTGATCCCTATTTCATAGGATAGCTCTTGAAGTATTTGAAGACAACTACTGTGTCCCCACTAAGTGCTGCCCACTAAAAAGGAAGGGAGAAAGAAAGAAGGAAGCGTTTGTTTTGTGCTACTATGTACTAAGTATTTTTTAAAATAAACTTTTTACACCAAAAGCAAATATTACTCATTTTATCCTCACGATAACTCTGGGAGGAAGGTGCAATAACTCCATTTTATAGTTGAGGAAACTGAGGCAGACAGCAGCTAAGTAACTCACCCAAGATCACACGAAGCTGGATTTGAATGTAGGTCTTTTCAAGTAGGGAAAGCTGGATAGCTTAGTGGATAGAGTGAATAGAGTGAATAGAATTTGGAGTCTGGAAGGCTCCTCTTTATACTGTGTGACCTTGGGCAAGTCACTTAACTCTGTTTGCCTGTTTCATCTGTCAAATGGGCTGAAGATGGAAACGGCAAACCTCTCCAAGTATCTTTGTCAAGAAAACCCCAAATGATGTTACAAGGAGTCGGACTCGACTGAAAAAGACTGAACCACAAACAACAACCATTTCCCAAGTCTGGGCCTACAGCTCTATGCACTGGGTTACCAGATGCCTCCAATTTGGTTGTCTCTTTTATTAATACTTCAAGGGTCTGAATGATGCGACCTCTTTATGTGTGCATGTCAGTCCCTACATAGTTTAGTCAGAAGTTTTCTAGAGTTATCACGTCCCAAAAAGTCATCATTCTAAAAGTCACATCTGAGTCTGTATAATTAAGCTAGGATGCACTTGAAATCTTTCTAGCTTGGTTGGACTTTTCAGAGTCTGTGCCTAACTGTAACTGTCTTTGAGAATCTAGGGTCACCTTCATGTCACCTGGTCAACTAGGAGGCACAATAAGTAAGAGCGTGAGACTTGGAGTCTGGAAGACCTGAGTTCAAATCCAGCCCCGGACGCTATGTAACCTTGGCAAGTTGCTTCACCCTGTCAATCTCAGTTTCCTCACCAGTGAAATGGAGACAATTGACAGCATTTTACTCCCGGGGTTGTTGTGAGGATAAAAGGAGAGAGGTGTAAAACACTTCATAAACCTTAAATAGCTGTATAATTTCTAGCTCTTATTATTGTCACCAGCATTATCATTAATAAGATCTGGGAGCAATAGGAGTCATTGGAGTACATTGGGCAGTAAGGGTTCTCCTTCAGTAGTGTTCTTCGAGGTCAATAATCACTTGTTGGGGGTGTTGTAGAGGAGACTCTTGATCAGGCATGGATTGGATTAGATATTATCCTAGGTCTCCTAGTGCTGAGATTCTGTGATCCTATGGCCAGTAGACAGAAGCCACAGAGGAGATTTCAGTTTAGTTTATGGAAGAACTTTCTAACAATATGGTCCTGTTTTGCAGTAATTTCAGTCATGTTTGACTCTTCGTAATCCCATTTGAGGTTTTCTTGGCAAAGATACTGGAGTGGTTTGCCATTCTCTTCTCCAGATCATTCTACAGATAAGGAAACTGAGGCAAACGGGGTTAAGTGACTTGTCCAGGGTCACAGAGCTAGCAATTGTCTGAGGTCAGATTTTAATTCATGAAAATGAGTCTTCCTGACTTTAGGCCATGCACTTTATCTACTGCATCACCTAACTGCCCAACAATATGGTCTATTTAACAGTTAACTGGACTGCCTCATGAAGTAGTGAACTCTCTAGCAGTAGAGTATTTGAGTAGAGGTCCCATGACCCCTGTGGTAGCATAGTGCCAAAAAATAAGAAGAAAGACAGAAAAAAGAAGGATAGAAAGTATGGGGGGAGAGAGAGAGAGAGAGAGAGAGAGTGCACTGGACATAGTGACACATACCTGTAATACTAGGGGTGCTGAGGCTGGTGGGCCACTTGAACTCAGTTCTGAGCTAGAGTCAGCTAAGACAATCAAGTGACCACACTGCTTGACACCAATATGGTGAGACTATGATGGGTAGGGGTGCACTAGGCTGCCTAAGGAGAGGTGAACCAGTCTAAGGAAACCCATTTCACAAAAAGAGAAGAGAAAAGCAAAGAGAAGAAAGATAATAGCATCTTATACAAGAAGGTCCTTGCTAAATGCTTTTTGAATTCAACTTTGTGGTATAGAAGGGATTCCCAGATTGGGTGGGATGTTGAACCAGATGCCATCTTAAGCATGCCCAGTGCCCTGGATGGTAGAGGATCTATAGATACCTCAATATCTCTTTCAACTTAAGATTCTATTATGGGGGGGCTTACAGGGTTCAATTCTATTCAATTGAACAATAATTGATTAAGTACCTACTCCTTGACAGGCATTGTGTTCCATGTTGGGCTGGAGATGGGTCTCCTCCCCTCAGACTGGGAGTTTTCTGAAGCCTTTCAAGGATGCTTGGCCACAAGAGGTGGCTCCATGCCTTAATGTTAAATGTCTTATGTCTCTCCTAGGATAGCTGTCTGTGGTCTGTCACCTCAGGGCCCTTCCTGGGTTCCTTGAAGATGTTTGTGGAGTTACTTTTTTTTTCCATTCTGGCTCTTGGACACTGTGGTGAGTTTTCTCCTCCTTGGATTACAATAGCTCTGAGTAAACAGGCGGGCGGTAAATCTATCTATGTTGCCTTTTATCTCTGGTAGCGATGTGGAATGGAGACAAGGGCAGGCCAGGCATGGAGATCGACTTCTCCTTGTCAACCTTGAACCACCACCCTTGCAAGTTCTGACCAGCCTGTCTTTCCTACTATTTCTACCCTATTCCTTTGGTTCTTTTTAACCTTATTGCTGGGGCCAACGTGAAACACAGGGTCAACATGGTGCAGATGTGGGGCATAGATATAACTCTATTGCATCTGCGCCACACAATTGAAACCTTATACATGTTATCATCTTAACTGTTTCATATGTGTTAGTCTTTACCCCAGGCTAAAATGTAAGTTCTTTAGGGACAGGGTCTTTGTCTTATACTTTCCTTGTTTCCCACGCAGTGTTTAGTGTAAGCATGTCAATAGATGCTATTATTATTAATTATTTGTGGTGCTTTATGGTAAGCAAAATGCTTGTTTGAAGCAGTGAGTGGAAGCTATAAAGAGGCAAATTTCAGCTCAAGGTAAGGAATCGCTTCCTAACGATTAGAACCATCCAAAAGTAGAATGGGCTTCCTTGAGAACTGGTAGGTTCGCCCTTATTGGATTCCTTCAAGTAGAGGCTGGGTAACTTCCTGCTAGGCGTGTTGGAGAGGGGCATTCTTGCTCATGATCACTAACATTTATATAAAGCATTCACTATCTGCCAGGCACTGTGCTAAGTATGGTCTTATTTGATATGATCTCATTGGGATAGAAGTGCTATTATTATCCCCATTTTATAGTTAAGGAAACCAAAGCAAACTGAAGTGAAGTGACTTGCCCAGGGTCACACAGCTAGGAAGTATCTGAGGTCTTATTTGAGCTCAGGTCTTGCTGACTCCAGGTCTAGAGCTCTATCCACTGTGCCACCTGGCCACCTATTGATATTGTTCAGGCAGGAGCTGGACTAGCCAAGCCCTGAGATCCATTCCAACTCAGTGATTCTCCTGTGTAAAATGAAGCGGTTTGTTACTACCCCACTCCTGATATGAGAAGTAATGACATCAAAGTGCAAATTAAGATTTTTTTTTTCGATGTGGTCAACAAGAGAATTTATTTTGCTTGACTAAATGTGTTTAATTCATCTGGAAGAACAAAATGTGAAGAATATCAAAGGAATTAATGAAAAACAGTACAAAGGAAGGTGGTCTAGCAACACCAGATCTCAAGCTGTATTATGAAGCAGTAAAGATTAGTGCCGACCGTGTTCCACAGTCAATGGCCGTCGTAACCTGGTGTTTGGCAAACCCAAAGACCCCAGCTTTTGGGATAAGAACTCACTATTTGGCAAAAACTGCTGGGAAAAATGAAAAACAATGGGACACAAACTAGGGATAGACCAACATTTCACACTTGCACCAAGATGAGGTCAAAACGGGTGCATGATTTAGACGTAAAGGGTGACATCATAAGCAAATTAGAAGAGCAAGGAATCGTCTACCTGTCAGATCTACAGGGAGGGGAAGAGTTTGTGACCAAAGAAGAGATAGAGAGCATTACAAAATGTAAAATAGATAATTTTGATTACATTAAATTAAAAAGCTTTTGTACAAACAAAACCAATGCAACCAAGATTAGGAGGGAAGCAGAAAGCTGGGAAACAATTTTACAATGACTGCCTCTGATAAAGGCCTCATTTCTCAAATATACAGAGAACTGAGTCCAATTTCTAAGAATACAAGCCATTCTCCAATTGATAAATGGTCAAAAGTTACGAACAGGCAGTTTTTGGATAAAGAAATCGAAGCTATCCATAGGCATATGAAGACGTACTCTAAATCACTTTTGATTAGAAAAATGCAAATTAAAACAACTCTGAGATATCAGATTGGCTATTATGACAGAAAAGGAAATTGATTACACATGTAGTCAAAAATAGGGTTTTTGTTTTTCTTTCTCAATGGGGTGGGAGGGATTTTCATTGGTTGAAAAAAAACTAATATAAGAAAGGAGTTCAACTAGTTGGACTCCAAGGTCTGTTCCATCTTTAACATTTTTTGGCACCGAATTAGACACTGAAGTGCTGCTATGCAAATTAAGAGGCAGAAGGAAAAGTGTATCTCTGGTAGAGTGGGGAGGGATTTTTAATCTTAGACAAGGTGGGGCCAGTGAATTCTTTTTCTTTTCCTCCAGTCAGTCTGGTTAGGCTTTCTGATGGAGGATGGAGATAGTATTAAGGAGAAGTCAATAAACCTTTATTAAGTGCTGACCAAGTTCCAGGCACTGTGCTAAGAGGTGGGGATACAAAAAGGGGCAAAAGACAGCCCCCGCCCTCAAGGAGCTCACAGTCTAATGGGGAGACAAGGAAACTAACATGTACAAACAAGCTACCTGTAGGACAAATAGGGATTTAATAAGAGAGGAAAGGCCCAAGAATTGAATGGGATAGGGAAAAACTTTTTGTAGGAAGTGAGAGTTTAGCTGGCACTTAAAGGAAGCTAGGGAAGCGGAGGAGGGACAGCAGTTTGAAAGATGGGGAAAGAAGTTGGGGGATGGCCAATGCCTGAGACAGTAACCAGCTGGAGGATGTATATGCCTTTAAAAACTTTCTCTTGAGATTCAGAAGGGGCCACAGACAAGCAAGTCAGTGTTAGAATTACCGAGTGAAATTTGAATTTAAATTGAATTTCCTTAAAATGGAATACTTTAAAAAACTTGGAGATCCTCTCTGACATAAGCAGTCCTTTTTCCTCTTCTTGTGTGGGGAAATACTCATATTTGCCATTGTTTTTCCAAGTTCATAATAATGAAAGGAAAAATTAAAACAAACTAGAACTCTGTTTAAGAAACACTTAGGCCCAATTATGAGAACACATATTCTCTTGCAGATGGCAGTCCCAACCTCGTTACTTCAAATGAAAGCAACACAGACTCCACAGCAAATGATTTTCAAAGTTTGATTGACAATATCACTTTGCTCATTAAAAAGGTGAAGAGACCATATGGAGGTGAGTGATCTTCTAGCCTGGTTGGGTTGATTCAGTTGGTCTTGGATGTTTCTGCTGGTTGGGGATGGAGGGGGGAGGTAGAGGGATGCCATTCAATAACATGGATCTGGGAGAGGCTAGGAGAAGCTGAGGCCTTTATCAGCTGTGATGGAGGTTGGGGATGGGGAAGTGGGGAAGAGACCCAAAGAGGTGTTAGTCTGCCAGTGGTCTTGATAGTGTTGGGCAATGGTCCAGGGAATGGGAACAGGAGAAGATCTAGAGAAAGCAGATTGGGTTTATAGTCTTAGGGACCTTTCAGTCTGATGGGGGGTGGAGAAACACAACTTTCACCCTCATGGAGTCTTGATTTAAATAAGGGAAAACACAGCCTCTGCTGCCCTTAAGCTACCAGGTGAAGAAGGACATGTGAAGTCCTTACCCTCTTGGGTTGATAAAGGAGACATAATCGTCAGGGACCTACCAGTCTGATGGACAGTTAGATTATACATCTGGGATGCAGAGAGACAGAGAAAACCAAGAGCAAATGAGTGTAGCAAAAAATTAGCACACAAGGAGAAGATGAATAAAAGTATGATTTGGGGTCACATACAGGCCTTGATGTACCACAGATAGTAGAAAGAGTTCTGGCCATGGAATCAGAGGACTTGGGTTTGAATCCTGCCTCACACTTACTATGTATGTTACTACTATGTATGTTTCCTTGGGTGAGTGACTTCCCTCTTAGGACCTCCATTTTCTTATCTGTAAAATGGACTAATTGAAGTCTAACATCCATTCCTGCTTTAAAACACAATGCTCATGCTATTATAAAGGAGAAGAGCTCAAAAGGTGGATAGAGCTGGGTTTTGGTGGGGGAGGTCAGTTCATTAGAGGAGGTTAAATGGAAGAGCCAGGTCTGGGAAGAAGAGTGGGGCACAGAGCTCAGGGGCACAGAAGGAAGAGGCCTGTCCAGATAGAGAACACCCACAGGGAGCAGAGGGTCATTTCAACTCACAGGTTTTACTCCTGGAGGTAGAAAGTCTATGCTGGGGTGGGAGTACTGGGGCATTCATGAAAAATAAAGACAAGATAATGAAGAGGGGAGAAGATTATGTTATGGGAGAGGGCTTTATTTCTGTGCTTCTCTTAAACATTAAGGGCAGAGAAGAACTCCTGATTTCTTTTTCTTTTTGGAGGCAGTTTGGGTTAAGTGAATTGGCCAGGGTCACATAGCTAGTAAGTGTCTAAGGCTGGATTTGAACTCAAGTCCTCTTGATTCCAGGGCCAGTGCTCTATCCACTGCCCCATCTATCTGCCCCAGGAACCTCACTTTCACAGACAAGATAGCCAGGAGAGAAGGGTTTATTGAGAAACACTAAGGAGAAAACATCAAGTGATGTCTCTGTGGGTTTTCCCCATCAGGTTCCTTCCAGATGATTCCTCGATCAGAATGGAGAGCAGGGCCTTCTAGCTGCAACACCCAGCTGAGGACTCCTGTCCCATACCTCATCATCCACCATATCCCTGGGCATGAGTGTCATGAGAAGGGTACCTGCCAGCAGGTAGTGAAGGGCCTACAAGAGCTTCACATCAAAACAAACGGCTGGTGTGATGTGGCTTACAAGTAAGACACAGGGACAGAGGCCTCCAGGCTGGCCAACAAGGTTTGACTCAGGTGGCCTGGGTTCTTCATTCCATTATTGTCATTGCTGAGTCATGTCTAACTCTCTCTGACCACCCCATTTGGGATTTTCTTGGCAAAGGTACTAGAGTGGTTTGCCATTTCCTTCTCCAGCTCATTTTACAGATGAGGAAACCAAGGCAAACAGGGTAAAGTGACTTGCCCAGGGTCACACAGTAAGACTTTGAGTCCAGAATTGAACTCACAAAGATGAGCCTTCCTGACTCCAAGCTTGGCACTCTATCCACTGAGCCATCTAAATGTCCTTCATTCCATGTTATCCTTATTTAGCCAGCTAGGTAGTTCAGTGAATAATAAATAGCGTGCTGGACTTAGAGTCAGAAAGACCTGAGCTCAAATCCTGACTCAGACTCATAAGCAGTGTGATCCTGGGCAACTCACTTAGTCTCACTCAACCTCAGTTTACTCATCTGTAAAATGGGGATAATAACAGCACCTATCTCATATGGCTGTTGAGAGAATCAAATGAGATAACATGCAAAAGGCACTTTACAAACCTAAAAGCATCATGCAAATGTTAGTTGTTATTTCTATCATCATCATCATCGTTACTTTCAGGATTTTTTTATGGAAGGCCTGTCTATTCAACTTAGTGCTTGGTTGGCTTGGACCACTTAGAAAGTGGCATCTATTTTCAGTGATGTGGACAAGCTATTAGAGGGCGGAAATTTAGTCCCCTGAATAATAATAACATTGTGCATTTTGTGCATATACATGTGAAAGGCAGTGTGGTAATAGTGAATAGAGAGCTGGCTCCTCAGTCAGAAAGACCTGAGTTCCAGCCATGCTACACACTAGCAGTGTGATCCTAGGCAAATCACTTAACCTCTCAGGGTCCCAGGTAACTCTCTAGGAAAATAAGTTGCAGAAAAGGAGAGGAAGTTCCCCTCTAAAATCATCCTATACCCATTTTACAGTTGAGGAAACTGAGGCAGATAGAACTTAAGTGACTTTCCAAGGATCATACAGCTAGGAATTATCTGAGGCTGGATTTGAACACAGGTCTTCCTGACTCCTGTTCTATTTACTGTTCTTTAGGGAGAATGACCAGGTGAAGGAATTTAATAGGAAAAAATGGTGGTCTTACAACCAAGTCAGGCCCAGGCAGGCAACAAACATTTATTAAGCCCTAACTATGTTCCAGACACTGTGCCAAGTGCTGGGGGATACAAACACAAGGAAAAAGAAAGATGGTCCCTGCCCTCAAGGAGATTGCATTCTAACAAAGCAAGACAATACAAAAAAGGGAGCAGAAAAGGAAAGAGGGGAGAGACAAAGTATTGTAGTAAAGTCTGGAGAGTCAGAAGCAGAACTGGGAGCCAACTGAGGGCTGGCCTGGGCTCCTCCCCAAAATGGACTTGCCAGAGAGAACTCCCCAGGGGAAGAAGACTGGAGGCGAGAAAGGCAGGGATGAGAAGGTCCCCGGGGTCCTACAGGTTCCCCAAATCAACTTCATAAGCAAAAACTAACTTTAATTCAGTTAAACTGAATAAGCATTTATTAAACACCGTACCAGGCACTGTGCTAAGTATTATGTATACAAAGGGAAAAAATGAAATAGTCCCCTCAAAGAGCTTATTGGATAGGAAAGGCATGACTAGACAGCTATTTGTCTGTGAAACATAGGAGGGATTTTTAATGGACTACAGGGGCCAGTGGATAGAACGCTGGATCTGGAGTCAGTGGTAGATTTAAGCATAGGCCGCTAGGTGGCGACATAGTGCAGAGTACCAGGCCTGGAGTCAGGCTGATTCCTCTTCCTGGGTTTGAATCTAGCCTTAGACACTCACTAGCTGTTTGACCCTGAGCAAGTCACCTAACCGTGTTTGCCTCAGTTTCCTCATCCGTAAAGTGAGCTGGAGAAGGAAATGGCAAAACCACTTTGGCATCTCTGCCAAGAAAACCCCAAATGGGGTCATGAAGAGTCAGACATGACTGAAAATGACTGAACAGCATAGGATCAATGTGAGTCAACAGTGTAGGGAGGACCAGGAAATGCATCTTGCAGAAGGTGGGATTTGAGCTGAGACTTAAAGGAACCCACGGTAACCAGGAGATGAGAAGCAAGAACATTTAAAAAAATTTTACAGATGAGGAAACTGAGGCCCAGGGAAGTTAAGCAACTTTCCCAAGGTCACACAAATAGTATGCATTGACTTGATTTGAATTCAGGTCCTCTTTATCTAGAGCCAATTCTCTTTCTGTTCTACTCTGCTACCTTGTTGTTGTTGTTGTTATCTATTATATTCTGTTAGCAAGATGCTTAAATCTTTTGTTCAGCTATGTCTGACTCTTTGTGACCTCATTGTAGGTTATTTTAACAAAGATACTAGAGTGGTTTGCCATTTCCTTTTCCAGCTCACTTTATAGATGAGAAAATGGAGACAAACAGGATTAAGTGAGTTTCCAAGGGTCACACAGCTAGTAAGTGTCTGAGACCAGATTTGAACTCAAGAAGATGAGTCTACCTGACTTCAGGCCCAGTGCTCTACCCACTGTGGCGCCACCTAGTGGCCCATGCTTAAATCTACCACTATTAATTTTCTATGCAATTCCTTCCATAAATTAGTTAATTCTTCCTTTATCCATTTAGTTGCCCTTCATTAGGTCTGCAGCAAACCAATATTGGTATGCTTTCATTCTCAATAGGATACTTTTAAACAAGACAGAATTTTCTTTACATCTCAATGCTTTCTAAAGTGAATACAACTTTGCAAGACATCCCTGCAACTCGATTTTATTGAGCTAGCTGTAGCATGGAAAATCTGGATCTATGCTATAACTTTAAATCCATGTATGTCCTTTGGCATTGTATCATTTATCCTTCTGACTCATTACTTCTAAATCTATTCTTCATCCTCACTGTGGCCTCCAGGCACTACTACACCCCCCTCTCTTCTCCCAGCACATTGTACTTGTACTGGTCTCACTTTCTTCCCTCTACAATCTTGACCCTGTTATTCATTTGAATGCTGTCCTCTACCTTTTTCTTACTGCCTTGTTCTACCAACTCTCATGTCTGCACACACACACACACACACACACACACACACACACACACACACACACACTGAAATCTTCTGTTACCCATAATATCTTGCTTTCTCTGCTCATAATGACTTTTTGCAGAATGTCCCTGGAGGAAGTTACATAACGGTGCTCCCCAGGTCTGGTATAAATTCATGTAGAAGCAGTGAGATAGTTCAATGGATAGAGTACAGGACCTGGAGTTAGGAAGACCTGAGTTCAAATCCTCCCTCAAAAACTTAATGGCTGTGTGACAGTTATTGGTCAAGTCACTTAACTTTTATGCACCTCACTTTTCATCATCTGTAAAATGGGGATGATAATAGCATTTGTTTCAGAGGGTTATTGTGAAGATAAAATAGTATTATAAAGTGCTTTGTAAGCCTTAAGTCACTCTATAAATGCTATTATCATCATCATTATTAAGCATCATAATAAGACTGTACGGGAGAAATTGACCATTGTACCTTTTATAATATGGCTCTAAGAAGGGAATATAGTGCTCTAGACATAGATTTTCTCCTCCAGGACATTGCAAGAAAAAAATTATTCTAGTGAGTTGGGGAATTGGGGTTCCTCTCTGTAGCTGGTTTGTACTGCTGGCCTTTAAACATTGGATTTCTTTACATCTTGACAGTTTCCTGATTGGTGATGATGGCAATGTGTATGAAGGTGTGGGCTGGGCCATCCAAGGCACTCACACTGTGGGCTACAGCGACAAGTCACTGGGGTTTGCATTTGTGGGGAGCGCAGCAGGTAATGGTCAATCCAACCAGGCCTTAGCTTAGCAACTTCTGAGCTCCTGCACAGACCATTTACAAGGAAAGGGAACAGAGATATCCCAAGGTAGATCTGGGAAATATAAACCCTACAACCTGATTAATTCAGGGTTTGTTTTCTTTTTTTGGAGGGGGGATTTCAAGTCAGAATTACATAGCTACTTGATACATCTTCCCTTCATTTTGCCCAGGGAGAGACAAGTTGATCTATATATTTTATTCTATTTATTTCAGAAATATTACAACTTCAATAAATTCTCAGTAACCAGTTTTATCACAGTGTTAAGAATCTGTACACTCCCCAAGTTTTTCTTTCTGAAATAAATGGTTTGTTTTGAAAGTGCCACAAGCATCAACTAGGAATAAAATCTTAATAGGTATTTCTCTGTCTCTCTCTGTTTCTGTTTGTCTCTGTCTCTCTGTCTCTGTCTCTTTGTCTCTGTCTCAGTCCCTCCCTCTCTCTCTCTCTCTCTCTCTCTCTTCCTCTTTCTCCCTCATTTTACAGATAAAGAAAGTGATGTTTTGAAATGTGAAGTGACTCATATAAGGTCACATAGCTAGTAAGTGGCACGATTAGAATCCAGGACTTTTGGTGCCCATTTCAAGCCCACTGCTCTTTCTGCCATCTCATGCTACTATTCTCTAGCCCCACTCTCTCAGTCCTCTGAGACTCCTCAGCTCTGGCTTTGAGGCTGAGCAGGTGACCTGCTTCCCTTCCCATGCCTTCCTTTTCCCCATGTCTGAACTTTCACACATGCCACCCTCCTAGTCAGTGGTACTCTTCCCATTTCCTCTCTTTCTAGCTTCCTCCCTCCCTTGCTTCACCTCTTCTTTCCCTATGGACCCTTTTCTAATGAGTACCATCCATTTCTGCTCCCTCTCAGTGGTTCTCAACCTTCCTAATGCCGCGTATGTGGGCGTATCTGCATGTGGGCGGTCCTGCCTGGAGACGGATAGAGGAGCAGTGTCTCGGTTCCTAAGACCATCGGAAATATGTGTTTTCCAGTGGTCTTAGGTGACCGCTGTGAAAGGGTTGTTTGACCCCCAAAGGGGTCGCGACCCACAGGTTGAGAACAGCTGCTAGTCTCTCCCTTTCTCCTCAGCCCCTATGGAGGATGAGAACGGGGCTGCTGTAGCACGGTAGTGGTTCCTAGATGGGGTTATACAAAGAAAGGCACAGAGAGCTCTGCCCATGGGTGGGGTGGGGTGGAGGTGGGGGGCTGATATTTGAGTTAAACTAATAGATGAATATTTTGGCTCGTGATCGCTTGTCAGGAAGTTCTCCTAGTGCTGCTGCCTTGGCTGTGGCTGAGAATTTGACCTCCTTTGCTGTCTTCAGAGATTACCTCTCATCTAACTACATCCAACCACTATTGGTTCAGAGTGAGTCCTGTCTGGCCTCCCCAAACAGCACAGTGGCCAAGAAAGGTAAGCCCTTGACTTGGTCCATTCGTTTTCTTTTTATTTTAAAACAAAATTTTAATTGATATCTGTTGGTTTTGCCTTGCATTTCTCATGGCATGCTTCCCCTCTGTATTCCCTTTCAATATAATACATTTAATACAATTTCATTTTGTTTCATTTCATTTTAGTTCAATTCAATAAATATTAACTAAGTAACTGCATAATTAAAAGGCTTGTATGGCAGATAGGTGGCTCAGTGGTTAGAGCGCTCAGCCAGGAGTCAGGAAGACCTGAGTTCAAATTTGGCCTCAGCTGTTTATTAACTGTGTGACCTAGGGCATGTCATTTAACTTCTGTTTGTCTTAGTTGACTGGAGAAGGAAATGCACCTCCAGGACTTTTGCCAAGAAAACTGCCACGGATGGTATTGGTGTGCTGAGGTCCACTGGGTCCTGAAGAGTCTGACATGACTGAACAACAACATGATGTAATGCAATGGTGCCCAAGGTTCTTTGTTCTGGAAATTTTATTCAACAACAAAATATATTGTGAACCCCCAAGTTAATTTTAGCTTTATTCATTAAGTATTTAATATAACAACAGTGATAACAAACTTATGATGCTTCAAACAGGCACTTAAGAATAGTAAGTATAATAGTACCTACTACGTACCAGGCGCCATGTAAGTTATTTACAATTAGGATCCCATTTGATCTTCACAACAACCCTGGGAGGTAAGTGCTGTTATCATACCTATTTAACAATGGAGGAAACTGAGGCAAATAGAGGTTAAGTGACTTGCCTGAGGTCACACAGCTAGTAAGTGTCTGAGCTAGTAAGTGTGAGGTTGAATTTGAACTCAGATCTCTTGAGTTCCAAACCTGGCACTCTATCCAATATACCGCCTATTTGTAACATAATCAGGCAATTATTTACTGCCCAAGGTACCATCAAAGAACTTTTAGCTCAAACTTCTTGGACCAGCAGGGTTGGAGAACCACTAAATGGGAACCGCTGTGACTAGAGAGTTAGCCTTGGACTTGAACTTGGGTTCAAGTCTTGCCTTTGAGACATACTAGCTTTATGTTCCTGGATGAGTAGTTGAACCTCTAAGATGTCCGAGTCTATAAATTTCAGAGAAAGTGCCAATCTGCATTAACAGAAGATGTTCTCATCCAGAGATTCCCATACAAAGATAGCTCTTTCTTCTTTATGATTAACAATGCCAGAAGGCTGTGCTAGCCACTGAGGGAAATACGGAACTTAGGTAGGACACTGTCTAGACCCCCTGACCAGTCCTTCCCCCTTCAACAATCTTCTGACTTGTCCCTGTCTAGAGGGACCCTTCCTGCTGTGTCCTGGCTGATTTTCTTCTGAAACAGCGCCTGAATGTGGACAGTCAGAGTTCTGAGGATGGGCAAGCCTTCAAGACTGAACCTCATCTAGCTCTGTCCCCTCCAGTCTCTCCTGGTAAAAGATATGGATGTCTTTTAGGTGGAAGAATAATAATAATAATTGATGGTGATGATGAATATTTCTACAGCACTTCCCATGTGCCAAGAACTATATTAAGTGCTTTAAAATTTTATTCACATTTGATCCTTACAACAACCTGGGGAGGGAGATGCTATTATCATGATATTTCAGAGATGAGGAAACTGATGTAAATAGAGGTCAAATAACTTGTCTAGGGTCACATAGCTAGAAGGTGTCTGAGGCTGGATTTGAACTCAGGTCTTCCTGACTTTAGAACCACATGTGTATATATTATATACTCATCTATGTACCAAGTAGCATTTTTTTTTTTTTGGCACAGACCTACAATTTCATCTGGCAGGGGAATTCCCAATGTGCAAACAGGGGATAGTCCTAGCTGTGTGACCCTGAGCAAATCACTTAACTTGTTTGCCTTAACTGCCTTAACTCAGGTTTCCCTGATCCATTCATTTTCCAGTGTCTTTTTAAAAAATGTCAATTAGCAGGGGCAGGTAGGTGGCACAGTGAATAGAGCACCAGCCCTGGAGTCAGGAGGACCTGAGTTCAAGTGTGACCTCAGACACTTAACACTTACTAGCCGTGTGACCTTGGGCAAGTCACTTAACCCCAATTGCCCTGCCTTACCTCCTCCAAAAAAAAGCAAAAAATGAAATAAAATAAAAGTGTAAATCAGCAAATGTAATTGGCATTAAGTTTTGACTTACCACAATAATCCCAACAGGAGAACACATCTCATTGTAAATAGATTTCCTAAATGGGGAATGAAAATAATAGCATCTACCTGGCAGGGCTGTGGTGAGAATCAAATGAGATGTTTTTAAAGTGCTTAGCACAACGATTGGCACAGAGTAGGCACTTACTTATTGGTTATTGGCTAAACGTTTCTTTCTTTCCCATGTTCTTTTCTCCCACTGATAAAGATATATAGCCGTTCTGCAATTCATACTTTGACTAGCTTATGGCCACACACCTAGAATATGTCAGAGAGTGAACCCAGCTGGGTCTCCCTCCTTTTCATACTGAAACACATATATGTACTTACACATTTGTCTTCTTAGCTGAATATTTTCAAAGTCAAATAAAAGTTAATTTTTAAAATGAGCACCATTCATTTTTAAGACCTTGATCAGGCATTTCTCTACACTTGGCACGCTTTTCTCTGATTCTTCTGTCTTCCATGAATGACCCTTGGATCTATGTCATCTTTTTAAAATTTTATGTTTTATTT
Organism: Pseudochirops cupreus; assembly: GCA_028627135.1. Taxonomy (NCBI): domain Eukaryota; kingdom Metazoa; phylum Chordata; class Mammalia; order Diprotodontia; family Pseudocheiridae; genus Pseudochirops; species Pseudochirops cupreus. Next base: position 132,470,378 of record CM053584.1, read on the forward strand.
TTTTTTCCCAGTTACACGTAAAAACAATTTTTAACATTCATTTTTAAAACTTTGAGTTCCAAATTCTCTCCCTCCCTCCCTATAGAGAAGGTAAGTAATTTGATACAGGTTTTACATGTATAGTCATACAAAACATATCCATAATAGTCATGTAAAAAAAACCATAGACCAAAAAACTAAAGAAAAATACAGCAAAAAAAAAAAGATTTGTTTCAATCTGTATTCAGACACTATCAGTTCTTTCTCTGGGGATGTATAGCGTTTTTCTTTTTTTAAAAAATTGATTTGTTTACTTTTAGTTTACAAGATTCAGTCCCACAATCCCTTGAGTTTCAAATTTTCTCCCTTCCCTCTCTCCCC
>CM053584.1:132471237-132557447 GCA_028627135.1 Pseudochirops cupreus
GACTTTAGTGGGAAGTATCTTTGTGTGCGTTTTGGAGTTCCAGGATTGGTTTAGAGTCCTATTTTATGGGTATTTTGGGGTGGCTATGTGAGAGCTGCGCTATGTTGCTGCTTCTACGCCGCCATCTTGGCTCCGCCCCCCAAGAAAATATTTTGAAAGCCCTAAAGTACAGTAGGAATATAAGCTACTATTGTCATTACCACTGGCCTTCTAATTTTCCCGATGTCTTTCTCCTCCCTCTTCAGAATGCCCCGACATCATCCCTCGCTCCTCCTGGGGAGCCCAAGAAACTTACTGCCCTAAGCTGCTCAAGCCAGCCAAGTATGTCATCATAATCCACACTGCAGGCCATGGTTGTAACGTGACTGAAGAGTGCAAGATAACTGTTCAAAACATCCAGGCCTACCACATCTACAAGAGGAGTTTCTGTGACATAGGTTACAAGTAAGACACATGAAAAGTCCTTTCCTGTAATTTCCTCCACAGCCAGCCAGGTGGGCAGCTCATTAATTAAGCAGATTATTGTGGTAGGCTCTGGAAAAGATGCAAAGTTTAGACGAGGTAGGGTCCCTGCCCTCATGGAGCTTATAGTCTAGTGGGGGAAGAAGCGCATCTAATTATATTGGACAACGTTAGGGGCAGCTAGGTGGATAGTGGATAGAGTGAATGGAGTGCTGGGCTTAGAGTCAGGAATACCTGAGTTCAAATGTGACCTCGGACACTAACTGTGTGACCCTGGGCAAGTCACTTAACCCTGTTTGCCTCAGTTTCCTCATCTGTAAAATGAGCTGGAGAAGGAAATGGCAAACAGCTCCAGTATCTTTGCCCAGAAAACCCCAAATGAGATCATGAAGAGTTGGACGTTGATCAGCAATAACAACACAAAATTGTAGGACTTTGAGTTAGAAGACATCTCAGTGTTTGTTTAGTTTTCAGTTTCATCTAGACCAGTCTCCAGGATGACTTTTCTGATTTGGATTCACCTTGATCCTGAGTCAGCTCTTCAAGTTAGTGTTGGACATTAATCTACTATTAAATAGCCTGTGTTCAAGAGGCGGCATTTGGATATAAACCTGATTTCTGAATCAGGAATACCTGGGTTCAAGTCCTGCCTTGGACTTGGCTAGTGCGGCAAGTCATAGTGGTTATGTGATTCTGGACAAATCATTTAAATTATTATTATTTTTTTTATTTTGCTTTTTGGAGGGGAGAAGGCAATTGGGGTCAAGGTCACATGGCTAGTTTTTTGTGTTAAGTGTCTGAGGCTGGATTTGAACTCAGGTCCTCCTGAGTCCAGGGCCCGTGCTCTACTCACTGTGCCACCTAGCTGCCCCCAATCATTTAATTTCTAAAACTCTCTAAGACTAAAAGATGAAGAGCAGGCACTGACCTGCATCCCAATAAAAAAAATGTTCGCCTTCAAATGTGTATTGGATTTAGAATTTGAAAAAAATCGTAGAGACCATCTAGTCCAATTACTTTATTTTGTAGATATGAAACCTGAGGCCCAGAGAGGCCACGTAACTTGCCCAGGGTTACACAGGTAGTAAGTAGAGCTGGGATTTGAGGCCAGGGCCCCTGGTTTCAGATCCAGGACTCTTTCCCTTTTCTGAGTTCAAATTTAGCCTCAGACACTTATGAAGCTGTGTGACCCTGGACAAGTCACTTAACCCTGTTTGCCTCAGTTTCCTCATCTGTAAAATGAAAAGGAGAAGGAAATGACAAACCACACTGGTATCTCTGCCAAAAAAAACAAACCCCGAATGGATTCCCAAAGAGTCCAACATAAGTAAAAACAACTCAACAACGACGATAGCACTCTTTCCCCTGTAATATGGTGTCCTTATCCCTTTAATAGGCACTTGCCCTTTTCCCATGAATGATCTTTCCCTCCCTCTCATTAATCCCTCCCTCCCCCCTACACAGTCTTTCCTAGTTGATAATGATTCTGGATTCTGAGTCAAGTCTGGGTTAACGCAGTCTTTAATCAGGATGAAAACCTTTCCGCTTTCTTGATGCTGTTTGCCTCCATTCTGATAGCAATATCCGTTCTATCTCTTTAGTTTCCTGGTAGGTGAGGATGGTAGAGTGTATGAAGGAGTGGGCTGGGACACCGAGGGCTCTCACACTTACGGCTACAATGACATCGGTCTGGGAATCGCTTTCATCGGCATGTTCACTGGTAAGGAGGGGGCTTGTGTGCAGTCAGTGGGTTTGGGGCATTGGTGATGGGCGATGCTAGTGGTGCATCCAGGACATGCCAGAATTCTGTATTTATTGGGCTGTCAGAAGCCCTTTTGTAATGAATGAGTGAGTGAGAAGATATTTGTAAAGCCCACTCTGTGTGCCAGATGCACGCAACCTGGGGACAGACTGACTTCGAGTTTGCCTTTGGTGCTGACTTTGGCAGCACTTATGAAAAAATTGGAATTTGACCTTTGACTCTGGTCAAAAGGGAGATTCTAGCAGGCATTTGGGCCCTAAAGAGACACACGTTCCATCTCAATTCAGCTTTTATGACGTCTCTTTTGTTCTCATTCTCTGGGCAGATTGAAATTGCTATCTCCTTTAAGAAAGGAGGGCGGAGTGGGTAAATTTTCTTTCTATATCTCCATGTGTTTGATAGAGGGATTTCAGAATAATCTGGCAGATACTGTCAGTTCGGGGTTGCTAGATAACAGAGGAAAGGGGAGGGGAGAGAGTTTGCAGATGATGCCAAAATTGGGCACAATTAAAATAATAATCTGGATTAAGTTTGAGAATTTATTTTAAAAAAATCACAACAAAACTTTCTGATCACGGTTTTACCTAGAAGACCTAGATTAAAATCATGTCTTTGACCAGCTGTAACAGCCACAGGCAAGTCATTTAACCTCCCTCAGCCTTAGTTTCCCAGTCTGTAAAATGGTGACAATAGTACATGTAGTATCGGGTTGTCGTGAGACATCAAGGAATATTGTGTAAAGTACTTTGAAAGTGAATGCATGTCAACTGTTACTGTTTTTATCATGGAACTCCATGGATCTCTTCCTTGTCTTTTTAGAAAGAAACTTTTGTTTTTTTCAGTCCCTGTTTGGACGAGCTTTGTCTGATATCAAAATGAGTCAGACTCCCCAGAACACATGCGAAATGATACGGAACAAGGTACAAAGTAGGCTAGGGGCTGGGCAGGCCATTAGCCTGAGGTAACACGCTTGCTTTCTGTGGTTTATTAGATCTGAGGTTTAAGGCTGAAAGGGACCTCAGATCCCCTCTCGTCCAAGCCTCTTCTCTTATAGGTGAGGAAACTGAGGCTCAGGCTGATTAGTGACTTTGTCCTGGGTCATACAGAGGTTAAGATCTCTGGTCTTCCTAATTGAGAGACCACATGCTTTCTGCTGAGCTATGTGCTCCCTAGGTTAATATGCATGAGGCTAATGGAAATATTACTGTTTGCAGTCTCTGGTCTGGTTCTCCCCAGGGCATCTCCTGGCGAGATGGGAAGTACATGTAACCCCGTCAGTGTCAACAAGAAATCCATCAGCCAATCAGCAAGCATTTGTTTCTTAAGCATTTATTATGTGCCAGGTTAAAGCATTGGAGATACAAAGAAAATTAAAACCATTCCCTGCCCTCAAGGAGCTCACATTCTAAATGAGGAGACAACATGCAAACAACTATGTATAAGCAAGATATATAAAAGCTGTGTTGGAGTCAATCTCAGAGGGAAAGTACTAGCTTTAAGGAGGCCCAGCAAAGGGTTCTTGCAGAAGGATGGATGAAATAATGGACCCCAAAAGAGTTAAGTGAGTCATTTTATTAGAGGGACTTTGGTGCTAGGAGATCTTGGGTCCCAGTCTCAGATGTGTGAACCATATATGTGAATCCTGGGTGCATCATGGAGGAAAGTGCATGTCCCTTGAGCACATGGCCTTGGCAAATTCTAGACGGTCTGGTTGGTGGTGTTTTTCAGGAAAATCTCCCAATGCTGCAGCCCTGAAGGTGGCCCAAGACTTGATCCAGTGTGCAGTGAACAAAGGCTACTTGGTTCCTGACTACCTTCTGGTGGGACACAGTGACGTTGTCAACACGCTCTCCCCAGGGCAGGCTCTGTATGATAAAATCAAGACCTGGCCTCACTTCAAACACTGAGTATGTCTACCACCAACCTCTTACTTCTTCTCAGGCCCTGGGACTTACCTGTCAGCATCTTCTGCCCAGGCTGTGGGGGTAGGGAGGGCAAATCAGATACCAGACTCTGAAATTAGTCTGAGGCATACCTGATACCAGCCTTCCAACCTTTTCTTCTGCATATGAGCTTTTACACCAGCTATTCACCTACCCTGAAACATCTTTGTGGAAAAGTGGGCCACCCCAGGCAGAAAGGGAGCTGCTGCCTAGACTCCAATCTGAGCCTGGGATCCAATTCCAACTCCATTGGAGGAAATTGGGGTCGGAGTGGGGGGGGAAGGAAGGAAGGAGTGTTTTCTTATACTTCTGTTTACTCTAAAATTTGACCTTTACCCAGTACCAATTCTCAAATCTCATCATGTACAATCCTCTTTTTCCATTCTACTTCATGCATGGAAACGCTTATTGTATTTACTATTTGTTACATTCAGAAAAAAAAATTATAAACTTGATAAACGTTAACAAACATGAATACTTTCCTTCCTCCCACCTCCTGTATCACTTCCTCTAATTCTCTACATCCTTCCTGCTCTCTGATGGTTATGCTGTTTGGTCACATCATTTGCAATTACTTCTTTGTCTCCCTCTGTAACCTGGGGGTATTCCTGGTCTCTCATCAAACTGGGATCTTTTCAAGCATAGGGTCTATGTCCTCTTCCAGTCCAACCAACTGGAGACTCCTTGACGTCAGGGACCGTGTCTTTTCAGTTAGAGGGCAGACGCTGTGTCTTTTCCTCTTGAATCTTTCTCTAGAGCGCAAGGCAGGGTTCTGTTCACAGGGGATGCTCAGGATCTTGTATAGGTTAATTCTGGCAAACCTGACCTTTAATTACCCCTTTGCTTCATGTGAAAGGCTGGGAATTGGCATGAGGTAGCATACAGAGGCTTGCTTATGCTTCTGTATATAGTAATACATTACACTTTTCACGTGCTTCTCCTGAACAAAAGAAGGTGCTCACCATTTCAGTGGGGAGCAGGTATGATGAAGAGTATTTATTGGGAGGTCCATGGCTAACCCTCCTTTTCTGTGTTCATGATCTAGAAGAAAAGGAGCTTCTGAAGAAGAAGACAGAAGAAGGAGGAGTAAAAGGAGTTAGCCGGCAACGTGAACATTTGGAGGAAACTCTCCTCTCTCACACACACACACACACACACACACACACACACACACACACACACACACACATAGTGTGTTTGTACTATAAAACATTTTTTTCACCCACTTAATAATAATTTATTTTTTTTCCAATTACATGTAAAGATAGTTTTCAACATTCATTTTTATAAGATTTTGAGTTCCAATTTTTTTTCTCCCTCTCCTTTCACGTCCCCAAGATGGCAGGAAATCTGATACAGGCTATGCATGTACAGTTATATTAAACACATTTACACATTAGTCATGTTGTGAAGAAGTAAAAGAATGAAGGGGAAAAACCAAGAGAAAGAAAAAAAACAGCAAAAAAGGACTCCATAGTTCACATATATGATTCATACATCTTTCCATTATGATATAAGACAATTTTTTAAACATCTGTTGTAACATAATAAAATTATACTAATAAAAATTTACAGAGGATAGAGTGCCAGTCCTGGAGTCAAGAGGACTCATCTTCCTGAGTTCAAATCTGACCTCAGACACTTCCTAGCTGTGTGACCTTGGGCAAGTCACTTAACTCTCTTTGCCTCAGTTTTCTCATCTGTAAAATAAACTGGAGAAGGAAATGGCAAACTGATCTATTAGCTTTTCCAAGAAAACCCCAGATGGGGCCACAAAGAGTCGGACATGACCGAAAAACGACTGAGCAACAACAACAATAAAGACTGGATGTGTCTGTAGCATGTGATGCTTTTCAAAGAGTTTTCCCACGGCCTCATTCTACCTCATCCCATCCTTCACTTCACCTCGTGGTATAAGGGGCAGAAGGCCTGATCTTCTCATTTTCCCAGCGGGGTAATTGAAACCCAAAGAGACTCAGTGGTGCCTTCTCTAATTGTGTTTTGTATTTTATCCTCTTTCCTCCTTGAGTGGAGGATGACAACCCAATGGTTCTTCCCTGTATCCAACCTAGAATTCTGTTAAGCTTTACAGCAAACCTCAGTCTATCCAGCAGGGGGTGGTGAGCTACAGATTTTCTCATTCTCTTCCCTCCATAGCCTTCCTGGGAGGTCCGAGAACATGCCACCAGATCAGGCATCTGGTTAGGAGAAGGAGACTGACAGAGGCTATGCCTGCCTCGTTGCGGAGGAGGTAGCTGCAGAAGAATGCCTGACACTGGAAAATGGCAATGTGAGATTTCCCTTTTGTAATACTGAATGACCCTTTCAAAAAGACAGTCTATTCCTTGCAATGTTTGCTAAGATAGAGATGTTTTCCAATGTTTTCCCTATGAACTATATGTTTCTTCATATTCATGAAGGGCTTTGCTGGAACTGCTCTTACCAGTTGAAGAGAGAGCGAGAGCTGATTGTTAAATTTTTAGTGTGAATATTTATACCTGGGAAATAAGCAAACGCTCCAAATCAGGGCTTGATTTATTGTTTTGTTAATTGTCTATATTTAATAAAATGATGGAGAAAATGGTAATAATATTATGAATATGAAACAACTGTGTTGGAGGTGTCATTTCTTTTCCTCCCTCAGAGATCTAGTTGTTAAATCTTTTACCAGCACATTACTGTTCCCATGCCTGCTGTGTACTGCAGAGGGCTGGACTTGGAGTGCCAAGTCCTGAATTTGAGGCAGTGTGATTCAGTGAAAAGAGCACTAGAGTGAAGAGCTTTGGGTTTAAATCCTGGTATTGCCACTGACCAGTTATGTGACTTTGGTCAAGTCATGGCACCAGCTTCAGCCTCCGTTTTCACATTGGATTAAAAAAAAGAAGAAAAATGATGCTTTTCTTGGCCCCCTCAAATGGTTGATGTTGAATGGGATCACCTACGTGAAAATTCCTTATAAACAGGAAGGAAAGAAGCAAGCATTTATTAAGCTTCTATTACTTGCCAGGCTCTGTGCTAAGCACTCTGAAAATGTTAACTCATTTGAGACTCGCAACAGTCCTGAAGATAGGTGCTGTTTATTACTGGCTCATTTTACAGTTGAGGAAACTGAGGTAGACAGCTATTAAATGACTTGTCCAGGGTTATACAGTAAGTGTCTAAGGTTAACCCTAACCCTAACCCTTCCTTCCTTCTTCCTTCCTTCCTTCCTTCCTCCCTTCCTCCCTTCCTTCCTTCCTTCTTTCCTCCCTTCCTTCCTTCTTTTCTCCCTTCCTTCCTTCTTCCCTTCCTTCCTTCCTTCCTTCTTTCCTCCCTTCCTTCCTTCTTTCCTCCCTTCCTTCCTTCTTTCCTCCCTTCCTTCCTTCTTCCCTTCCTTCCTTCCTTCCTCCCTTTCTTCATCCCTCTCTTCCTTCCTCCTTCCTTCTTTTCTTCCTTCCTTCCTTCTTTCCTTCCTTCCTTCCCTCTTCCTTCCTTCTTTTCTTCCTTCCTTCTTTCCTTTCTTCCTTCCTTCCTCCCTCCCTCCCTTCCTCCCTCCCTCCCTCCCTTCCTCCCTCCCTTCCTCCCTTCCTCCCTCCCTTCCTTCCTTCCTTCCTTCTTTCCTTCCTTCCTTCCTTCCTTCCTTTTTTCACCACCGTCCTGGGGTAGTGGTGTTGTTGTCGCTGGAAATCAGACTTGGTTGATCCCAGATGGTCTATGATCCCTGAATAATTCCTGTTTGTTTTAGGCAGGCATAAGCTGATTTTGTTGGCAGCAATATATGCTTCCTAATGATGTTTTGACTCCAGCTGGTATTAACTGGAATGTGTCAGGATGGGGAGGGAGAAGAGTAGTCACAAGCATGTGGAACCAGCTAGAAAGGAAATTTTTATCACAGAGTGGATAGTCCACAACCACACAATATGTTCTAGAATTGTCCACAATGCGCGGTAAATAGAAGGGACATGGCCTGGAACCTGTCTCCCTGATTGAACCAAGCACATTTCTGTTGAAATGGGAAAATGCAATGCCTTCATCATCCAGACCAGTGGTTCTCAACCTGTGGGTTGTGACCCCTTTGGGAGTCGAACAACCCTTTCGCAGGGGTCGCCTAAGACCATCAGAAAACACATATTTCCGATGGTCTTAGGAACTGAGACACCACTCCTCTATCCATCTCCAGGAGGGTCTGCCCACATGCAGATATGCCCACATATAAGTATTAAAGGGTCGCGGCATTAGGAAGGTTGAGAACCACTGGTCCAGACCCTTCCTCCTTTACTCCATGAAGGGGCTGTCTGTCTTTAGCCCTCCAAGTTAGAATCACAGAACTTCTGAGGCAGGAGGAAACTGATGGACAGTTAATCTAACCCCTGTGTTGTTGTTAATCAACAAACATTTATTAAGAACCCACTGTGTACCAGACTGTGTACTAAGCACTTGGGGTACAAAAAGAGGCAAAAGACAGACCTTGGCTTCAAGGTGCTCACAATCGTGTGTGTGTCTGTGCACATGCGCACACATGTGTTTGTGAACGTGTGTGCATAAACCTTTTTAAGCAAAAGGGCATATCCCTTCTTTCTGTTTCCCATTTTTCTTTGCTGTTAACCCTTCCCTCAATTCTACGAATTCTCTTCTTTCCATTACTCATGGCACCCTTTCCCTCCTCTTCTCTATCTTCTTCTCCATGTGATACTGGGGAAGTTACTTTATCTCTCTGGGTTTTTTCTCATATGGATCTCACATGAATGAGATGGCATCTGAGGTTCCTTCCATATCTAAATTTTCATAGCCTTATGATTTTATGATCCTTCTCTCTCTTCTCTCTCTGTTTCAACATTTTAAGGGACCTCAAAGTTCATCTAGTCCACCCCCTAATATGAGTCTTAGCTACAGTATTTTGACAAATGGTAATTAATCTGAATTTTTTCTTGAAGACTTTCATTAGTAACCCTCCCCTTCCCTCTCTTCTTCCTCTCTTTTTCTCCCTGCCCTCTCCCCTTCTCTCTCCTATTTCCTCTCTGTCTCTCCCTCATGAAATCTGGAGACCTGGATTTTAATCCTGGCTCTGACATTAAATGTGTAAATTTGGGCAATTCCCCTTAACTTCTCTGAGCTTCAGTTTTCTTATCTATGAAAAGGGTATAATAATATATCTACTAACTACCCTTCTCACAGGTTTGTTTTTGGGAAATAGTTTTGTAAATCTTAGGGTGTAGTATATGTGTGTGATATTATTGCTGTTACTGTTATTCCAGACCCACACCAGTCTAAAATGGGAGAGTAGAAGTATGTGAGGCTCAGAATGATGAGCCCAAGCTCCCTGCTCTTGCCTCTGCTCCCCAAGAGGATGTTACTGTTGGACTAGCTAAGGGAGGAGTGAGGATTGGGTGGAGATCCCCAACTGTGAAGATATTCCAGATGCTTTCATCTGGACTCAAGAAAGCTCAGTGGGAGGGAAGCCCATTAGGTGATTCCAGTCTAGCTGGTTTTCCCAAGACAGTGACTAAGAAATGCTATTTAATGATGAGTTGTAGTTAAGGAGTATGCTAACCAGGTAATTAGCAGGAGGGTGTGTCAGTTTGTAGGATGAAATCCATCCGGGGTGGGGCTGGAGGGGTAACATACTGGAGGCGGGGTGGAGGGTGGGTTATTCCACAATAGTTTGGGATAGAAAGAGTTCTCTCAAGGATAGAGAATGGGAGAACTCTGCTTTTGAAATTGCCAAGAAGTCTAATTGAAAATTGAAAATGGGCTACTTTTACTAATTCAGTCCCTACTTACATCTGGCCATGTCACTCCATTGTTCTCTGTTCAAAAGATCCCAGTGGCTTCCAACAAACCAAGAAGTAAAATTTTTACTCCTTTGCCTGGATTTCAAGGTCCCACACAAATCTGATGCCACTTCATATTTCCAACCTTATCACATAGTCTTCCCTTTCATGGACTCTGTACTTCAGTCAAGCTGGATTATGATCCATCCTGTTTTTTCCCACTTTGCCTCTGTAGTCTCTCTTGTACATGGAATATCTGTCTTCACCTGTGGATTTCTACTCGTAAACTCCAACTCAAATTCTACCTTCTAGCTCGGTGGTTCTTAGCCAATGGTTCGTAGATGCTTGCAGTCAGTGAGAGTCTGTAAACTTGGGTGGGAAAGTAATCACAACTTTATTTTTTACTGACCTCCAAAGGAAATTTAGTGTTTGATTCAATTATTTAAGGGTCCATGATGTAATAAAGATTAAGAATTCTAATTTTAGAGAAAGTTTTCATAAGCCCTTTATGCCCCTCCCCAACAACATTATGGTTCTTTTTTTTTAAACACCTTTTCAATGCACTTCTCATGCATTGTGTATTACTTATCTGGGATTCCGTTTTTGATCAATCAGCAAGCATTTATTAAATATCTACTATATGCCAGTCATTGTGCTAAGTACTGCTAAGTTTTTATCCCCTACTAGGATGTAGGGGAAAGTTAGGTGGCACAGTAGACAGAATGCTGGGCTTGGAGTCAGGAAGATCCAAGTTCAAATCCAGCCTCCGACACTGACTAGTTGTGTGACTCTGGGTAAGTCACTTAACCCTGTTTGCTTCAGTTTCCTCATCGGTAAAATGAGCTGGAGAAGGAAACGGCAAACCATTACAGTATCTTTGCCAAGAAAAACCCCAAATGGAGTCACAAAGAGTTGAAGATGACTGAAACAACTGAACAATAAAACCAGAATGTAAGCTCCAAGAAGGGAGGGGAAATGGATCATGGAAAATGAGAGTCGTGCTTCAAGATTGGAGAAAGGCAGATGTCCCAATTTTTTTTTTTAAATAAAAGACTTTAGGTTAGTGAACTTTACTTTGATTCCTGGGAAAATTCTAGAATGAGTTATTAAAGAAATGGTTGGTAAACATTTGAAAAGGAAGCAAGCAGTGATTACAAAGAGCTTCATTAAGAACATGTCATGTCAGACTAACCTTATTTCCTTTTTCCAATTAGTAGATAAGGAGGGCACTTTGGTTATAGTTTACCTAGATTTTAGCAAAGCTTTTGATAAGTGTCTCATTCTCTTTTTGTGGACCAGATGGTCAAATACAGGTTAGAAAGTAATAAGGTGAATTCAGATGGGATTGGCTGGCTGGACACAAAGAATAGTTGGTAATAGTTCAATGTCAATGTGGCAGGAGGTATCTAGTAGGGTATACTAGGGATCTATACTTGACCTTATGCTACATAACATTTTTATCAGTGACTTGGATAAGGTGTAGAGGATGTGCTCACCACATTAGCAGATAACATAAAACTGAGAGAGATAACTAACACATTGGGTGACAGTCAAGATTCTTGACAGTCTAAAGTACTGGCCATCATCTAACACTATGTAATTATATAGTACAAGGATATTTTGAGTATAAAAATCAACTTTACAAGTACAAAGGGGCGCATGAATTATTCTGAAAAAATGTTTAGGAGTTTTAGTGGACTGCAAGTTCAATATGACTCAACACTGTGAGGTGGCATCTGAAAAGGCTATTGTGATTTTGGGCTACATTAAAAGAAGTGTAGTTTCAAGAAATAGGGAGATTATAATCTGCTGTATTCTGCTCTTGTCAGAACTCATCTGGAGCACTGAGTTCAGTTCTAGGCTCTATGGTTTATGAAGGACATTGAGAACCTGCAGAGTATTTAGAGAAGGGTATCCACGATGTTGAGGGGCCTTGAGTTTATGGTGTTAGTCTAGAGAAGAGACAGCTCATAGGCGACATGAAAGTTGTGCTGTCGTATTTGAAGGATTGTCATGTGGAGGAGTAATTAGGTTCAATTTTGTCCCATAGGGCAGACTCAACAGCAATGAGTAAAAGCTTTAAAGGAGTTAAATTTAGACTTGAGATCAGGGAAAATTTCCCAATAATTAGAACTCTTCAAAGGTGGAATCAGCTGCTTGAAGAGTTGGTGGGCTTACCCTCTTTGGACATATTCAAGTAGAGTCTGAACAACTATTTGTTGAATAGTTATAGCGGTAGAGTTCTTGGGTTCTTGGACTAGATGGTCAATGACTAAAAATGTGCTATTCTGTGGTTTTCTAAATATTGTAACTTTACTGTCTTCTAGCATAGTGCTTTGCACACAGTAGTTGTTTCTTTAAAAAAATTATTTAAATTATTAAATTAAAATTATTTTTAAAATTATTTATTTATTATTATATAAAATTATTTTAAAGATGCTGAGTTCTGAGTTCTCTCCCCCAACCATTGAGAAGGCAAGAAATGTGATATTAATCAAATTTTTTTGAAATCTTGCAAAACATTTCCATGTTACCCATGTTGCAAAGACAAAGCAAGAAAAATAAAGTGAAAAAAATTATGCTTCAATCTGCACTCAGATTCCATCAGTTTTCTCTTTGGTGGATAGCATATTTCATCAAAAGTTCTTTGGAATTATCTTCTGGGGATGGGAAACCTGCGGCCTTGAGGCCACATGTGGTCGTTGGGTGCGGCCTTTTGACTGAGTCCAAGTTTTACAGAACAAATCTTTCTATTAAGGAGATTTGTTCTGTGAAGTTTGGATTCAGTCCAAGGGCTGCATTTGGGGACCTACATGTGGCTTTGAAGTCGCAGGTTCCCCAACCCTGCAGATCATTGCATTGATCAGAATAGCCAAGTCACTCACGGTTACTTATTGCATAAAATTGTTTTTACTGTGTACAATGTTCTCCTGGTTGTGCTCACTTCACTTTGCATCAGTTCATGTAAGTCTCTCTAGGTTTTTCTGAAATCACCCTGTTTGTCCTTTCTTATACCACAATAGTATTCCACCACAACTTGTTCACTCATTCCCTGATTGATTGGCATCCCCTCAGTTTCTATTCCTTTGCTGCCGCAAAAAGAACTGCTATAGATTTTTTTGTATGGATAGGTCCTTTTCCTTTTCCTTTGATTTCTTTGGGGTGTAGACCTAATAGTGGAATTGTTAGGTCGAAAGGTGCACGGAGTTTTCTAGACCTTTGCACAAAATTCCAAATTATTCCCCAGAATGGTTAGACCAGTTCATAATTCTACTAACAATGCATTAGTGTCCCAATTTTTCCATCATACCCTCCAACATTGTCATTTTCTTTTTCTGTCATGTTAGCCAATGTTAAAGGTGGGAGCTGGCACCTCATAGTTGTTTTAATTAGTGTTTCCCTAATAAGTAGTGATTTAAAGCTTTTTTTATGACTATAGATAGTTTTGATTCTTTTTGTCTGAAAACTGCCTGTTCATATTGTTTAACCTTTTATCAATTGGAAAATGATTCCTATTCTCCTAAATTTGACTCAGTTTGCTATATATTTGAGAAATGAGACCTTTATCAGAGAAACTTGCTGTAAAAATTTTTCCCTTGATTTCCTACTTTCCTTCTAATCTTGGCTACAATGGATTTGCTTGTGCCAAACCTTTTAAATTTAATGTAATCAAAGTCATCCATTTTACTTCCTGTGATCTTCTCTACCTCTTCCTTAGTCATAAATTCTTCCCTTAGCCATACATCTGATAGGTATTTTTTTTCCTATGCTCTCCTAATTTGCTTGTAGTATCACCTTTTGTGTCTAAATTATGTCATTTTGACCTTATTTTGATATATGGGTGAAAGTTGGTTTATGCCTACTTCCTGCCAAACTGCTTTCCAGTTTCCCCAGCAATTTGTGTCAAATAGTGAGTTCTTGTTCCAAAAAATTGAATCTTTTATCAAACACTAGATAACTGTGATCATATACCGCAGAGTAGGCAGTTAATAATGTTGGTTATATGAATGAATAGAGGAAAGCCTGAGACATGCATGATCTAAAATTCAAAGTACTTCTTGATTTTTCTTCTGTTTTGGAGAAGTTTTTTCTTATCTCTTTCTGCACTTGACTCTAGTGAGTTTATCTTCCCTAACTTTCTTCTAACTGATTGACAATGAAGGATATGGTTTAGAGGTGGGTTGAGGGATGGCAGGGAAACCAGCCTAGGATCAAATGTGATAGAACATAATCCAGGAAGCAGATAAGTCACATGTGGATCATTGAGAGTGGATTGAATGCAGCTCTTTCCATGAAAGAGGAGGACAGGACAGAGCAGATCATACCTTCCCTATGAGTCAAAGGAGGGGGCTGTTGGGTAGGGCTGAACCTAAGGTGTGGCAGATGTGGAGGGGGAAGGGAATGGGGAAGGTCCTGGGGTTGTAGAATGTAGGTGAGGATTTCTTTGGTGATTCTTCTATTGCTTCATTTGGAATAGCTGTGGGAGTAGCACAGCAGGTAATAGTGATGTAAGGCTAAATACTGAAAAGGTAGTGATGGGACTGAGAAGAATGTTCAAGAATATTGGTCTTGCTTTTGACAGCAACCCCTACCCCATATGGACAGGCACTCTGAGGTGTATTTCCATCAGTGGGGATGGATTTACACTAATCCACCCACATTCTCATCCTTATATCCAAGCCTCACCCCACTCCAAACTTCTTTTGTGGGCAGCCTCCCCTACTAGACCGTTTCATCAGGAGAGGACTTTGTCTTTTCAAAATGTTGACTTTCCCCAAGAACTTAGGATAGGGATCTGCACAAGAGGGCCTTTAATAAATTTTTTTTAAAGTTGATTATTGATTGAGTTGGTTGGCCAAGGTAAGAGAGGTGATTTATGGGGCAGGGCAGGGTCCAGCTAACCAGCCTCTATGGAGACAGAATTTGTGACCTTAGTCCCATTTGTACCACATTCCAACCTTTTGTTGTTGTTGAGTTGTGTTTTTAATGGTGTCTGACTCTTTGTGACCCCGTTTGGGGTTTTCTTGGCAATGATACTGGATTGGTCTGCCATTTCCTTCTCCAGTTCATTTTACAACTGAGGAAACTGAAGCCAAAAGGGTGAAGTAATTTACCGAGGGTCACACGATTAGTGAGTATGTGAGGCCATATTTGAATTATGAAAATGAATCTTCCTGACTCCATCTATGTTCTCCATCCCCTGTCCCACCCAGTTGCCCCATGTTCCAATCTAGTTTTTCCCAAATTGTTTTGGACCCTCATATACCTGTGAACTTGCCAAAACCCACTGGAGCGTGTCCACAGGACATTGTCTCCCTTTTTCCCTCACCACAAGGCATCTATCAGCTACACACCCACAGCTAAGACTGCCTGTGTGTGTGTGTGTGTGTGTGTGTGTGTGTGTGTGTGTGTGTATGTGTATGTATATTTATATGTCTACAATGAGGCAGCTTGGTGAGTGGAAATAACACTGAAGTTAAAATCAGAGGACCATGGTTCACATTCTGCTTCTTCTACTTCTACTTCTACTGTATGACCTTGGGCCAAATATTTGAGAGGCTGGCATGGATGGTCTCTAAGGTCCCTTCCAACTCCAAAGCCTATGATTCTAACAGCATTTTAAAAAGCTGATTTTTATTATATTTTATTTTTACCTGACATAGATTTCCTCATGGCATCTCACCTCCTTATCTCAGAGAGCCATAACTTTTAACAAAGAATTTTTTAAAAAAGAAATAAAAAAGAGGAAGAGGAAAAAGCCTAGTAAAAAAAGATCATGATGTTGAAAACCATTACATGCAACCCTATATTCATTTTAAGGTGAGCCTAGGCTATTTAGTAACAGATCTGCATCCACCATGAACTTGAAGGACTGATGGGTTCAAGGTAAACACAAATCAGAAGATACACACTTGAGAATGGACTCGTAGGATTGGATTGGATGACCCTAGAGGTGCCTCACAATTCTGTGAGTAAATAGGGTGTGAATATATTTAATCTCTTTATAGTTGGTATTATTTCTGGTAAGTTAAACTATTTAGATGTCATTGGGGCAGTGAACTGATAGGGTTGATGGTCGTTAGAGAGTGATCTGGTTCCTTCCTTCTTTCCTTCCTTCCTTCCTTCCTTCCTTCCTTCCTTCCTTCCTTCCTTCCTTCCTTTCTTTCTTCCTTTCTTTCTTTCTTTCTTTCTTTCTTTCTTTCTTTCTTTCTTTCTTTCTTTCTTTCTTTCTTTCTTCCTCCCTCCTTCCTTCCTTCCTTTTTTCTCTCTCTCCCTCCCTCCCTCTCTCAATCTCTCCTTCCTTTCTCTCTCTCTCTCTCTCTCTCTCTCCCTTCCTTCCTTCCTTCCTTTCTTTCTGAGTTCAATTGAAATTAAACCCCTCAGAAAAGTAGGTTCTCAATAATACTGATTTATAATGTTCACATACAAAACCACACACTAATTATCTTCCTATCAGCCAATTATATACATGTGTTTATACGTTAAGCACCTATGATTTCTAGTATGCAAACTCCCTTCATCAAGGCAGATAATTATCAATCATTACATAACTATAAGTCACCGTATATAATTAATAGCTTGATAGAATTGTTGAGACTCGCAAAAGTTTGGTAACTTGCCCATGTTTGTTTTTTCCAGTAGCGTCCAGCTCTCCATGACCCCATCTGGAGTCTTCTTGACAAAGATACTGCAATGATTTGCTATTTCTTTCTCCAGCTCATTTTACAGATGAGGAAATTGAGGCAAACAGAGTTAAGTGACTTGCCCAGAGTCACACAGCTAGTTAGTGTCTGAAGCTGGATTTGAACTCATGAAGATGAGTCTTTCTGATTTCAAGCACAAGGTTGTCTCCACTGTGCCACTTAACTACCCAACTTGCCCACGATCAAACAGCAAATCCATGTTGGAATTAGAATTAGAACCCAATGCTTCCTTACTCCAAGGTCAGCACTTATGCACTAGGTCATGGTTAGTCAATCAGCTAGAATTTACTAAGTGCTTACTCTACGTCAGGCATGGGACTAAGTACTGGGAATACTAACATAAACAAAAATGAAGACAGTTCCTGCCCTCAAGGAGCTTACATTTTAATGGGGAAAGGTAACACACAAAAGGAAGCTGAAAAGGGTGTGTGTGTGTGTGTGTGTGTGTGAAGGTAGCTAGGATTGGGGCATGGTAGAGAAGTCTGGGAGTGCAACCAGATTAGAAATGAAGACATGGCTAGATTTTGCATCCTCCTTGAATAGAAGTTCCGAGAGAAGCCATCCAATCAGAGGGAGAGGCTGGAAGGGCTTTCAGTATGTGAATTCCAGGGCTGGAGCGCTCTTCCAGGATGTAGAGGCTACTGGAGACACGGTAGAGACGTCTGGGGTGCGGCATGGTGAAAAACGAAGATTAATTGACCTGGGCACGCTCTTTAAATGGAAGTTCTGGAAAGAACCATTCAATCAGAAGGAGAAGAAGGAGGCTATTTTGAGGTGTGAAGGCCATTATCCTGTTCTCATAGAATGACAGAGCAAATTAGTATCTTAACCATTACCAACACCCATTTTCTGGATGAAAAAACTGATGCCTACAGAGAGGAAGTGACTTAGCCAAGGTCACACAGTTATAGTAGTTACTGACTCCTTGTCCAGAGGTCTTACCACTATGCTATGCTGCTGAGTCCAAACCTCCCCTCCCCCTTCCAAAAATCCCACAAGCCCAAGCATTGTCATATATCTCCTAGCTCAGTGCTAGATGCTGACAGAAATAGGGAATGTCCTTACCCTCTAAGAATATGGAGCATCTGTTTTATACACTTGAAACTTTCCTTTGATTCTTTGCTGGTTCTGCAGTTTCATCTTCTTTAATAGAGACCGCCATCTTTAAATGCCTTTTCATCCTGCGCAAATAAAACCCCAAATCTTGTGATTCATCAATAGCTACTGTTTATATAATGATATATAGTTTACCAAGTCCTTTCCTCACACTAGTTCTGTGAAGCAGGAAATCTAAATATGATACCCATTTTGCTTCTAAGAAAATGAGGCTCAGAGTAGGTAAAGCCACTTGGCTGTGGTAATTGGGCTAAATTAACATGTTGGCTCTGGGACTCAAACTTGTGACTCTTTCAGTTCTGAGTCCAGCTCTCTTTACTTTCTGCCCAATATATATGAAAGTCTGGTGTAGACAAGATTGCTGTGGATGGGAAAGATCAGCACCAACTCTCATTATCAGGCAAGGTTTCATGAGAGAAGTTAGAGCTTATGGTGTCTAGGATTTGCAAAAATGGAGAGAAAGATCAGGTGTGCCAGGTTAGGGGAGCAATATGAGACTAGGTTCGAAGGTCAGAATAATTCACTTGGGACAATGATGATCAAGGAATTTAGAGTCAGGAGGGATCCTACAGCTCATATGGTTCAACTTATGTTGTGGAAATGAAATAAAAAGATGAGGCAATGATGAGGAAACTGAGACCCAGAAGAAGCCAGCTCCCCTGGAATTGAGGTGGATTTGGGACATTAAGGTTGTCCAGAATAAGATGGAATGAAACTGTGTTTTTGGATGTCAGACTGAGGAAACTGGCAAAAAGGGAAAGGAACAGGTGTTGTGCACAAAGACCAGAGGGTGAACTTGGAGTTGGAGTTGGGTTCAAATTCTGATTCTGTCCCTTATGAACTGTGTGACCTTGGGAAAATCACTTAACCTCTCTGAGCGTCAGTTTCTTCATGTGTAAAATGAAGGTATTGAACATGAACTTGAAGGTCTCTTCTGGCTCTAAATCTCTGACCTTATGAATGTATAAGTCAGGACATTATGAGTCACCAAGGGTGTTTTTGTGATGCGCCAGAATCCCAAGGAATTTACCAAGAGACTAGAGCCAAATAGTTGAGCTTAACTGTCTGGGCATGACAGTCCTGTCTCACAGGAAAACTAAGGGGTAGGGAACCTGTGTGCTCGAGGTGACACATGGCCCTCTAGGTCCTCAAGTGTAGCCCTTTGACTGAATCAAAATTCACAGAACAAATCCCCTTAATAAAAGGGTGTGTTCTGTAAAACCTGGACTCTGTCAAAAGGCCGCACCCGAGGACCTAAAAGGCCACATGTGGCCTCGAGGCCAAGGGTTCCCCAGCCCTGGACTCTAAACCAAGGAAGCCTGAGCTAAACCAAGGAAATGTGCTCAGTGGTGCAGGTCCCTGATCATCCAGCAGATGGTGCTGGAGAGCTGGCTGAGGGCCAGTGAGCCACATCTAGACTGGCTTGGGATTACCTCACCCTAGGTCCTGGCGTGGCCCAGGGGGCGGGACTGCAAAGTGACAACAGGTAAAAGATGAGCAGTGAGTGCTACTATTTACCCACTACTCAGGGAAAAGCTGGTCGAACAGGTGGCAGCTGTTTTGGTGGAGAGACCTGTGGCTTGAGGATGAGAAGCTGTTAGGGCATGTTGCTGAGGGGAGGGTTCAGGGCTTGGGCATGGATATGGGACTGGCAGCCAGGTTTCTCCCGGTGGAGCTCAACAGGACTGATCCTGCCATAGCCTCCTCCTCTTGTGCCTTTTCAGTTGTAATAATTCACGTTTACACAGCAAAATATATAATCATAATAATGACAACAGATAGCATTTATATAGAATTTTAAGGTTTGCGTAGAGTTTTGTAATTATTGTAACGTTTAATACAAGTCTCCTCCCTCCCTGCAACCTTATGATTTAGGTAGTGCCAGTCTCATTCCCATTTTACAAATGAGGAAATTGAGGCTTATAGAAATTAAAGGAGTGATTTGAACCCTCATCTCCTGGCTCCAAGATCAGAGCTTCTTCCCCTGAGCCATATTATTTTATCATGGTGGCTTGGTGAGATGGGATACATACTGGAAGAGAGCTGGTGGAGTTGTTGTGGGGGCAGATCATCCTCAAAGAACTATACTGTGTTTCTTATTGTAGGCTCCTGGTCATGTAGCCTGTCTTGGGTGGGAGAGAAGGTGCCATGGTTAGACCATATTTGAAGATGATGGATCACTTGTGGGAATCATATTTTATGAAGCACATTGAAAATCTAGGGCATAGAGGAATGATCAAAATAATTGTGTAATCCACAAGATTGTATAAGGAAGGATAGAAGGAGCTGGGAGTATTTAGCTTGGAGGAGGAAATACTTAGAAAGAATTTGATAGCTAACTTGAAAGCCTATCAGAAGAAAGATTTGACTTGTTTTACTTGGCTCTAGCATATAGAACTAATAACAATGGGTGGAAGCTCATAAGAGAAATATTTAGGCTCTATGGACTGCTTAAAATTGGAATCAGGGCATTAGTGTATTTCCCTTCACTGGGGGTCTTCAGGAAGAAGCTGAACATTGTAGTGGGTGTTGTAGAAGTACTCTTGTTCAGATAAAGATTGGACATAATGACCTTTGAAGTCCCATTCAACTTTGAGATCCTGCAAATGACTTTGCCAAAGCCCCCAAATCTTTGGGTGAGGGTATGGTTATGGAAAGGATTTGGTGGTAGAAGGGGAAACTGGAGAGAACCAAGCTTGCGATGTAATGGAGGACTTTTCCTTGTTCTTCACTCCTTGGTTACACTCCATTGTCATTGGCATAGGGTGAAAGTTATACTTCTAATTTTGGGGATCTGTGATTCCATCTGTGTACACTACTCCCTCCAATGTGGGTGACTGCAATCCCTCTGCGCCTTAGTAGAAAGCCCTCAGGAACTGTAGTCTAATAGAATTCACCACCCAGTGACCAGCACTCTGATGGTGAAAATTTCCAAACGATCTAGGCTGATCCTTGGGAAGATAGTCACAAAATGTATCACTGGCTGGTAATAACAACAACAGTAGTCACAGTAGTAGTAATAGTAGTAGTAGTAGTAGTAGTAGTAGTAGTAGTAGTAGTAGTAGTAGTAGTAGTGGTAGTGACAGGAGTAGTAATAGTGGTAATAATAGTAGTAGTGGTAGTGGTCATGGTAGCAGCAACAGCTATAGTAGTGATAGTGGTAATAGTAGTAGTGGTAATAGTATTAGTGGAGTAGCAGTGGTAGTAGTAATGGTGGTGGTGGTGGTAGTGGTAGTAGTAGTAACAGTAGTTACAATTACTAGTAGTAATTGTAGTAGCAGTGATGGTAGTAGTATAATGGTAGTGGTGGTGGTGGTAGTGTTAGTAGTTGTAATGGTAGTAGTAATAATAGCAACAGGAAGAGTAATGGTAGTAGTAGAAATAGTAGTAGTGGTGATGGTGGTGGTGGTGGTGGTGGTGGCCTAAGGAGGACTTTACTAAAGGGCAACACATCTGTAATAATAAAATTTAATTAATTCAGAAATTTGTGATAACTCACAAGCCATGTGTGAACCTCACTGAGTATCCAGTGTCAAAAGCAGGTGGTAAGCTGGCATGAGTGATGTTTATAATGTGTCACCATATGAGAAGGGCCTTCAATGTCTTTTAAAATTGAGAAGCACAGTGTTGGGCTTGGAAGGGACCTTTGAGATCACATTGCCTACCCCTCCTTTTTTTTATAAGAAAACTGAGACCAGGAGTGGAAAAGTGACTTTCCCAGCCAGCTTTTGAAGCAAGGTTTCTGTTAACATTTTGGCAGTGTGGCTCAGTGGAAAGAGGACTAGGTTTGGAGTAGAGAGGACCTGGGTCCAAATCCTAGCTCTGCTTCTTATGATCTGTGTAACTGGACAAGTCTCTTCTCCTGTTGGGACCCAGTTTGCTCATCTGTAAAAATGATGCGGTGGGTGGGGGGAGGGGGTCCCTTCTAGCTCTAAATCTGTAATCCATGATCCTATGGTGCTAAAAGCAGAACTGTCTTTGCACCATGACCTGCTCAGCTTACTCAGTTTACTACATAGTCTGTATTTATTAATACCTATTCATTCCTTATTGACTGTAGTAAAATGAAATTTCTTTTGAATTATTCTGCAATTTGGATTTTCCACTTCTTAAAAAGGACTGTGTCTTACCTGCCTTATAACAGCTTTATCCTTTTCTTGGTACCAAGGAAAATTAAACTTTCCTGTGTGTGCAGAGAAACAAACTAAAGTGATTTTCCAAAGGTCACACAGTTCATAAGGGAGAGAACCAGGATTAGAACCCAACTCATCTGCTTCCCAGTTCACCTCTCTTGTCTGTGCTACGATGCCTGCTCCTTTCACTTTTTGGGCCAGTTTCCTCAGTGTGTGTACTCATTTCTTGGCTTCATATTTGAAACTGTCATTGTGTTCTTTCCAGGTTTTGTTCTTTCTGTGTTGATTCATGTCAGTGTTTGTGTCTTGGTCTATGACTTCCTCAAGTAGCCCTCTGCTGCTTAGGACACTCTTTTTGCACGGCCATACATCATCAGGTTATTTAATGGATGCCTTCTGACATGCTGGATGATGGGTGGGTTAACAGTGTCCAAAACTGAACTCATTATCATTTTCTTCAAACCTGCTCTGCCTAGTAACTTCTCTCTTTCTGTTAATGGCATCACTGCTCTCTCAGTCACCCACGCTTGAGAAAAGCAGATTTATTTTTGACTCCTCCTTATCTCTCAGTCTCTCTGTCCAAATCAATCACAAGTCCTGTCAGTTCTCCCTCTCTCACATCCCCTACTTCCTGCCTATTTCCACAGCCGCTACCATATGAATCAGGCCCTCATTATTTCTAATCTGGACAGTTTTCAAGAGATGCCTAACCAGCCTCCCGCCCACCCATATTTCCCGTATCCGGCTGCTGCATTTATCTTTTCAGTGCACAGGTGTGATAATTCCACCCCACCCCTCAGCCCCTGCTCTGGAAGACTTTCCTCTCTCTTCTAGATTATGGTCAGACTCTTTAACTGAGCATCGGCAACCCACCACAATAAAGCTTCAGCCCAGCACAATAAAGCTCTGACTTCTCTTTGCAGCCTCATTGTTTATTCCCCCTCTCCATGTGCCCAGATTACTCATGTTTCCTGACTTCATCCCATACCTTTCCATCTGTATGTTTCATGCCATTCACTGTGCCTGATATTTTCTCTCATATTTTTACAGCCCTAAATCCTATTGGAACAATCAATTATAGCCTAGGAAAAAGATTTGGGAAGAGGAATCACAGATTCCATAATTGTAAGTGTGATAAGGCAGTCTGTTGGGTTTCTTAAACTTTTTCCACTCGCAGCCCCTTCAGTGACGTGTGGGTCTCAACACGGTTTAAGAAGTGCTGAAGAGGGCTTCTGGACCAATAATTCCTACAGCCTCCCCAACAAGTGGTCTTCTAATCTTTGCTTGAAGGTTTCCAATGATAGGACTTCCCACTCCCTTCCAAGGTCACCCATTATGCCTTTGGTTAACTCTAATTGTTAAGAAGCTTATTTTCATATAATAAACTAAATTCTGCTTCTCTGCATCTTCTATCCATTGCTACTTGTTTTGCCTCATGGAGACCCAACAGAACAAATCCAATCCCTCTCCCATATGCTTGTCCTTCAAATACTTAGAGACAGCTATCATGTGCCCCCGCACTCAGTCATTTCTTTATCAGGTGAAGCATCACTGTTCCTTCAGCCCATCCTTAAATGACAGTCTCCAGTCTTTCATCATCCCTGGTGCTTTTTCTGAATGCATTCCAGTTTATCTGTGTTCTTGCCAAAAATATGGTGCCCAAAACTAAACGCAATACTCGGATGTGGTCTTGGCCATGCCTGAGGACAGAGGGACTATCACCTCTCTAGTTATGAAACAGAATCCTTGAGTTTCTTTTTACTGCCCGATACACTCTGGTGCCTTCTTAGCTTTCCAGTCTTATACTTCACTCCCTTCTGTGTGCACTACAATCCAGTGACACTCGTCTTCTTGCTATTCTCTTCGCATAAGGACATTCCACATCCTCACACTGAGCATTTTTACTGGCTGTACCTCATATCACAAATGCTCCCCCTCCTAATTTCTGCCTCCTAAATTACCTGGATTCTTTCAAGTCTCAGCTTAAGTCCCACATTTTGCAAGAAGCCGTTCCCAGTTGATCAAGGCCTTCCCTCTGACACTCCTTCTAATTCATCTTGAATATATCTTGTTTGTACCCAGCTGTTTGCATATTGTTCCCCTTTCCCCATTAAACTGTAGCCTCCTTTTTTTTAAACCTTTCTTTGTATCTTCAGCATTTAGCATAGTGCCTGACACATAGAAAGCATTTAAATCCTAGTTGACTTGACTGGACTTGACCCTGTTGACCTACATTAAGTTGAAACATTCACAAACTATCTCTTTACTAACATGTTCTAGAATTTTGTCAGAAATCCATGTTAAGCTTGCTAGACCACAATTTTCAGAGCCCTCTCCTTTTTTGGAAGAAAGAACATTTTCCCTTTCTAATTTTTAACATCTTACATGGTACATTTCCCATTATTTATGACCTTTTAAATATAACTGGAAGAGTGACTCAATGATAACACTTGCCAGATCTTTTACTATCATAGGATATATTTCATCAGGACCAAGTGAATTGAATTCATTCAGAAGCTCTAAATTCTCCTTTACGCTATCTGCTTATCTTTCAATGACTTGTAAGTCATTTTCATTTTGCCTTCCCCACTGGAAAGATCATTCTTCTTAACAGATTAAAAAAATAAACAAACCTAAAATTAAATGAGTGAGCAACTTAGGCTTCCCAGCATCTTTTGTTATCATCATCCCACCAAACCTGAGCAGTGATCATATCTCTTCTTTGAGCTACTTATCCCAACATGGCAAACTGTTATGCCCCACTTCGATCACTAGATGGTGCAGTCAGTGCATAGAGTGCTAGGCCCAGAACCAGGAAGACTCATCTTCCTGAGTTCAAATCTGGCCTCACATGCTTCCTAGCTGTGTGACCCTGGACAAGTCACTTAACTGTGTTTGCCTCAGTTTCCTCATCTGTAAAATGAGCTGGACTATTTTATAGTCATTTTATGTAGTTCGATGAAGCAACTCCAGTGTTACAAATATGTAGTCTTAAAAATAGTATCTAGTTAGTACCTCCCAAAAGTTCTCCATCCTTTAGGTCTCTAGCCCTTGACCTTGAGGCTCTCATTGCTATTAAACTGTAAGTGCTCAAGGAAGGTAGAACGTGTCAATCTGTTCTCAGATATTTAAAAATTAGTGTGAATTAATTTTATAATTTTTTGCAACGTAAGGTTTTGCTAGTGGGAGGTAA
Source organism: Pseudochirops cupreus (assembly GCA_028627135.1). NCBI lineage: Eukaryota > Metazoa > Chordata > Mammalia > Diprotodontia > Pseudocheiridae > Pseudochirops > Pseudochirops cupreus. The sequence goes on from CM053584.1 coordinate 132,496,301, forward strand.
AGTAGGGCAAAGAATGTGAAGATTCTGGGTATCTAAAGGCCTGGCATTTGATGAGGAAAGAGTAGACGATTGTGAAGCTAGAGATAGCAGAGAAAGGTTTCTCCTCTTTCTCTGTTTCACCAAGGGCCAGCCTTACCCTGAGAATTTGGATCCCATGTGCTTTTATTGTTGCTGAGCACCGCTGGGAAGTGTTTTGGTTAAAAAACAGAGACTATCCCAGTCCTTGTCCAAATCCATAGTCCATATCTGGAATACTATATACAACTGAGAGAAGTTAATATTATGCTATTGATAGGGTCATGGGACCTGAACCCCTAAGAGGAAACCTGGACCCCTAAAAGGAAGACTTTGTCTCTGAAAACAACCCAACGCTTTAACTTTCACACACAATCCAGCCCCTCAACCCAGTCCCGGGGGTTTATCCGAGGCATCTGGTTCATTCCAGTCTACCCAGATACTCAATAATCCTGCCCTTTCACTGTGGCTCTCCCGCCACTTAATTCCTTTCATTGTCTGCACCTGGTCCACTCCAGGCTACTTGCCACTCCTTAATCCTGTCTAGATCTTCCCACAGTTTTTCTCTGTATAAAAGTACCAATCTTACCCCCATTAAATTGTGTAGATTCACTTAGAATCTTGCCTGCTTCTATTGGCATTGCAATCAACTCACTACTTTAGGGCTTGAGAGGTTGAATTCTTTTGAGGAAGACCTCCTTGCATTTTGGGGTTCCCAGCACCCCTAAATTGCAACACTATTCTATTAATAACTAATTATTTGTGATCCATTCTTTTTCTCCTACTTCTGTTAAGACTACTCATGAAAGGGTCACTCAGTCTCTGCCAGGCATAACTGAGTGGATAAGATTACTCTTAGTCCCTAAATCGAATGCTAATTAACTAGGTTGGATGGGATCCCATCCAGCTGGGAAACCTAATTTCTGTTTAGAGTATAAATAGTTTCCAGCCTGGGGAAGCCCTTACCCTGGGGAAGGAACCCCTGTCCTTGATCTCTTTATTAGAGTTTAGGGTGACCCAACTCATGAAGGAGAAAACAGAGAGATCTGGATGGAAATGGCTTCCCCTGCCCAAATTGCTGAAGGCTGCTCAGTCTCATGATGAAGCCATGTTCTCAGTAGAAGGAGCTGAAGACTTGTAGCCCACCTCCTTATTAAATGTTGACCAATCAGGGTTGAGTTTCACTTGTCAGGGGAGTTCCTTGTCAGAAGGTACATAACTGATTTAAAGCATTTCAGAGTTTCCCTTCGTTACTTGATCATCAATTTATTGATTATTAGTTAGTCTAATTAATAATTAATAAACTGATTATTAATCACCAAAAACTCTGCCTTTCGGGGGTTTTATTCTTGACATAACTTTGATTTCTACATCTCAGAGAAGATAAAATAGACTAGTACTTGCTGTTCCTCAAATATTAGACATTACATCTCCTGTTTCCTTGCCTTTGCATGACTATACTTCATTCCTGAAATACCATCCCTTTTCATCTCCCCCTAGCTTCCTTCAAACTTAGCTCAAGTGCTACTTCCTATAAGAGACCTTTCCTAATTGTCTTAGTTGTTAGTGTCCCTGAAATTATATACTTATTTTATTTTTACTTACCTGTGTATATACCCCAACAGAATTTAAGCCTCTTGAGGGCAGGGACACTACCATGAAATATATTTTGTTTTTATTTTTTTTAATTTTAGCAGCATGCTAGGCATGTAGTAAACATGAAACTTGTTGAATTGAGTTGAAACTATAGAAAGTCTAGAGAAGTCTGGATGATTTCTTGTCAAGGATATTACAGCTAGAATTTGTGACTTGGATAAGGGTCAGACAAGATAGCCTCTGACACCCCTTCCTCCTTTGATATTCTATGATTTTATGTACTTTGACCACAGTATGCACTTAACAAATGCTTTTTGAGTTGAATTCACTCTCTGAAAAGGACAAAGAAGGTAATGAAGAAGGAGGAAGCTTTCCCTCAAACAGCAATGCTTTTTAAGTCTGAAAAGGGGAAATCTGATACCTCTAGGGGAGGAGTGATGATGATGGTGATGATGGTGGTGGTGGTGATGATGGTGGTGGTGGTGGTGGTGGTGATGATGGTGGTGGTGGTGGTGATGATGGTAGTGGTGGTGGTGGTGGTGGTGGTGGTAGTGGTAATGGTGGTGGTGGTGGTGGTGATGATGGTGGTGGTAGTGGTGGTGGTGGTGGTGGTGGTGGTGGTGGTGGTGGTAGTGGTGGTGATGGTGGTGGTGGTGGTGATGATGGTGGTGGTAGTGGTGGTGATGATGGTAGTGGTGGTGATGGTGGTGGTGGTGATGATGGTGGTGGTGGTAGTGGTGGTGATGATGGTGGTGGTGATGATGGTGGTGATGATGGTAGTGGTGGTGATGGTGGTGGTGGTGGTGGTGATGATGGTGTCGGTGGTGGTGGTGATGATGGTAGTGGTGGTGATGGTGGTGGTGGTGGTGATGAGGGTGGTGGTGGTGATGGTGGTGGTGGTGGTGGTGATGATGGTGTTGGTGGTGGTGGTGATGATGGTAGTGGTGGTGATGATGGTGGTGGTAGTGGTGGTGATGATGGTAGTGGTGGTGATGATGGTGGTGGTAGTGGTGGTGATGATGGTGGTGGTGGTGGTGGTGATGATAGTGGTGGTGGTGATGATGGTAGTGGTGGTGATGGTGGTGGTGGTGGTGGTGATGACGGTAGTGGTGGTGATTGTGGTGGTGATGATGGTGTTGGTGGTGGTGGTGGTGGTGATGACGGTAGTGGTGGTGATTGTGGTGGTGATGATGGTGTTGGTGGTGGTGGTGGTGGTGGTGGTAGTGGTGGTGATGATGGTGGTGGTAGTGGTGGTGATGATGGTGGTGGTGGTGGTGATGATGGTGGTGGTGGTGGTGGTGGTGATGATGGTGGTGGTGGTGGTGGTGGTGGTGGTGATGATGGTGGTGGTGGTAGTGGTGGTGATGATGGTGGTGGTGGTGGTGATGATGATGATAGCTAACATTTATATAGCACAGATGATATTAGTGGCACTACCTTTCCGTGGTCTGGATACCAGGCTAAAGAAAGGCCCAATGGGAGATGAAGCTTATCAGGAGACCAAGCTCTCTCAAAGATTGGGAAATCTTGTGCCTCTTTTTGTACTCCCAGTGATTAGTACAGTACCCAGCACTTATTAGATGTTTAATAAATATTTATTGACTTGATTTTATTATGCTAACAATAGAGATAAAGAAGAGAAACACTGGTTGTTTATAGAATCATAGGATGGGAGGAGGAGAGAGCACTTAAAGATCAACAGGGACAAATTTAAGACAAATAGAGAGATTATATCTCAAAGGGATGAATAATACATTGAGGGAAATCATCACCTTAAGAGTTGGTGTGAATTAAAAGTAACAATTGGTTCTTCAAGAGCCTGTACAATGAAATTGCATCATCTGTACATTTAACTTGCCTTAATTCAATCACATGTCTAAGTAAAAATAAAGAAAAATTCAAAAGGGGAGGAAAAATAAAAACAACACCTTTAGTTCCAAGAAGCCATTCCATTCAACGATTATTTCCAAGAGTGGGTGTGAGATGGGAGATCCGAATCTGCTCTTTATTGGTGGTCTTTGTTTCCAGGCTCTCATTGTATGATCATTTCTCCATGCTGAGGGGATTCTATTCCCTCTCTTTTATCATATCCACAATCTATTCATTCTACTTAGGTTGGTAGAGCTAATAAGAGGGATAACCTTGTATGGATTTTCTAATAAAATTCCTCTGTCATTGAAGTTAAATCTGAGGTAATTGGTCTTAGGTTCCCTTTTGACTTCCCTACTTATATGATCCATTTATGTAGAATTTAATGAAAATGAGCTATCTTTATTTGGAGACGAAAACTCTTACAAAATTTTTGTTGTTGAGTTGTTTTGGTCATGTCTGACTCTTTGTGACCCAATTTGGAGTTTTCTTGGCAAAGATACTGGAGTGGTTTGCCATTTCCTTCTCCAGCTCATTTGACAGATGAGGAAACTGAGGCAAACAGAAGTGAATGACTTGCCCAGAGTCACACAGATAGTAAGTGTTTGAGGCCAGATTTGAACTTGTAAAGATGAGACTTCCTGACTCCAAGGCTCTGCACTCTATTCACTGCCCTGCATAGCCCCTAAGTAAAATTTTATGCCCCTTATAAAATTACAGGTAGCAAATGAACAAAATTCAAATAGAGCAGGAAACTTCCAAAGGTGGTTGTGCCAATTGGTAAGGCAACAGTGAGGTGGAGAGAAAGAGTGGAGAGAGGTTAACTCTACCATGTCCTATAGTGTGCCAAGGAAGCACATTTGGGAAAACAGCCAGTTTTGTGCAAGTAGGTCATTGCTTAAGTTGCTGAGCAAGATAAGGCTCCTATAGGTCATAATTCAGTTCAGAGCAGTGAACTTTACTTCTTCTTTCAGCCTCAGTTTCCTCACATGTAAAGTGGAGATAATAATATTCACACTGAGTGTCTCATGGTGTTATTGTGGAGATCAAATGGGACAGGAAATAGGAAAGCACTTTGTAAACTGTAAAATGCTCTATAAAGGCAAGCTATTATAATTTTTGTTGTGGGTAGGCAAGGAAGGGAATTCTAGGAACCAACATACATAGTATGTATAGTGTGCAGAGGAAATGCATTTGTTTACCAGCAGGGGCAAATAGCCCATATATTTGGGAAGGATGGGTGAAGTATCAGTGGGTACAGTACTTTTTTCACTTTGTAGCAGAGAGGGAAAAGCCATGCCTGGTGAGTTTGTGTGTGCATGTGCTGGACAAGAGTGTGTTGATAAATATTTAACAAGTGACTTTCTGAAAAAGCAAACTGTATTTTTATGTTTTCTCTGTTGTTTTAATAACATTTTTTTCTCTGTCACTTTTTAAAATCTAGACCAGGAATAGGGAACCTGCAGCCGTCTGGGTCCTCAAGTACAGCCCTTTGACTGAATCCAAACTACACACAACAAATCCCCTTAATAAAAGAATTTGTTCTGTGAAGCACCTGATTTTGGACCTAGAAGGCCACATGTGACCTCCAGGCTGCAGCTTCCCCACCCCTGATCTAGACAATCAATAATAAATTAAACCCTGTTTGCCAATTTCCAAGGTGCAAATGCTCATGATGAAAATTTAACAACCTGCTCTTGGGGTATGAGTTGACTGCAGAGCATCCCTGAAGAGTGCACTGCATTTACTCCCTGGTGTGGCAATGTGAATCAGAGAGAGGTTGTCTAACTCCTTCCCTCAAAGCTCAGAAGCTACCAATGGAATTTGCGATTTAGCAAGCATCAGTGCCTGGGGTTATTTCTCAGCCAGATGTGAGTGACTGTTAATTTTCTTCATTCAAGGAAGCTGTTTGGACAAATCATAAATGGGGGGAGGGAGGAGGAGCTAAGAATGGACAATTCTTTTTTCCATGCTCTGGAGAATGGTTATGAGAAGACACCAGTAGAGGGCAATAGCAGAGCGTTTTTTCCAAGGTGTGTAGAGAATTTCCTGCTAATAAGAGGCTTTTCTTCTTTCCCTTCCACTAGGTAGCACAGTGCATAGAGTGCCAGGCTTGAAGTCAGGAAAACTTTTCTTCCTAAGTTCAAATCTGGTCTCAGACATTTACTAGCTGTGTGACCCTGCACAAGGCACTTAACTCTGTTTACCTCGGTTTACTTGACTACGTGCCAAAAAAAAAGAGGATGAGAAATCGATTAAATCAGGGAAAAAAGGAAATAATAAACAAAACTCCAAAACAAGGAAGAGGGATAGCAAGAAAGAGGGGGAGGGGACTTGAGGATGAAGGGAAGAGGGCAATGGGAATAGGGTTACCTTAGAATAGATTAAGCTAAAATAACTGGAGACATAGTACTATGTTTATAGAGACAGAGAAAAAAATCATATTTTGCAAAAAATACCAATATTAGAAATGAACAAATAAAGAAATATAAGTGGATTAACCAATTTGATATAATGAAAAAGAGTGATAGATTGGATAAGATAGCAAAATCCTACAGTCGCTTGCAAGAAGCACATTTAAAAAACCCTCAAGGATATACATAGAAAAAAATGAGGGGCTGGAAGAAAATTTACTATGCATCAAGTATATCCCCAAAATGAGGAATTTCAATTTAGCTATCAGACAAAGCAAAAACAAACATTCCAAACACAAAAAGGGATGAACAAACAAAAAACCAGACTATGGAATGTTGAAAGGAACCATAGATGGCAAATCAGTATCAATATTAATGTTACAGGCTCCAAATGCCTAAGCATCTAAATTCATAAAGGAAACATTAACCAAGAATTCATACCATGCAACAGTGGTAAGAGATTTCAAGGGCACTCTCAGTTTTGGATCATAGCTGTTTAGAAAATTAGAAAGGCAAAACAATGAATAAACATAAAATAAGCACAAGGAGGAGATATTAAAAGTTAGAGAAGAAATAAAGTAGAACCCACCCCCCCCCAGTGGAAATGGTAAATAAACCAAAAGTTAGTTCTTTGAAAAGACAAATCAAATCAATCAACTTTAACCAATCTGATTAAAAAGAATGGGAAGAAAATTAAATCAACAAATTAGAAAATGAGCATGGTGAAATCATAACAAACTCAGTAGAAAAAAAAATAATCAGAATTTATTACACACAGTCTATGCTAAGAAAACTGAGAATACAAAAGAAAAATCAGAGTACTTTAAAAATATAATTAAAAAAAATCTTTAAAAAAATCCAAACGAACAGAAGACCCAAAAGAGATCTTAAATAACACAATCTCATAAAAGGAAATAGAACTATCCATAAAGGAACTACCAGAGAAAAATCTCTTAGTTCTGAAGGATTCATGGGATAATTCTGTAAAACTTTTAAAGAACAATTAGTATCCACAATATATAAATTATTCTCAAAATTAGAAAAAGAAAGCACCCTATCAGAATTCTTTTATGAGACAAGTATAATCCTGATGCCTAAACTGGGGAAGGATAAAGCTCAGGAGAACTACAGACCAATATCATTAGTTAATATCAATTCATAAACTTCAAATAAAATCCTGCTAAGTAAGCAAAAATGAGAAATCATTCATCATGATCAGGTTGGATTTATATGAGAAATGCAAGATGGTTCACCATTCGGAAAACAATCAACATAATTAACCCATCAATTTCCAACTCTTTGCCACCACAAAAAGAGCCTCTATAAATATTTTTGTATATAGGGGGCCTTCTCCTTTTATTTTTATTTATTCCTTTTTTTGGAGGGCAATTGGGGCTAAGTGACTTGCCCAAGGTCATACAGTTAAGTGTTGGAGGCCAAATTTGAACTCAGGTCCTCTTGACTTCAGGGCTGGTGCTCTATTCACTGTGCCACCTAGCCACTCCTTTATTTTTATTTTTTATTTTTATCTCTTTGGGTTCTAGATCTGATAGTGACATTGCTGGGTCAAAGGGTAAACATATTTTATAGTCCTTTGGGCAAAGTTCCAAATGGCTCTCCAGAATGGTTTTTCAGTTCACAGCCCCACCAGTGGTGTCCCTATTTTCCCACATCCCTACCAACATTTGTCATTTTTCTTTTCTGTCATATTAGCCAAACTGATAGGTGAGAGGTAATATTTCGGAGTTGTTTTAATTTACATTTTTCTAATCAACCTAATCAATAGTGATTTGGAGCATTTTTATATGACTATAGATAGCTTTGATTTCTTTGTCTGAAAACTGCCTGTTCATATCCTTTGACCATTTATCAATTGGGGAATGACTCATATTCTTATAAATTTAACTCAGTTCTCTATATATTTGAGAAATGAGGCCTTTACTGGAGAAACTTGCCGCAAAAAAATTTCCCCTCCAGTTTTCTACTTTCCTTCTAATCTTGAATGCATTGATTTTACTTAAGCAAAATCTTTTTAAGTTAATGTGACAAAAATAACCTACTTTATATCCCTTAACACTGTCTATCTTTTGTTGGTCATAAATTCTTCCCTTGTCCAAAGATCTGACATGTAAACTATTCTATTATCTCCTAATTTGCTTATGGTGTCACCCTTTATGTTTAACTCATGTACCCATTTTGACCTTATTTTGATATATGGTATGAATGTTGGTCTGTATCTACTTCCTGCCAAACTGCTTTCCAGTTTTTCCAGAAGTTTTTGTCAAATAATGAGTTCTTGTGTCAAAAGCTTGGATTTTTGTATTTATCTTTTTCCCCTTTTCTTTTCTTTCCTTTCCTTTCCTTTTCTTTTTTGTGTAGATATTAGTTGAATTGTATGATTGCTGATGTCTCATTCATCTCTAAATTTTTGATTCTGGAGATACATCAGATGTAAGGTGATCAATAGGACAAAGTTCTAAAGGAGATGGGGGATGGGGAAGGGAATCATGGACATAAGAAAGGGGTTGGCCTTAAGAAGAAGAGTTACCTCATGACCTGAGATTGGAGACAAGGAGGAGAAACTACTAGATGAAGATGTAGTGAGGTTTAGACAGAGCTATAATGGGGATTTTTGTATTTTGGACAAGAAGTAGAAAAGATATCCTTATATTAGGAGGAAAGACAGAGACCTCAGGTTCAAGGAAGATGACCTGTTATAGGGGGGCTCAGCCTTGTGCATAATCTGGTATCTTTCTATTTTAACTGATTAAAGTTGCTAACTAGTAAGGCCATGCATGTTAGTTAAGGGTCCTAGGATGGGGACATTGGCAAGAGTGATTCACCCTCTTCTTCCTATACCCATTTCTTCTCTCCAAAACCTCTGCAAAAGTGTGGAGACACAAGGGGACTTACAGGACTCTTCAGCCTAATCAGATCTTTCCTGCCCTGTCACTTGTGGGTCAGGTGCCAGGGTACTGTTGCTCTGGGGATCCTCTGGTCCTAGTCACTCCCATCTCCCCACTCCATCTCCATCTCTTCCTTCCCAGGCTCCCTTCTGTTCTGGAAAGAGATTCTGTACTATGCTGGACTGGGTCATACAGGATGATGGAAGGCTGAAGCCCCATTCAAGTCCATTGCTCGGTGGTAGGGAAATGCTATGCTTCCCACTCATTCTCTTCCCCTCCAAGTACCTAAGGGTTCCCTTGAGTAAAACATGAAAGGGTTGCCTCCTATTTCTAACCTCTGGCATTCTCCTGATCTTATCTTGGATGGGAGGAGCCTGGGATGTTAGAACCTTGGCAGTGGGAGATAACACATAGATTTGGAGCTGGATGCCTGGTCCTGATTTCTCTAGACCTTGGCGGAGGGATGGCAGCTTGGCAGGTAATCCTAGAATGTTGACCCGCAGTGTAGAAGAGAAGCTTCTACCACCTCACCTTGCCATGATTTTCCCTTGGTTATGTTGACCTATGCCTAGGAGCAGGGAGCAGATCAGGGAGGGTACCTGACTTTTGTTGTTGTTGTTCAAACCCACTAAATACTGTACCCTTTATTTATAAAAAGCTTTCTTTATAACACTTTATTGTTTGTTTAATAAGTCATTTCTGGAAACATCTTATTCAGAATGGATCCCCTCTTGTAACAAATAAAAATAGTTAACATAAAAAATACAGTGTCCTTTTTGGGCAGCTAAAAAATATAGTAGATAGAGCTCTGGATCTGGAGTCAGGAAGACCTGAGTTCAAATCTAGCCTCAGATACTTACTAGCTGTGTGTCCCTGAGCAAGTCACTTAACTTCTGTTTGCCTCCATTCCCTCTTCTCTAAAACATGGATAATAATAACACCTATCTCCCAGGGTTGTTCTGAGGAACAATTGAGATAATATTTGTAAAGTGCTTACACAGTGTTTGGCACATAGTAGGGTGCTTAAGAAATGCTTGTCTCCTTCCTTCCTAATATTTCCCCACCTCTCTGCCAAGAGGAGTAAGGTATGTTTCATTATCTGTTTTCTGGGACCAGTTTGTTTTTTCAGTTACTCAGAATTTGACTTCCTTTTAGGAATTCATCCTCCAAACTTGGCGATGCCTGGGTGAATCTCTGGGTGTCTTTTGTTCTAGTTATGACTGTGGGAGTTGAGGTACAGTACAGGAGGGAATGAGAAGCCTCAGCGATGAGAGCACTCAGATTTTGGAGGAGGCAAGGTCATTTTCTCAGACAGAAGGTAGCAGTGGATTGTTGTTGTTCATCATTTGTTCTCAAAGAGGACCAATGACATCATAAGTGTGATGTCTTGACATGCTTATGAATTTGGGTTTGGGTGAGGCAGAGTCACACAAAGTCATTAGCCTTGCTCTCTTCTGTAGAGTAATCAGAGTCCAGTGTCAAGACAAAGGTCAAGATGACTATGGCCTAGGATGCAGTAATTAAGGTCTTTTCCAGGTGTCAATTTGTCTGAGGCCACACCCATTCAATGATTAAAGGCTAGGTAAGAATTGAGACCAAAGATGGCCCAATCTGTCATCCCAAAGATACCAGTCTGGGAGGGGAAGACCCTCAGAGTTTCTGGCCAGAATAGAAATGAATGTTATTCAAACTCATTCTAAACCATCAAAACCTAAGCAACCAGTGGAGGATTAGAGGTTCTAGTGACACAGTGGAAATAGTGATTATATTTGGAGTCAGGAAGATCTGAGTTCTTATCCTGCCTGATACACTTCCGGGGAGCCACCACTGTCCTGATTTATATCTGGCCACTGGATCCAGATGGCTCCAGAGGGGAAAGGGAGGCTGGTAACTTTGCATAGCCCTCCCTCACTTAGATCCAATTCACTTTCAAGTCATGGCATCATCTTCCTGATGTCATGGTCCTCTTCAAGAACAAAACGACAAGCTTCCTAGATATGTGACCCTGGGCAAGAACTTTAACACTCCAGGATTCGATTTCCTCTTTTGTAAAATAGGAGTAAAAACTGCACCAATCTCACCAGGTTGTGGTGAAAATCTCTTTGCAAATCTTAAGGTGCTATGCAAATGCAAGCTGTTATTATGAAGATTTGAGATAACAGAAGGTTTGAGACAGTTGTTTTTGGGAAGGAGATTTAAAAAATCAATCAGGGAAGGAAAAAAAAAGAATTGCCATATAGCAAGCCCAATTGAAATGAAATCATTTGAATATGGAGTGTGCTCATTTGGCATGGTTTCATGACTTGTACCAGTAACATTCATCCACTGAGTAGGAGTAGAAAGGGTGGTGGTGGTAGTGGTGGTGGTGGTGGTGTGGTGAGGATTGACAGAGGATGAAGAACAGAAGGACAAGGGGCAAGAGATTCCAGGGCTGAGGACAGTACTTTGTTGAATTAGCTAATTATAGAGTCTAAGCTATGAAGGGAGGATGCTGAGGAATGATGAACTAGAAGAACAGGAAGGGAAGGCATGGAGATTGTGTTGAAAATGAAGAGCAGGTTTAGGAAGATCAAGACAGTGAGAGAGGCAAAAAAGAGAGAGAGATTGTGATCAGAGTGGGGGATGCCAGAATTTAAGGTCATGGAGGTGAAACAGTTCTGGGTGATGGGAGATTTAAGGTACCCTATTGTTTGCTCAAGATACAGGTGATAGGAATGGAGAAGCTTGATAAACTGGGTGGGAGACCAGAGTGTACAAAAGAGGCAGTGGTAGAGGTGGAAGGAAGCTAACCGGTTTAACTGAATGGTATTGAGAAAGCTTTTGATTCTATGTCTTTCATTATTATCTGTATTGTGCCTGCTTTGCTCTTGTCTAGGCAATACCTAAAATTTCAATGTCACCCTAAAATGTTAGGCTCAAGTTTTGAAGTTTGCCACCGGTGTACATTCCCAGGTACTGTTTTACTGTGGCTTCTGAGACGTTTGGAGATATCAAAACCCTAGATAGAAAAGCACATATTGTAACTCCCTATAGTCTCAGGGACCCACTTTTAGGATGAGATGCTCTATCATCCTGGGATGGTCTTTTAATAAGTTGTGATGAAGAAAAGAGGGAGATTTTCTTTTCTGAAATATAAAGTCAACAAATACCTGAGGTCAACGAGCCCTGGGAAAAAGCCCTAATTACCTTACCTTGGTTATCATTCTGACTTTTGAAGTACTGAAAAAGGAAGATGAAAATTTTGTTTTATTTTTTTGGTGGGGGGAAAGTAAGGCAATTGGGGTTGAGTGACTTGCCCAAGATCACACAGCTACTAAGTGTCAAGTGTCTGAGGTCGGATTTGAACTCAGGTCCTCCTGACTCCAGGGCCAGAGCTCTGTCCACTGTGCCATCTAGCTGCCCCTAGCTTCAGTTTTTATAGTGAAATTGGAGGCAACAAGAAATCAGGTATTTCTTTGAAAAAACAAACAAACCAACCTAAAACAAGCTTCCTTCACTTCTTGGTCCTTGTTAAGGGAATTTAAAAATAAAATGGAGTATTTCATACTGGAAACAGGTCCCTCAGACTTATATTAGAGACAACTTTATCTGGAGTTTTGTCATCTTCCAAACATCCCAGAGGCTATAGTACAGTGAGAATGAGGATACATAAAGGAAGAGATTTTCAGAAACTAAATCTAAATTATTAGAGAGAAATTTTGGGGTGGGGAGTGATTAAGTACTGAATTCTTTCTCAAGGGAGTATGCATCTTAACCTGACAAGATAGGTTTAGGATATAAACATTATTTCCAAAATCTTATGGAGAAGGATGGTGGGATATTATGAACAATATCTTTTCATAAAACATTGAGAAGTAGAGGAGTGAAAAACATGATTGTAGAAAACTTGACAAGAGACCTAGTTAAGCCAGATCATTTCTTGGGCATTTAAGGGAAAAGGGCAACACACAGTTGTGACTGTTTGTGATCCCATACTTCAGAAAAGAAAATCTCTCTCTCTTCTTCATCACAACTTATTAAAAGGCCATCCCAGGATGATAGAGCATCTCATCCTGAAAGTGGGTCCCTGAGACTATAGGGAGCTACAATATGTGCTTTTCTATCTAGGGTTTTGACATCTCCAAATGTCTCAGAAACCACAGTAACAGGCCTGGGAATGTACACTGGTGCAAACTTCAAAAATTGAGCCAAAGATTTTAGGGTGACATTGAACTCATTTTAAGTATTCCAAAGACTGCAGTATCTTTGATTTGCCATTTCCTTCTCTAGCTCATTTTACAGATGAGAAAACTGAGGTGAACAGGGTTAAGTGGCTTGCCCAGTGTCACACAGCTATTAAGTATCTGAGGCCAGATTTAAACTTGACAACATGAGTCTTTCTAACTCCAGGCTTAGCACTCTATCTACTGTACCACCTAGCTGCCCCAACAATAAACAGTAGAAAAATGTAAGCAAATTTGTCAACATTTTTTAACAAACTATTTTTCCATCAATAATAATGGAACTAGCACCAGCATCATAGTCTCTGATATGTTGCCCAAGGAAGTAGATATGCCACTAAAGAAAGCGAAAATGGAAACACCAATAAAACATAGTGAGGAATAAATTTCAAAGATATTTAAAAGAGTGGATATTAGGAAACATTTGGAAAAATCAGGGACATTATTAATACAAAAAAAGTGATAGAGAAAACATCAATAACTCTTGACCCATATGCCCTTTTCTTCTTCTGATCTCGGCAAAGCCTTTATAGGAATAATTTACATATGTACCAAGGTCATCACAGAGGACATTTTACAGTCTCACAATTGACTGAAAGGTACAGGGACTTATTCCACTGGACTTACTGTTTGTTGCCTAATTTAGAAAAGCATTTGATTCAACAGAGAAAAGTTATCTCTTAAAGATTTTTCTCCAACAAAGGTTCTCCATGCATATGTTAAAATCATACAAGATTCCTTGAAAGATGGAACAACGGAGGTAATTTCTTTCAATGTCCCTCATTGTTAATGCAGTATAGAAATGGGACACCAAATAAGAAGACTCATTCCTTGTCAAGTTGTTTGCCACTGACATGGAAGGGTTCCAGCAAAGAGTTCAAAATGGAAGAAATATTTCCTATAGAATGTGAGACCCTCTAGATACGACTGTTTGTAGGTGACAATATACTGATTACATTTAGCCCTGGAAGATTACAGAGCTTCCTGTGATCTATAATCACAAAAAAGAATTTGCTCTAGTTATCCACAGAAGAAAAATCAAATGAGTACACATTATGATGTATAATTGGATGGACTAGCTCTTGGCACAGTGCCTGGAACACAGAGGGGCAGCTAGGTGGCCCAACGGATAGAGCGCTGGGCCTAATGGAGTCGGGAAGACTGAGTTAAAATCAGATGCTTACTAACTGTGTGACCCTAAGCAACCCAATTAACCCTATTTGCCTCAGTTCCTTATCTTCAAAATGATCTGGAGAAGGAATGGCAAGCCACTCTAGTATCTTTGACAAAAAGACCCCAAATGGGGTCATGGAGAATTGGACACAACAGAAAATGACTGAACAACAACTGGAACATAGTTGAAAGTTAAGAAAGATTTATTGACCTGACTTGGTCACTCCTAGAGCAGCTCTGTTGAATCTCTCTCTCTCCCTTCTTTCTTTTCCTTCCTTCCTTCCTTCCTTCCTTCCTTCCTTCCTTCCTTCCTTCCTTCCTTTCTTCTTCCCTCCCTTCCTCTCTCTCTTCCTTCCTTGCTTCCTTGCTTCCTTCCTTCCTTTTCTTCCGTTCATCTATCCATCCATCCATCTATCCATCCATCCATCCATCCATCCATCCATCCATCTATCCATCCATCCATCCATCCATCTATCTATCTATCTATCTATCTATCTATCTATCTATCTATCTGTCTGTCTGTCTGTCTGTCTGTCTGTCTGTCTGTCTGTCTATCTATCTATCCAAGAGATGCTATAGTTGGACGATGACTTGGGCCAAGAATTAAATAGGAGAGTGACATAGAATGTATTTAGAAAATAGGACAGTGCTTTTTAATAATCCCAAACATCTTCCTGAAGTAAAGACCCTTTAAAATAACACCAATATTCTTCTGGTTGTACAGCTGTAAGTTATTAATTATTGCAGACTTGGAAGAAATAATGTTTCTGGTTATCCCAGGCAATGGAGACACAGATGATGAGCAGTAGTAGACTATGGCATGTTACTGATGAATATATTGTGCACTGGAATCAATATTAAAGATATCATCAAAGAAATGTATGACTAAAAAGGAAGTGGGTTGGTCATGTAGCAATAGTGATAATTGATATTGATGTGATATTTCAAGTTTGCAAAATATTTAAAAAACATTTGAGTTTCACAGCACCTTCACTAAATTAGATATTACAGTTATTGCTACTCCCACTTAACACATCACAAAGGGGGAAGAGAACAACCACTTGTTCCATTTTATTAAGCCACCTACTATGAGACAGGCACTGTGTTAAGTGTAGGATTTGTAGGTCTTCTTGCCTGGAGGTCTCATACTCTATCTATTGAACCACACAGCCTCCCAAGAGCAGGTGTCATGGATAACAGATAGGGATAGCCCTCCATCTACATGGGTCTCTTAGAGTTCTGTCTCTTCTCCCTCTATACTACTTCGTTTCGTGCTCTCATAAGGCCCCATGGATTTAATAACCATCTTGATGCAGATGATTTTTAAATCTACCTTCTTGTCCTAATCACTCTTCTGACCTACAATTTTCCATGTCCAACTGCCTTGCAGACATCTTGAAATGGATTTCTGGTAGATATTTTAAACTCAATATGTCCCAAACAGAGCTTGTTATTCCCCCCCTCCCCAAATCTTCCTCTCCTACCTTCCCTATTGCTGCACTAGGGGACACCATCCTCCCAGTCCCTCAGGCTCACAACATAGGAGTTACCATAGGGGTGACTCCTAAGATTCATAGGTTCATACCTAACTATCCCTCACCCCTCCTCCCCCATCTAAACTGTTGCCAAGGCCTGCTAATTTTACCTTTGCAACATCTCTTGAATAAGCCCCCTTCTCTCCTTTGACTCTGCCACCCATTAGAGCAAGCCCTCATCACCTCATGCTTCGATTACTGGATTAGCCTGCTGGTTGGTCAGTCTGCCTCAAGTCCCTCCCCACTTCAATCCATCCTCTATTCAAGCCATTAAAGTGATTTTTCCTAAAACATATCCCCCTCAACAAACTCCAGTGGCTTCCTATGGCCTTTAGGAGCAAATACAAAATCCTCATTCAAAGACTTTCATAACTCAGTTCCCTCCTACCTTTCTAGTCTTCTTATACCTTTCTCCCCAACATGTTCTCTTTGATCTCGTGACACTAGTCTCCTGACTGTTCCACCAAAAAGAGACTCCATTTCTTGACTTTTGGTATTTTCTCTGGCTGTCCCCCATGCCTGGAAAGCTCTCTCTCCCCTCCTCTCAGACGACTGACTGCCTGGCCGGCTTCTTTTAAGTCCCGTGACGCCTCTTGATTTCAGTGCTTTTTTTCTTTCCATCATTTCCTATTTGTGGCACAGTGGATAGAGCTCCATGCCTGGAGTCTGGAAAACTTATCTTCCCCAGTTCAAATGTGACCGCAGACACTTACTATCTATGTGACCCTGGGCAAGACACTTAACCCTTTTGCCTCAGTTTCCTCATCTGTAAAATAAACTGGCAAAGGAAATGGCAAAATTATAAAGTGTTGCTGCCTTAGAGGAATCAGTATGGAAAGACATGCTAAGGGATTCTCGTTTCTGGCAAGAGTTTTTTAAAGAAACCTCTGAGGTCCCTCCCTCATCTGAAATTCTATGGTTATAATTCTCATCACATCCTTCAATAGAGTTTGAAATGGTAACAATGAATGAGGAATGTTAATAGGCACCTCAGACTGAAAATATAGAAGTACTATGTTGCAACATAAGAATTTGTTACTAAGTCATTAAACTCTTTTGGAAATTGAGAAACTGATAACTGATAGAGCTGAATGCACCAAAGGTTTTCAGTCTGAGTCATACATACATACATACATACATACATACATACATATATATATATATATACATATATATATATATATATATATGATGATAAAATGATATTCAACTCAAACCAAATTAAAATGATAGGGCAGTGCTGAATAGGGAGAAAGCACTGAAATTAAAATCACAGGATACGGTTCAAATTCCAGTTCCAACATTTACTACTTACGTATGTGTCCTTGGGTAGGTTACTTAGACCCTCTGCAGCTCAGTTTCCCCTTCTGTAAATTAGGGGATTGGATGAGATGGCCTCTAAGACTCTTCTGGCTCTAAATCTCTGATCCTCAGACTCTGTGACCTCTCTGGGAGTTTTACCTGGAAGGAAGTTCCTTCAAGGTCAAAGACTGGGGATTTCTGAGTAATAGCTCTATGCCTAGGTGTGGAAGCTTCCTCAAATGACCACGATAATGACCAGAGGAGGGTTACATTTATAAAAATGGTCCCTCAATGATGTTAAAATTGTATTGTTTCCAGCATGGATTTCCTTGCTTGCTTCCAAATCTGGTTCATTCTAGTTGTTCTTCGTTACTTAATCTTCCTAAGTAACATTTTTTTTCCTCATAGAGCCGAGTAACTCAAAATTGCCAAATGGAAAAAAAACTGCATCAAAAGCTTGGGTAAGGGTTTGACACCCTAGTTATAGAGATGATTAATAACTGAAGGCTGAAGGCCATTCTCCAATAGAGAATTGGTCAAAAGACCTGAACAAGCCATTTTCAAAATAACTACAATTAATAACCATCTGAAAGAATATTCCAAATTACTAATAATAAGAGAATTGTAAATCAAAACAATCCTAAGATTTCATTGTACATCCAACAGATTCAAGACAATGTCAGAAGATTGGAGTAGCTAGTGTTTGGGGGGTTGTGGAGAGACACGCAAATTAATGAATTCTTAGTAGAGCTGCTGAAGTCTAAGAGTGCTGGGACCCTGAAATTCAAGGGCAAATGGTGCAGGTCCTACCTCAAATGAATTTGACCCAAGCCTTCTTTCAGTTATAGACAGGGTTTATTAGAACACCGGTTGGGGTAGTTGAGATTTTAAGAATCTTCACTTTCAGTCAAATTTTAAGAATCTGAGCATTTGTATTGCTGATGCAAGCAGACCAGATTCTTAAGGAATCTAAGCATTTTAGTGGAGGCAAGATGGATTTTTTATACTGAAGTTGGGAACAGAGAAGGGGTCTAGACAGAATTAAGGAGTGCATGTAGGGCCAGCTGCAGACAATGAGGACTACAAGGAAAAGGCAGTTAATTAACTGGAAGGGGCCTGTTGCCCCAGGTGAAAACCAGGGACCTGGGCCACATGGGAAAGTCCAGGGGCATTTCCTTTTTGGGAGTTCAGATCCCCAAAACATGGTCTTTTACTTTTAGGGGATTAGATCCCATCCCCATCCGAGCCACAAACTGGCACAACCATTCTGGAAAACAATTTGGAATTATGCAAATAAAGGGGCTATAATGTCTATACCTTTTGACTCAGAGATTTCACTGCTAGGCATATATCCCAAGGAGATCATTGACAAAAGAAAAGCTCCATATACACAAAAATATTTCTTGCAGAACTTTTTGTGGTGTCAAAGAACTGGAAGGAAAGCAGATGCTGATCAATCAGGGAAATGGCTAAGCAAATTGTGATATTGGATTATGATGGAATATTACTTTGCTGTAGGAAATAATGAGTGTGAGGAAAACAGAAAAAACATGGACTCACATGAATTAATGCACAGTAAAATAAGAAAGGCCAGGACAGAAACATGATGCACACTGATGATGGAAATGTAAAGGGAAGGAACAAAGACAAAGTTTGTAAAGGTGGGAGTCCTATGGTATATAATGTCAGATTTTTTTCTATATATTAAAAATTTTTTGTTATTTTTCGTCTTTCTTTTTTTGACATTAGTTCTTAAAAGGTCTTTATTATAAGGGATAAAATGGTTTCCTAGGAGGAGGGGAAATCTAGGTGTTTTAACAACATAAGAAAATATATTTTCAAAAAATGAGTATGTGATTTGGGAGCCTCTGGATTTTCCTCTTTCTTTATTTTACAATATCTTTTTCTTATTTTTCACATAGCTAATTTTCTATTGTGCCTTGGAGAGGGAGGGCACTTTCTTATTCTGATTCAAATAAACAACTGAAACAAACTGAAACTGTGGTATCTCAGTAGAGCCTCACCAATCTACTCTATCATGTCATTCCTCTACTCCATAAACTCCAGGGGCTCCTTCTTGACTCTAGGATAAAATAATATAGGCTGCATCATCAGGGTAGGTGTGTGGCACAGTGCAGGAAATGTAAAGATATGGTAAACACTGCCTTAGTTCTTGCTCACAAAGGCCCAGGACTCTCGGAGGAATTTATGGGGACCTTTCTGTCTCTTAAATGCTTCACGCTATTTAGGTGTAATTCTCCCATTGCATCCTGGGCCATCTCCAGTTGTCCTGATGAATATCTGGCCACTGGACCAGATGGCTCTGGAAGAGAAAGTGAGGCTGGTCACCTTGCACAGCCCTCCCTCACTCAAATCAAAGTCAACTGCAAGTCACATCATCATTTCCCTGATGCCATGGTCCTCTTCAAGAATGAAGGACAAACATTGCCCTATGTAATGGGCTTTAGCCTGGGTTGCAGAGTTCAGATGAATGAGGTCATCATAGGAGACCTTGGTTTTTAAGACCCTTCACAACTTAGCTTCAATTTATCTTTCTGGTCTTATCATAAGCCAATACTCTGTGGTCCAGCCAAACTGATCTTCTGGTTGTCCTCACACATGACACTCTATCGCTCATCTCTGTATCTTTGCAATGGCCCTCTCTTATCTTTGGAATTTCATTCTCTCCCTAGAATGCTTCATCTCCCCACCATACTTCCAAGAACCCTTCAATCCCAAGTCCTTCATTTTAGTTTAAACTACCATCTACACGAATGATTTCCTGATCTCCACAGCTACTAATGTCCTCTTTAGTACAAACTTTTGTTCAGTCATTTCAGTTGTGTCCAGCTCTTTGTGACCCCATTTGAGGTTTTCTTGGCAGATCTGGAGTGGTTTGTCATTTCCTTTCCAGCTCATTTTACAGATGAAAAAACTGAGGCAAACAGGGTCAAGTGATTTAGCTCAGGGTCGAACAGGTGGAGGTGTCTGAGACCAGATTTGAACTCTGGGAGATAACTCCAGGGCTGGTACTCTATCCACTGCACCACCCAGTTGCCCTTAGCATAAACCACCTTGCTTTTATTTTATATTTTTTTCTGAATATACTATTTATATACATTCATGTTGTCTCTCCTGATAGAATGTCACCTCCTTGGTGTCAGAATATTTCATTTTTGTCTTCTTATTCCCAGTATCTAACACAATGCCTGGCGCATAATTGGTACTTAACAATTGCTTTTTTGACTGATTTTTAAAAAAGAGATTATTATAATAATTTGGGTATGAAGGAATGAGAGCCTCACTTAGGTTGACCACATCCTTGGAGATGGAATTATGAAAATGGTAGTTTATCTATGAGGTTTTAAAGAAAAAATACTAAACTATGAATAACCTAACTCAAATAAAGATAAAAAAACACCTTTTCCTTCTGTAATGTGTTTCAAATCCAAATCCAGATGAACTCTGCAGCCCAGCAGGTCCATTACAATAGAAGGGATGGGGGAACTTAACACCTTTTGAAGTGGCTTCTTCTACAGAGTGTCTCTAAAGTCTGGACACATAGGAAATCTCATTAGCTATGCATATTTTCAAGAAATGAAATAAATGAAATTTTCCACAACATTTTATTTAATTAGCATAAATATTAGCCATGACAATTTCATATGGAATAAAAGCTTTCATTATCTATTGGGAACTATTTTCCATATTAATGAGATTGATTTAATTTAATTAATTAATGAGATTTCCTATGTGTCTCCTATGTCTTTCTATGAAATCTCATTTATGTTACTTAAATAAAATGCTGTTGAAAATATCATTCATTTCATTTCTTGAAAATATGCATAGTTAATGAGATTTCCTATGTGTCCAGAGTTTAGGTACACCCTATATTTTTTTTTCTAATTGTTTTTCCTGTTATCAAGCCTGAATTTGCTTCTTTGCAATTTTCACTTGTTGCCACTACTGTACTTCTGCATTTAGAGGAATCTCTCCTTCCCAGGAAAACCTTTCCCATTTTTACAGATTGCCACCTGCCTCAGATAAGTCTTTTTTTCTTCTAGGCTAAACATCTTCCTCCTCCCAGTGGAAAGTTGAACTCTTTGAGGCAGGGGCTGTTTTGTCTTTTGTCTTTGAAGACCCAAGGCTGACTACTAAGTATCCCATAATGGGCAGGTAATAACTCTTAGTTTAGTTGAATTAAAGAAACAAAACTTTCTCCTTCTTAGGAAAGGGTGGCAGTACTGGCTCAAATGGAGAAGATGTAGATTTTAGTTTTCTCTTTTTCTCATTTAAGACTTAATATGTAGAGTAAACAAAAAAGTCATTCAGTGACAGGTGAACCCAAGATTTAAGGGCTCCCTAGGGAGGAAACATACTTGGGCCCCTTTCTTCAGTTTGCTTACCTCTTAAATACCTTTTGTCTTCCCTATACACTTTCACTCTTCAGTATCCTACAACCTGGTAGCTCTGGTCTCATTTCACCCATCTTCGCCTTTATATTTTACTGCAGTGGCTAGCCACTTTCACCTTGCTAGTGAGATGGATGCGAATGAATACACTCAGAGCCCACCTTCTCCCATTTCCCATTTCTTAGCTCTGCTGACATTTATACAGAAGTGTAGTCCCTGGAGTGGCTGTCTGGGAGGCTTCCTAAGAGCAGTAAGTCACGTCCATGCTGAAGAAAGTAATTTTTTCTCACGTAGAGGAAGAGAGGAACAGGGCAGATAGTGAAAGTGTATCACTGGGGATGAGAAGGAAAAGACTGGAGTCATCAACAATTTTGCAATGAAATTCAGTATTGGGGGAAGGCTAATGTGTTGACTTCAAGCATATGGAGGTGGTGTGGGTGATCTCAAGACACTTTCAATCTCAAGCACCATTAGGGAAAGAGTCAAACTTTCTCCTTAAAGCAGAAAAGGGAACAAATGACAAGGCTGACTTCACTGGTGACTGAAGACATGTGAAGAGATGGATACATTTCTTCCTAAGTGTTTGTCATGCCCCCCTCAGCTTAGCTACACCTGTGGTCAGAGTAATACTTAGGTCATTGTCTCTTCAAAATAATCCCTCAAGCTCTCGTCAATGTAGTTCTATGTTGAGGCATACTAAGTGACAAAAAAAAAACAACAAAGGCATGGGATGTTTAATTAAAATAGAATAGTAAAATAAATAACAATGAATTAAATCAGGTAGTAATATATTACTATAGATATTACCTGTGCCCACACACACAAGTTTGTCCAGAATACACAAACAACATAGTGGAAGAGGGATACAATCATTGGTCTCATTGTTGAGACTTAGAATCTGAAACCCGTTGGCTTAATTAGCCTCCTCCTCCTCCTCTTCCTTCCCCCACTCCTCCTTCTCCTCCTCCTCCTCCTCCTGCTCCTCCTCCTCCTCTTCCTCCTCCTCCTCTTCCTCCTCCTCCTCCTCCTCCTCCTCCTCCTCCTCCTCCTCCTCCTCCTCCTCCTCTTCTTCTTCTTCTTCTTCTTCTTCTTCTTCTTCTTCTTCTTCTTCTTCTTCTTCTTCTTCTTCTTCTTCTTCTTCTTCCTCTTCTTCTTCTTTTGCTTTTTGGAGGGAGGAAGGCAGGGCAATTGGGGTTAAGTGACTTGCCCAAGGTCACAGGGCTAGGAAGTGTTAAGTGTCTGAGGCTGGATTTGAACTCTAGGGCTGGTGCTCTATTCACTGTGCCACCTAGCCACCCACAATTAACTTCCCTTTTAACCTCATTTGGTAGGCCAAAGAGCACTGACTCTTTGAGCCTAGACAAAAACTGAAACTTCTTGCTGTAGCTAGTTATCATATTCCAGATGGGATGTCAGAATTCACAACGCCATAACCAGATGTATGCTGGGCAATGTCACCGTACTATGGGCTGACACACAGCCTTCTGGGAAATGTAGCCCAGAGAATTTTCCCTGATAAATAAGGTTCTCTCATCTCCTAAGTGTTGTAGGAAGTGGTGTCTATGAACATGCCCTCTGCATCATATTATTTCAAAGGCTATTTTCAATTGTTGATAGCTTTGTTCATAATTACTAACTAGAGATTAACTGATTGTTGTGCCTCATTTTAACAATTTATTTTTATTTTTAAATAGAAATTCCTACTTGAGCATACTGATGTACTAATCTTTGTTCTAAGACATCCCCAGTTTTGGAAAGCATAGCCTACGTATCTGCAGCTTCTCCGACTTACTTGATTTGCAAGCACAAACGTGTAAGCTGATGATTAATGCTCACCTAGGATGAAGGGTGATAGATGAAAGCACAAAATCACAATGGAGACAGGATGCCCAGATCAGGCAATTCTGTTTCTCCAAATTTTTTCTCTCGTATTTACACAAAAATGTGTAAATGTTACATGCCCAAATATTTGAAGAAAATCCATAACCCTCCTGAAGTCTTCTCAATTGTTTTAACCATTCTTCATTTAACCTGGTTTCAAGTCCTTCACGATCCTAATTGCCTTCCTCTGAAAATACATGTTTGTCAATGTTCTTCCTAAAACGTGATTCTCAGAACTGGAAGCAAAGTTTCATATATTATTTGAGCACAGTGGAGCATGGCCATTGAGAAGAATAGGTGGAACATAGGAAGAAAACTTACTGGAAAACAGATTTTTATCTCAATATAAAGAGTGCCCTAACAATCAGAGCCATTCAAAAGAAAAAAGGCTGACTGGAGAATTTCCCATCTTAGGTCTTTAGAGGGAGGTGCAGTTATTACTTGTGATCAGTCTACTGTGCTTAGTGAGATAACAATAATAATGGATAAGGATGGTGCCCTGTGCCATGGGCACAGCTTTCATCCTTATACTTGACCTATTGTACAATCATGTGCTGTGGGTAGGGAGACTTCATGAGAGCAGGGATGGACATTCTCCTCCCCTTTTTATTGATGAGAATCAGAGGCTCTTTACTCATACTAATTAAGAAGGGAATGATAAACAATTTAGAATTGCCTTTAAGCTGATACAAGGTAAAGGATATGTTAGTGGATTCTGTGTTTAGAACGTTGTCTAAAATAAAAAGGATGGGGGAGAAGGAGTTATTCCTGTTCTCTCATGAGAGTCCCTTTCTAACCAACAGTATGAGTTGGCACAACACCCCAAGGTTAAGGATTAATTTGCAGATTGTGGCCATAGTATAGTCCTTATCCATGATTACCATGATCTGGTCAAGCATTAATTAAATTGGTGTCTGGTCAATTTTCCCCAGTGGTTAGCTAGGTATCAGTGGACTATAGAACACTGGGTTTGGAGTCTTCTAGAAAACTTGAATTCAGATTCAGTCTCAGATACTTACTAGCTGTGTTAACCTGAACAAATCACTTAATCTCAGATTGCCTCAGTTTACTCACCTGTAAAATTGGGCTAATAGTAACAGCTACCTCCTAGGATTGTTGTGAAGATAAAATGAGATAATATTTGTAAAGTGCTTTGTAAACCTTAAAGCTCTATATTGTTGTTATTGGTTACAGTAGGTTGATAATGTGGTTAAGATTTGATCCTAATGAGAGTAGTGGACTTGGGAGGATAGAAGAAAGAGAATGGGCATCTTCTCTGGTAAAGAAATAGAAGACATTGAACATTCTTATTGTGGGGAGAAATCTTTTTGGATTGGGGGCCCACTTTCCTGGTCACTACCAGAAACAGTTGCTGATCACCAACAGAGAGATAAGCAGAAGAGCTTTGGGAATGGCAGCACACTCCCACCACTGGTTCTAGCTTCTAGGGCAGCCCTCATAGCCATTATCTGGGGAAACAACTCCTGTGAAGAAAGGGCCAGCCTTCTGCCAACCAACTGCCCTTCCAAGGACAGCCTAGATGCCAGCCTACCTGAGGCAGCAAGGAAACCTGAGGGAGAGACAGGAGGTAGCTTGTATGCCAGGCAAGTTAAACCACCATCACCACCATCTTGACTACCATTTTCCCTCAGACCTTGATTGAGATAGCCTTGGACCTGAATCCAAGAGCCTTGGGAATATCAAATGTTCAAAGTGCTGTATAAATGTACACCATCACCTCCACTACCACCACTACCTTCATGCTCCTCCTCCTCCTCCTCCTTGATTAAGAAGAGTTTGGTTATATGAGTAGATATGTAATTCCAGAAAAAAAAGATGTAAATAGTCCCATTATTGTTTTTGCTAGTTCCACTACTTCTGTATTATTATGTTCAGTTTTGAGCAGCCTATTTTAGGAGGTCCATGAACAACCTGGAGTATATCCAAAGAAGGGCAAGCAGGATGGTGAGTAAATTTGAACCTATGTCATATGAGGATTGGTTGAAGGAACTGGGGAAATTTAACTTGGAGAAGAGAAGACTTAGGTGAGACATAAGAGGAAAAGAAAAGAAGTTTCAGTCAAAGAGAACAATTAACTTTTGTTTTTAAAGGTGAGGTCTCACCGTCTTGGTCAGGCTGGAAGTATAGGGGCTACTCACAGGACCAATCCCACCGCTAATTGGTATGGGAGATTTGACCCACTTATTTAAGACCTAAGCTTCCTTCTAACACAAGAATGAAAAATATTCTTATTACCTACTTTACAGAGCTGTTGTAAGACTCCAATAAGATGATGTATGTAAAACATTTTGCAAAGTCCTATGTAAATACGAACTATTATTGCTGTTATGTCATCTTGGCTCTTCCTTCAGGTTTTTAGGGAATCCGTGTCCTCTTCTGAACTTATACATGGGGCAAAGTTTTTTTTTTCTTCCAAATTGTTCATGAATTCATTCAGTGCCGATTGTTATGTTATCTATTGGAGTGAAGTAGATAAGCACTGTGCATGAAATCAAGGGACCTTAGTTCACATCCTATCTTTCATACCCTGTCAATATGATCCTGGACAAGACACCTTTCTATGCCATATTGGGGAAAAGGGTGGAAATGGTCCCATCATACTCTTTGCTGTTCATATCACCCAGGAGGCATGATGTTCAGTTTTGAGTATCATCTGTGAAATGGAATGACAGTATCGGACTGCCAATCTTCCAGGATCATTGTGATGAAAATGCTTTGTGAAATTTAAAATGCTACAGAAATGTGAGCTATTCTTATTTTTAAAATTTTATTGTTTTTTCTTTTCCATCTAAGCTTCTTGTGGTCGCCCTACAGAATCCAGAACAAAGTTAGGCAAGCAGTATGTTCTCATTAGCTGCTTTTTGAAATTTGCTCATGGGTTCTTATTTGAATTTGGATGTTGCAAATCAGTATTTTCAGGGTCTGCACACTCTTAAGTAAACCTGATTATAGACTTTCTAAGCCTGGAGGACAGAGAGATCAGGCCCTAGGATGTGGCAGCCTCTTTCAGCCCCTACAATGTTCAGCATCTCCAGAGTTTCAGTGAACCGGAACACTTAGTGTCTTCCCCTCTTCAATCCTTACTGGATTCCTCCCATCCTTTATCTCCCAGTCTCTGATTTATTTTCTTCTACATAAGGACATCAACAATGAGCTTAGTGAATAAAACTTGGATGACTTTGAGCATTTCAGCTGGGGTCGCCTCCTCTGGGTTGGTCAAATCACTACCCTCTCCCTGCCTGACAACCAGGAGGTTGTCTTTGAGGCCTGAGAATTAGCTTGGGAATATCTGACTTTTCTATTTTTTCTTTCCTTTCCCAAGTCTGTGACTTCTT
Source organism: Pseudochirops cupreus (assembly GCA_028627135.1). NCBI lineage: Eukaryota > Metazoa > Chordata > Mammalia > Diprotodontia > Pseudocheiridae > Pseudochirops > Pseudochirops cupreus. The sequence goes on from CM053584.1 coordinate 132,522,980, forward strand.
CCGCTAGAAGATTTATTCATTTCCAGGAAAAAGTTGTGATCATAAGTAACTTTCTTACCCATTTTTTATTGCAAGTGGATTTCTTAGAAAGTGAATTGGAACATTTAGAATACGTTCACTTCCATCTCCATTCTCATCCCCATTTCTGCTTGAACCCCCCCCCCCCAACAGAACTTGATATAAAAAGACTGTTTTAGACACAGAAATTCTCATGAATTGCAAGTTTATTAGCTTAGGCCAAAACAGGAAGATGGTAATACAGAACTAGGGTGAAGAGGATGAGGGGTCTGTAGATGGGATGATGACATTTCCCAGTCCGGTGAAATATTCCGGAGAACAAGACACAGGTGTTGGAAGGGGGAGCTGAAAGGAGAATCTTTGGTTTTAGAGTCTGACGAAGAATTGAAGGCATTTGGTAAAACTTAAAGCAATATCATGAGAACTGTAAACCTTTAGGCTACAGCAAGAACAAACTTTTTGCTCATTCCTCTGGGTGCCGGGCAGGATGGTTTACTTGGTTGGCCAGCAAGGTGCCTGTTTCTGCTGGGTCTGGTGGGCCACTGGCACTCCCTTGCCACCCCCGGAGGAGCCTCCGCTGCTCCCCCCGGAGCCACCCCCGCAGCCAGAGGAGCCGCCGCCGCCGCCACCGCCGCCGTAGTAGTAGCCACCACCGCTGGAGCCACCGCCGGAGCCGCCGCCACAGCCGGAGCCGCCGCCGCTGGTGTAGCAGCCCCCACCGCTGGAGCCACCGCCGGAGCCGCCGCCACAGCCGGAGGAGCCGCCACCGCCACCGCCACCGCCGCCGCCGCAGCTGCTGCCCCCGTATGATCCCCCTCCGCTGCTCTGCTGGGATGGAGCTTGGACGCACTGCTGAGAAGAGTAGCCGCCGCCGCTGGAGCCGCCGCCACCGGAGTAGTAGCCTCCGCCAGAGCCGCCTCCGCAGCTGGAGCCGCCGCTAGAGCCGCCCCCGGAACCGCCTCCACAGCTGTAGCCACCCCCACTGCCGCCGGAGGAGCCTCCGCCGCAGCCTCCTCCGCCGCCTCCGCCGCCGGAGTAGTAGCCGCCACCAGAGCCGCCTCCGCAGCTGGAGCCGCTGCTAGAGCCGCCCCCGGAACCGCCTCCGCAGCTGTAGCCACCCCCACTGCCGCCGGAGGAACCTCCGCCGCAGCCTCCGCTGCTTCCGGAGTACTTCTGTTGGCTGGGATAGTAGGAGGAGCCACCGCCACCTCCCGAGCCGCCACCGCAGCTGGAGCCGCCGCCGCCGCCACCGCCGCCACCGCTGGTGTAGCAGTAGCCGCCGCTGCTACCGCCGCTGCTACCGCCACCGCAGCTGGAGCCGCCGCCGCCGCCGCCGCCACCGCTGGTGTAGCAGTAGCCGCCGCTGCTTCCGCCGCTGCTACCGCCGCCGCAGCTGGAGCCGCCGCCGCGGCCACCGCTGGTGTAGCAGTAGCCGCCGCTGCTTCCGCCGCTGCTACCGCCACCGCAGCTGGAGCCGCCGCCGCCGCCACCGCTGGTGTAGCAGTAGCCGCCGCTGCTACCGCCGCCGCCACCACCGCTGCTACCGCCACCGCAGCCGGATCCGCCGCCACCTGAACCACCGCCGCCACCTGAACCACCGCCGCCACCGCCGGAGACCTTGACACAGCCTACTGGGGGCTGGGGTGTGGGCTGGGTCTTCTGGTAAGACATCTTTTCAGTAGCAGGGGATGAAGAACTTGGAAAGAAAGAGAAATACTGATGGATCAAAGAATCCTCTCGGTCTGAACTGAGACTTCAGGCTGAAGGGGGCTCCTGGTTTGAGAGCAACTAATTGGGGTCTCTCAGAAAAAGCACCGGGCTCTAAACGCGTTGTAGTAAGAAGTTATCCCAAACCTGTGAGGTTTCCTGGAAGATTCTGCCTTTTCCAGGAGGCAACGTGGTCATTTCATAAGATGATAGAATAATATATGGAAGGAATTTACAGATCTAGTGCAAGTTCCTAATTTTAAAAGGTGAGGAAATCGAAGCCCAGAGAGTGGTTTGTCTAGAACCACACAGGTAGTTGAGTTGGGATTTTAACTCATTTTTTTTCTTTACTCCAAATCCAGGACTCTTTCCACCAGAGATGATAATAAAAATAGCCTCCTATGAAAATAATATACAAAGTACTTGGCTTGTATTAATCTCATTTGGGTCTCAGAACAGCCCTGTAAAGGCACTACAAGCATGATTATTTCTGGTTTACAGATGAGGAAACTGAGACCCAGAGATTGTGACCTACTCATATCCACACACAAATCCTGTCAGAGGCAGGATTTGAATCCCCATCTTCCTGACTCCAATTTCCAGAACTCCTTAGAGGAGGCCATATTGTCTGGAATAGCACAGATTTTGGGCCTAGAACCTTGCTCTAGATGGTTTGGGGCTTAGAAAGTTAAGAAGCAGATGTCAGAGCTACAGAGATGACCTCAGTGACTTCTGCTCCTCCTACTTCCATTCAACCTCAGAATTTTTGGACCTCTGTCCATAAATTCAATTTTAATCAATTCAGCAGGCATTCACCTACCTACCAAGTGCAAGGCACCGTTCCAAGTGATAAGAAGAAAAAAGTTGAAACCCAAACAACCTTGCCCTCGGGAAGCTTACTGCATACATGTTCACAATGAAGTCAATATAAAGTACATATGAAATGATACACGGCAATTTTAAGAGAGAGAGAAAAAAGCAGTAATTAGGCAGGAGCATCAGGGAAGGCCTACCAGAGGAGCTGGTACCTGAGCTATGCTTTGGAAGGAAGCTAGGGATTCTAACCCAAACATGACTGGCTGAAATCCTCACTTGGTGTGCTGTAATCTATTTCCATAAACCTGAAATGGAAGGGAGGTCCCCTAGTCCATTTCAATCTATGAGAGTAGCCTCAGGGCAGCTCTCTTTACTGCAGATATAGAAGACCAGATACACCCACACACAAACTCTTCTCTCTCAATTAACCAGTTCCTAAGAAGCTGCTGAGCACTTACTCTGTTCCGCACTCTGAGGGTACAAGAGAGCTGTGATCTTTGTCTTCAAAGAGACCATTTTCTTTGAAATTAAAAAATGAGAGGAAGAGACAAAATGAGCCTCCCCTTCAGGGTCGGTCATAACCATAGTGTCATACAGCTGGAAGGGACCTCAGCAGTCCTCAAGCTCAAATGGTCTCATTTTACAAATAAAGAAACCAAGAAATAAAACTGTCCAAGGCCACAAAGCTCATACGGGTCAGAGCCAAGACAAGAGCTGGGATTCTGATAAACCTAATGCCCTTTCCTCTTAATTAATGCCTTCGGGAGGCATTTGGGGATACTCAGATCCCAGCTCTCCTTCAGGTACTGATGCATATGTCCTCTAACCTTTTCTGAGGAGACATCAATGCCAAACCTTTCTCCCCTTCCCTCCTCTCCTCCCTGGGGGCAAGAGATGTCCTTCGAGTTCCCTTGTCTCCCTCAAAGAGCAAAAATACAGTTATGGAATTACAGGGTCTAGCAAAGACAGAGCAGGATCTGACTCTCCCCAGAGGGTCTGAAGATTCTGTAGTCCTGTCCAGCTACCATAACTTGAGGCAGAAACCCAAAAGACTGAAGCTGACTTAGCCCCATGGGAAGCAAATCATTAAGCCCAGAGCTCTCACTTACCTGGATCACCAAGAGGGATAAGCAATAGAAGAGAATCTAGCTGAGTTGAGTGAGGAACACTTGGGTCCAGAGCCTTTTATACTCTGTCTGATTCCTCATTTGCATTTGTGAGCCAGTCTTTACGTGACCTCTCCTGCTATGGAGCCCCACCTCCCCTTCAATGAAGGCACAGGGTGGACCACTTGAGATTCTTGAAATGTACAGCCTGGCAGGTGACTTGTCCCCATTCCTGATGCAATGATGCCAACTAGGTCCAACAAGGGCTAACAAGGGCAGATGGCAGGCATTGTTTCTGAAAGAAGATCTGGCAAGGAACGAATGGCATGAGGAGCTTGCTAGGCTATTGACCCAAGGTTCTTAGTGTGTATTTGGACTTTGACAGCATCACAGAGGTCAAAGAGGTGGCTTGAACTGCAAGGCTGGAGACCTAGGTACCAATCCTAGTTCTGCCATTTACTTGCTATGTGACACTTAGCTTATCTTAAATAGTACTCATTTTCCTCATCTATAAAGTAAAAAAGTTATACTGAATCCCCAAGATTTCTTCTAGCTTTGAGATTCTACAGGTTCCTCCCTTTCTCCCACCTGACACCAGGAGGACTTGAAGAAGACCCCTAATTTGTCAGGACCAGTCCAGTCACTGCATTGCTCCATAATAATTACTTTGGAAGAGAGCCCGTTTTCTGTTTATTATAGATTATTTTACTAGTGATTGTTCCACAGACACATAGTCTTGTCTCCCTGGGTAGACTCGAAGCTCTGTTGTAAGAAAAGGGATTGGGTCTCCTCTGGGTTCATATTTCATTCCACAGTCAGTACAGGGCTTCCCGTGAAGTGTGCACCCTATCAATGGTGTTGACTTTTACTGAGATTAGGAAGGGGCACATAGTCTTGATTTATTCTTGGGAACAATTTCTCTTTTAGGAGGTAAAGGTCTGTATTCTTCCATTTACCCTGGATGGTTCTTTCACTGCTAACTCCCGTTTTTAATAATAATAATGGTGCTGATGACTGAGATGATTAGTACTAATTTCTAAATAGGGCTTTAAAGCTTGAAAAAACACTTTCTCTTATCTTGTGTCTGACAACCACCTTGTGAGGTAGGTACTATAGATGTAATTTTCATTTTAAAGTTGAAGAAATGCGTCCGTTTCCTCCACTGAAACCGATAAGATCGCTTAAGTGAATTGTCATGGATCATATAACCAGTGAGTTTCAGAGGTAGGATCTGAACTATTGGAACAGTGAACTACTGTGAGGTAGAGAGTGCAAGTGTTCCCCCTCGTTTTACAGGTGAGGAGGTTTGGAAAGTGAAATAACTTGTCAGTAGTCAGACAGCTAATAAGTATAAAGACCAGGACTTGAATACAAATCTCTTTGTTCCAAATCCAGGGCGTCACTTTGCCTCTTGAAGAAACTCAGAATGTGGGTTTCATTCCACTGTGGGCCAGTTAATTTTGCTTTCCCAAGCCCATCTTCTTAGTCCTAAATCCCAGCTATTCAATCGAAATTATTGTCTCCTGGGACCACCAGATGCCTAGTTTTGGTCAGATGTTCAGAAAATACTTGCCCTTGATCACAGGAAGACCAGGGATATTTGTGGGATGACTCAGAGTAAAACAGTTTACTCTGCTAGAAAAACAAATCAAATCATCCATCAATCCATTTATCGATTCACTCAGCAAACATTTAAACGTATATGTAGAGCACTGTATGATGGGATGAGGGAAATAAAAATGTAGCTAAAATACGGTTGCTTTATTAAGAAGCTTCACAGTCTAGAAAGAGGGGGCATAACACAGATATAGACAACGCTGATACATAATAATACATAAGAGTATTAGTGGATTGAACAACAAATCCAGTCATTCAATCCAAGGGGAAAAGTATTCCAGGGTATTCAGGGAAAGGCTTCTTGGACGAGGTAGAATTTGAGTTGGTTATGAAGAATGGGTAGGAAATTAACAGGTGAAGTCCGTGTCCTGGATAGTAGCTCCACAGTACCAATGAGGCATGTGAAAAATAAACCTATGTTGATGTTTTCTTTCTTTCTTTTTCTTGGTTGACCACAGGAACTAGATTGTTATTGGTAACCTAGATATTTGAGACACCATATTTTGACACTGTCCCACCCAGTAACGTGTTGAAATGACAAATGTAATCCTCTATAGCATACATTGTCTCTTAATTAAGGTGCAGCATTTAATGATCCAAATCCTGATTAGCAGAGATTAGAAACTTGTGACACCCTGGTTTTGTAAAGGATGTGAGACTGAAGAAATTCAGGAAATATAGAGGGAATCCTCCTGAGAGAAGGCTCCCTCAAAATTGGGAGGAAAAGACAAATGGTTTGAGAGTCTATTCTGTAGCTGTGAAGAGAGATTTGGAGGAAAAATTCCCCTGTGGTTGAATGACTTTGCGTACAGCAGCAGTTCTCAACCTGTGGGTGGTGACCCCTTTGGCCATCAAAGGACCCTTTCACAGGGGTCGCCTAAGACTATCGGAAAACACATATTTCTGATAGTCTTAGGAACCTAGACACTGTGCTTCTCTATCTGTCTCCATGTGGGTCGGCTCACATGCAGACATGCTCACACACGAGTGTTAAAGAGTCGCAGCATTAGGAAGGTTGAGAACCACAGGCCTAGAGCCAAGTCTTGGAATCATTTGGTGTGGAGGAGCAGGTTTCTTGTCTCCCCGGAATGAAGCAGTGGTATAGGGGTGGTACTGAACTGAACTGGTTTAGTGCTAAGAACCTTGGATTGGTTATTAGAGGACCTCGGTTTGAATCCTGGCTCTGTCATTGTGTCATTTGTGTGTGATCTTGAACAATTCGCTTTACCTTTTTTCTAAAAAATATTTATTTTATTTCTAATTTATGGAATAAAACAAACATTTCCTTAACATAGTAAAATAAAAAAGATGATTGCACAAGAAACTGCAAATCTATCATGTACAACTTGCTATTCCTTTTAAATATATAATAAATTTATCATGTAAATTTTTTTTCTTTTCCTTTTTTTCTCCCCTCCTCTGCCCCACCCTAGAGATGACTACCATGAGACACAAATGGGTATCTATATGTACAATTATTCTACACATACTAAAGCCTCAGTTTCCTCACTTCTAAAGCGATGGGGTTGGACTAGCCAGATGTGTCAGATAAACTCACAGTCAGCAAAACTAATAATGGCACCTGTACTCGATTAAAATGTAATTTGGAAATGTTTATAAAATAAATAAAAATACTATGAAACATAGGTAATGTTAATTTGTGGTTTTCTAAGTCAATATAGAGCCTCAGGGATGTTTCTATTTAAGTTTGACACCAATGGACTAGATGACCTCTAATTCCCTTATTGGACTCAGGGACTCATCATGACTTTATTTTATTCTGTTTTCAACACAGCAATGAAATGTTGATTGGGTGCTTCCTTATGTGCCAGGCATTATGCCAAGTGCTAGGGATACCTATACAAAATGCCACAGTCCCCAACTTCAAGGTATGTACATTATACCTAGGAGAAATAATGTGCACACAGACAAATACATGCAAAACATATATAGTGTACATATAAAATAATTTGAGGGGATAGCCGCCCTCGGCCTGTGGGTTGCGACGCCTTTGGGAGTTGAACGACCCTTTCACAGGGGTCACAGGGGTCGCCTAAGACCATTGGAAAACACATATTTCCGACGGTCTTAGGAACGAAGACACCGCTCCTCTATCCGTCTTCAGGCAGGTCCACTCACATGCAATACACCCACATATAAAAGGATTGAGGCATTAGGAAGGTTGAGAACCACTGAACTAGATGGTAATAATAACAATGATAGTTTGCTAAGTACTTTACATACATTATCAAATTCTATCCTCATACAGCCTTATGACGTAAGTACTATTATTATAATACCCATTTTTTAGCTTAGGAATTTGATGCTTTGAGAGGTTAAGGGATTTGCCTAGGGTTCCACAACTAGTTAATATCTGAAGCAATGTTTAAATCTAGATCGTCCTGATTCCAAGTCCAGGGATTTCTCAACTATGTCATTTTGTGTCCTATGAATGTAAGGTCCTTCAGGGCATGGACTATATCTGATACATCTTTTTATTACAGGCAGTGTGGTATAGTGGAGAGGGTATTAGAATTGGACTTGAAAAGATCTGGTTTCAAATCCACCTTTGATCACTTATTAGCTGTGAGACCCTAGACAAATTATTTAACCTTTCTGTGCTTCCATTTCATCATCCGTAGAAGGAGGGAGTTGGAAGGTTCCTTCCAGATTAAATCCATGATCATATACGTGTCCCACTGCCACATATGACTATACTTTTCTTTGGGATACAGGCTGTAAGTAGTAATTATTCTTAGTCAGGTTGGTATAGTGGGAAAAATAAGAATCTGTGTTCAAATCTCATCTTGCTTTTATTTTTTGATGATATAATCATCAAAAATGATATCAAAATCAATGATATCAAAACTTATAATCTCATCTTGCTTTTATTTTATTTTTTTGCTTTTTGGAGGGGGGAAGTCTGGGTAATTGGGGTTAAGTGACTTGCCCAAGGTCACACAGCTAGTAAGTGTCAAGTGTCTGAGGCTGGATTTGAACTCAGGTCCTCCTGACTCCAGGGCTGCTGCTCTATTCACTGTGCCACCTAGCTGCCCTTGCTTGTCATTTCTTATAGCAGTATTTTATCACAGTCATGTACCCCAACTTGTTCAGTCATTCCTCAGATGATGGGTATCCTCTTAGTTTCCAGTTCTTTGCCACCAGAAAAAGAACTGCTATAATATTTTTGTACCCATGGGTCCTTTTTCCTTTACTTTGAACTCTTTGGGATGCAGATCTAGTAGTGGTATTGCTGGGTTAAAGGATATACACAGTTTTCTAGCTCTTTGGGCATAGTTCCAAATTGTTCTTCAGAATGATTGGACCAGTTCACAGCTCCACTAACAGTGCATTAGTGTCACTACTTTTCCCATATCCTTTCCAATATTTGTTACTTTCCTTTTCTACTATGTTAGCCAATTTGATGCATAAAAGGTATTACATCAGAGTTGTTTTAATTTGCATCTCTCTAATTATCAGTGATTTAGAACATTTTTATATGACTATTGATAGTTTTGATCTCTTTTTCCAAAAACTGCCTGTTCAAGTCCTTTGGCAGCTTGTCAGTTGGGAAATGCTTCTCTCTCTTTTTTAAAAAATAAATTTGCCTCAGTTTCCTATAAATTTGAGAAATGAGACCTTTATCAGAGAAACTTGCTATAATTTTTTCAAATGTACTACTTTTCTTTTAATATTGTCTGCACTAGTTTTGTTTGTTCAAAACTCTTAATTTAATTATAATAAAAATTATTTGTTTTACCTCCTATGATCCTCTTATAATCTCTTGTTTGATCATAAGCTCTTTCCTCACCATAGATCTGACAGTTACAATTTTCCATTCTTCCCTAATTTGCTTATGCTATCACTTTCTACCCATTTTGAGCTTATCTTGATATATGATGTAAGGCATTGGTCTTTGCCTTGTTTCTGTCAGGCTCCCCAAAATTTTTGTCAATAGTGAGTTCTTGCACCAAAGCTGAAATCTTTGGGTTTATCAAGGTCTAGGTCACTGTGGTCATTTCCTTTTGTATGGCATACCTAATCTATTCCATTGATCAACCACTCTATTTCTCATGCAGTACTCAATTGTTTTGATGATACTAAGGCTTTGTAGTATAGTTTGAGATCTGGTGCTGCTGGGCACACCTTTCCACTCTTTTTCTCATTAATTCTCTTGACATTCCTGATCTTTTGTTCCCCTGAATGAATTTTTTTTAAATTACTTTTTCTACTAATGTGACTTTTCAAACTAAGAGGTGGTCATGAAAGTTAAGGGATGTTGTTGGGAGGGCTGCATCCTTGGTCCCAGATGACCTGAGGAGTAAGTGATGCCCATGCACATAACTGAGAGTTCTTAGGCTCATGGGATCACAGATTTAAAGCCAGAAAGGTGCTGAGAGCTCATGGGGTCATACAAATGAGGTCATTCCTTAGAACTGGAAGGGACCAATTAGTCCAGCTGTCCTCATTTTATGGAAGAGAAAATGGAGAGAATGGTTAAATTCAAGGTCTGGAAGTAAATGGCATAGTTAGAATTTGAACCCAGGTCCTCCTACTGAAAACTTGGCGCTCTCACCACACTGCACTTCACTACACTATACTACTCCTTTAGTCAACCTCCTCATTTAAAAATGAGAAAATACAGGTTTGGAGAGGCTTAAATGACTTTTCCAAGGCTGCACAGTCAGAAAGTGGCAGAGCTGAGATTTGAACTCAGGTCCTCTGACTCCAAATCAATCTTCTTTGAGTTAGGTTTATATGTAATATTGGGGTCAAGTTGCCTTCCTCCAAAGCTTTTTTTCTCTGGACCTCTTTGAGATCCATTATGAATTTGGGAAAATTCTCTCTTGAGGGACCACTTTGGAGACCATTCAGAGTTTGGTAAAATCCTCTCCCAGGTCAGAGATGGAACAGAGACTATGACTTGTCCAAAGTGCTAAATAAATCATTGGGAAGAAACCAAGCTCTGATTCAGAATACAGAATTATAAGGGAGCTGTTCTTCCTGTTTCCCAGTTCATCTGATGGGTCAAATTCTCTCAGGATAAGCTTTTCTTCAAGATCTTGGGGCTGGGAGGGGGAAAAATTAGCTTTTGTAAGCACTGAAATAATAGTTAGTTCCACCCCTTTCCCCCCCATGTGCTGTGCTGGGTAGGGGTGCAAGGGAGAAGGATTTTTAGGGAAAGGAAGAGATATGTTCTCCCTCCTTGGGGAGTTCTTAGTCTGATGGGAAGACAATCTCTGCCCCTAGCTAGCCACCAGTGTAATGAGAGGAGACACAGTCTCTCACCCCTGGGATCTCCTAGTTTTATAGAGGAGACATAGTTTCTGTCATTAGGGAGCATTCAGTCTAACAGGGGAGATAGTCCCTTCTCTCATGGAATCCTGTCTGATATGGGAAGACACAATGCCTTAGAAACCTCTGGTCTTCTAGGGAGAGATGGTTTCCATCCTTAGGGGTACCCTGTCTGATAGAACAACCATAACCCCTGACTTTGGAGAACCCTCTAGTCTTATAAGAGAGAGATGGCTCATTTATTTCAGTCCTTAGTCTTATGGGGTAAACAGTTCTTGTCTTTGGGACATCTCCCTTCTGATTGAGGTGGAGGTATGTGTACACAAAGTCTGCCCTTGGAATTATCATTCTGATAAGAGGGACACACAGGCTCTGTCTTTAGTGGGCTTCCAGTCTTATGGAGGGCACATTACCCCTGTACTCTGGGACTCCCCTCCCTGTTCCCTTCCCCCCCCCACCTTATAGTACAGGCAGGAGTGCCTATTCTTTCTTTTTTTGCTTTTTTTTTTTGGAGGGGGGAGGGCAGGGCAATTGGGGTTAAGTGACTTGCCCAAAGTCACATGACTAGTTTTTTGTGGTAAGTGTCAGAGGTCATATTTGAACTCAGGTGCTCCTGACTACAGGGCTGGTGCTCTATTCACTGCACCACCTAGTCTCCCCAAGGACTGCCTATTCTTATGGGAGAGACCCAGTCCATGTCCTTGGTGAATGTCCAGTGTGATAAGGAGACCATGGTCTGATAGGACAAGAGAAACCCTCAGGAAGTCCTTAGTCTGGGAGGAGAAGGAGGAAAGGAGAACTAGTTCTTGCCCTCTAGGAGTCCCAAATACTATAGCAGAAGACACACTGCTTGCTTTCAGGGAGTTTTTATTCTGATAATGGAGATAGCCCCTATCTTAAGGAAATCCCTTGGTCTTATGAGTCATAACCAATCATTGAGGCTTATGGAGAAAACTCAGACTCTGGAAAACCTAAACCTGATCATGAAAAATAAACCCAGATTACTTTCAACACTATACATCTGAGTTAGACATTGCTCCATGTCTGAGCTATTTTTTTTTCTTTCAGCTTTCTCCTACCTCACCCCTTCTCTCCATCACCCCTTGTTTTTTAGGCTACTTAAAAAATCTTTTGTTTATTTTTAGTTTACATCATTCATTTCCATGAGATTTTGAGTTACAAATTTTCTCCCCACCTTTCCCCTACCCACCACCCCAAAATAGCAATCCCACTGTATACACCCCTCCCCCAACCTGCTCTCTCCTATATCCTCCCCTGTCCCTTAAACATTTCTACACACATACACACACACACACACACACACATTTTTTGGAGGAGGGAAGGTAGGGCAATTGGGGTTAAGTGACTTGGCCAAGGTCACAAGGCTGGTTTTTGTGTTAAGTGTCTGAGGCTGGATTTGAACTCAGGTCCTCCTGACTCCAGGGCCAGTGCTCTATTCACTGTGCCACCTAGCCACCCACCTGATGCTATCTTTTGATTCAGAATAAATATATTTGGACACAGAAATCACCAGAGCCAAGTCTTTGCAAATTAAGGAACAGAGAATCAGAGAGGTTGAATGTCTTGTTTAAGGTCATATAACTAGGAATTTGGCAGAATTAGGATGAGAATTCATTTCTTCTGACTCCAGGATTTCTTTCAGTGTCATCAGGTTCTCTCTTTAAAATAATATTATCTGCCCCCACCTGATGGGGTGGCCCTAAGCCTTGGAGCATAGGTATAGGAGCATGAGCTTTGTAAGAGTTTCCTTGCTTCAGGCACCCTAGGGAAAGCTGCAGAATTCTGGGACATATCTCCTAGAGGCTGGAACTCAGCTTAGAGGTTGTTTAGTGATATGGGAGAGCAGGATTTCCTAACTGGAGGGCCTGGTACCTATATCCTTATTAAAAAATTTATGAGTGAGAAACAATGGTAGAGAGAGGAAGGCTGGATTTGCAGTCCACAAGCTTGGACATATATCTTCAAGCTTCCCTAGGCTTGGGTTTAAGGCAGTGGTTCTCAACCTTCCTAATGCCACGACCCTTAAATACAGTTCCTCATGTTGTGGTGACCCCCAACCATAAAATTATTTTCATTGCTACTTCATAACTGTAATTTTGCTACTGTTACAGATTTATCTAATATGCAGGATGTATTTTCATTGTTACAAATTGAACATAACCTACAGGTTGAGAACCGCTGGTTTAAGGCAATGAAGCAAGGAATGAGAGTTCTGACTCTATGAATGGTTGCCAACTTTCAGTTATCTGTTTGTGGATAATCCATATTGTGGGTTATAACAAAGAATTGCTGATCTTATTTGGAGCTCTTCTACATTCCTGGTTCTTCTGTCCCTGCTGCTCATTCCTTCAGAAATCATTTAAGTGCCTACTAGGGTTCCAGATACTATAAGGCACTGTGCTAAGTGCTGGAAGAGAGTAAAAGATAGTTAGGTTACTATCCTACTCAAAGAGCTTAAAGGAAGTAGGGGGAGTGGGAGGGAAAGACATATGTAGAAGTGACTCTAATTTAGAATTGTTGTTGTTGTTCAGTCATTTCAGTTGTATCCAATTCTCTGTGACTCCATTTGGGGTTTTCTTGGCAAAGACACTGGAATGGTTTGCTGTTTCCTTCTCCAGCTCATTTTACAAATGAGGAAACTGAGGGAAACAGGGTAAAGTGACTTGTTAAGGGTCACATAGCTAGTAAGTGTTTGAGACTAGATTTGAATTTAGGAAGACGAGTCTTCCTGACCCCAAGTCCAACACTCCATCCACCGTGCCACATAGCTGCCGTAATTTAGAATGGAATATGGTAATTGTATCAGAGAGGTATGAAATACCAAGGCAACATAGGAAGGAGTAATCCTGCCTTGGGAGATCAGAAAAGCCCCCATGGAAGAGGTGGCATTTCAGCTGGGTTTTGAAGGATGGATAGGATTTTTAATAGGCAGTAATGGGTAGGTGGCAAGATAGAAAAAGAATTCCAGGCAGAGGAGACAGTTGTGAGCAAAAGTCCAGAGTTAAGAAAACATGGGGATCATTGAAGTATCATTTGATTGGGGCACAGGGACCACAAGGAAGAGTAGTCAGTAATGAGTTAAAGTTGGAAAGGCTTTTGAGATCACAATTTCCTCATTTTACAGATGAAGGTACTCAGGTCCAGAGAGGATAAGTGGCTTACTCAGTGTTGCACTGACACTGTATCAGAGCCTGGATTTAAAATCAGGTCTCTAACTTCAAATCCAGCATATTTTCCATTAAACCACACTGCCTCTGCAGTGGGCTCAGCATTGATGTGACTGAATCCGGCCAATTCATCCTGTCTTAATACCAGTATGAACCAGACAGAATTCAGAAGGTATGCTAAAATAAATGATAATACCTTTAATATATACAGCACTTTTACATTTACAAAGTACTCTACATGCATTATCTCAGTTAATAATAACAATAATAAATGATGAATGTGTAAAAAGTTTAGGGAAATACTTTTGAAACAGACAACATCACTTTACTAAGCAGCAGTGAAGATTGATAATAGGCATACCTCCATTGGATTTGTATAATATATTTTGTAATATAAATGGAATATGGTTAACCTCCATATAGAACCTTTTAAATAATTAAGATTCAAGAAGGAGTCAAAAGGCCCTTCATGAGAGAAACCACAGAAACATAACCAACACCACTTTGGCAAAGAATCATCAAGCAAATATATGTTAGGCAGATTTGTTTGTGGAAATTGAAGGGTTTATGATGGCAATTCAAGACTGAATCATTGCTGTAAGAAACTAAAAAAGGGGTTGGGGGAAAAGGAAAGGGAACAAGAATTTATTAAGTTTCTACTATGTACCAGGTAGAGGCAGCTAGATGACTCAGTGGAGAGAGAGAGAGAGAGAGAGAGAGAGAGAGAGAGAGAGAGAGAGAGAGAGAGAGGGAGAGAGAGGGAGAGAGAGAGAGAGGGAGAGAGGGGAGAGAGAGTGGGAGAGAGAGAGGGAGAGAGGGAGAGAGAGAAAGAGAGAGAGAGAGAGAGAGAGAGAGAGAGAGCGAGCGCACTGGACATGGAGTTCAAACCCAGCTTTAGTCATCTATTAGCTGTGTAACCCTGGGCAAGTCACTTAACCTCTGTATGCCTTAATCCACTGGAGAAGGAAATGATAAATCACCCCAGTATCTTTGCCAAGAAAACTCCATGGACAGTATGGGTGTGCTATGGTCCCCTGGGTCATGAAGAGTTGGACACAGTACTGGACGACTGAACAACAACAATGTACCAGGCACTGTATTAAATGCTTTATAAATATTATCTCATTTGATGATTTCTCCTTAAGGAGCATAGATTTAGCCATCAAGTCGCTTGATGCTAGGTGTAACACTCTTTGTATTATACCAGGCTGACTTTATAATAATCTATATTAGAGCTAGCTACGTACAAAGTATTTATATAATAGCTGCTCTTCTGTATCATCCAATTTACTGTACTGAGTAACCTGGCTAAATAAACAGTCTATTTTTTCTACTCCTCAGCTGTAATCCTTTAGTATTGGTTTCAGGAGTGTATTAGAGGATTTGGAGTGATTAAGAAAACACAACAACACAGTTGGTGAAAGCATGCTATTCATGGGACCCAAAGGCTATCCTTTGATCTCTCCTTTAGCCACAGGCTTCACTGGCTGCCGCATCCTCAGTCACTAGGAGGTGAGGGGGTGGGGTGTAGATGACTCAGTGTAAACTTATCTCCAGTGCTGGAAAAAGAGCTTGAAGAGCACATCTTCTTGAAACTGGCTTTGTAGCATTTTTCGTCTTTATGTATAGAGGACATAGAATCATAGAATCTCAATACTGGGGTTTCAGAGGACCTCAGAGGCCAATTCCTACTTGAATCACGCATCCCCAGAGGTGGTCAGTCATCTAGATTCCACTTAGACATCTTAAGGGCTGTAGCTAAAGCGCATTGTTGTTTAGTCATTTCAATTTTTTTTTATGTTTTGCTTTTTTGAGGGGGGAAGGCAGGGCAATTGGGGTTAAGTGACTTGCCCAAAGTCACACGGCTAGTAAGCGTTAAGTGTCCGAGGCTGGATTTGTTGAGCTCAGGTCCTCCTGACTCCAGGCTGGTGCTTCATTCACTGCGCCACCTAGCCACCCCATTGTTCAGTCATTTTAAAAGTTGTGTCTGACTCTTTGTGACTCCTTGTGGGGTTTTCTTGGAAGAAATATTAGAGCAGCTTGCCATTTTCTCCTCATTTTACAGATGAGGAAACTGAGGCAAACAGGGTAAAAGTGACTTGCCCAGGATCACACGGCTAGTAAATCTGAGATTGGATTTGAACTCAGGTCCTACTGACTCCAGGCTCAGCACTGTGCCATCCACTGTGCCACTTAGCTGTCCTGAAATCACAAATCCAGTCTCTCTCTCCTACTCTATGTGCAAGACATTGTGCTTGGTGACCAGTATACATACCTTAATACTTTAATCTCTGGTAAGGGTATTAAGTTTTAGATCTAGGAAACAGTTTAGAGATCAGTGTTACAAATCTCCTTACCTTGCAGGTGAGAAAACTGAGACCTGTAGGAGGAAAGAGACATTGCGAATTAGCAAATAAGACAGACTGGAACTCGTATTTTCCAATTCCTCATCCAAAATTCTTTCCAGTGGGAGTCTGGGAAAAAGAGATTTCTGACCATGTCCATGTCCCAAGTGGGCTTTTAGCAAAAGATACATTGAACTGAATTCAGTAATATATTCTGTCTCAGACTCAGGCTGGTTTCCAGTTTCTTGTCTCTTTCTCTGGATTGGATCCTTCTGAGTTTGCCTTATACCTCTTTGGGGGTTTTAATGGTCATCGTCCAACAGTTTTTGTCAATAATGTGAGCTAGAGCTAAGGCCAGGGGAACTGTAGGATTTACAGTTTCCTCCCTTTGGACTACTTGGAGAGGGAGAAGGAAGGAAGGAGGGAGGGAGGGAAGAAGGGGAGGAAGGAGAGAAGGAAGGAAAAAGGAGTCAGGGAAGGAAGGAAAGGAAAAAGAAAGGAGGGAAGAAGGGAGGGAGAGAGAGGAAAAGAGAGGGAGAGAAGGAAGGAAGGGAAGAAGGGAAAGAAAGAGGGAGGGAGGAAGGATGAAAGAAGAAAGAAGAGGGAGAAAGGAAGGGAGGAGGGAAGTGAATGCCTAGAGTACCTTGAAGTTAAGTGACTTATCCAGAGTCACACAGCCATTTGATGTCAGAGGTGGGATTTGAACACAGAGCTTCCTGGCTTTAAGACTAGCTTTATATCTACTATGGCATACTGCCTTGGAAATAGTAGATGTTCAATAAATGCTTCTTGCATTGGGATGGATCGATTTAAAGAAGGGGCTTAAATTTCAGTTCAAAAGGGGAAAGATTGGAAATCGTTTCTACCTTCATCTTTCTGATTGCCTTAAACACCAGGATTCCCTCAGTCTCAACCAATGCCTTAGGGCTTCCCAGTAACTTTCCAAAACAAAATGCTCCGCCCTTGCAACCACACCCCTAGAGATGTGTTATTTCTTCCTGCTAGAATGTAAGCTCTTTTAGGGCAGGGACTAACTTTGTTTTCTGTTTGTGTTCCCAGCAGTAAGCACAGTGCATGTGCACAGTGCAAGGACAAAGTAAATGCTTAAAACATTTCCCTCCCTCTCTAGGACAAATAATTCTTTCTTACCTCTCTCCTTTCCTTCCTCCCTTCCTTCTATATTTCCTTCCTTCCTTCCTTCCTTCCTTCCTTCCTTCCTTCCTTCCTTCCTTCCTTCCTTCCTTCCTTCTTTCCTTCCTCCCTTCCTTCTATATTTCCTTCCTTCTTTCCTTTCTTCCTTCCCCCCTTCCATCTTTCTTTCCCTCCCTCCCCCCCTTCCTTCCTATAGCACTTTATGTTTACAAAGTATTTTATATCCATGTCTCATCTGTTCTTCACTAAGTAGGCAGTATAAACATTGTTTACAATTCCAACCCCACTCCCATCCCTGTCTGCAGATGATGGAGGGCCAGCTTGGCTCAGTGCAGGAGGACTGGATGTGGAGTCAGCAGACTTAGGTTGGGATCCTGCCTTTGCTATTTAAAAAGAAAAAAATTCAAAACTCCCAATTCCACGACTTGCTGGCTGCATGAACTTGCCTGAATTACTTCCATTTCTGGACTTCGGCTTTCTCATCTGTAAGATAGGATGGCCACATTGGACAATCTCTAAGGCCTCTGACACTTTGGAATCTCAGGAATCTTGGAAACACAAGCTCCAGGCATTTAAGTGACTTTTCCACAGTCATAGACATCCTCAAGTCAGGTTTCTGTCTTTAGATTCAGTGTTTTTTGTTTTTTTTTACTGAATGCCTTCTCCCTCCAATGTGCACAGATGGATTTCTCTTGAGGATAAGAGAAGGGAGAGAGGAGAGGAAAAAAAGAAAGGTAGGAGACTGAGGACAGGAGGTGTTTTTTCCTCACTCCCAAGTTGAAGATCCCCTCAAATGGAATGGAAACCCTATCCCACACAACACCGTGGCTCCCATAACTCTGGAGGATGTTACAAGGCCTCTGGTCCCCTATCTCAGTCCCCTCCTTCCTCCCATGGAAACAATTTGCCTTTTGGCCATCCCTCAGGGACTCCCCTCTCTTTCAGTTCAGAAGCTGTAGGAGGTAGTGAGGGGTATGAGGAGGGATGGAGCTGAGGGCTGGATGAGGAAAGTTGAGTAGGTTAATGTTATAATTAAAATTGGCTGAGTATAGATGTGTCTCTAATTATCA
This sequence comes from Pseudochirops cupreus, assembly GCA_028627135.1. NCBI lineage: Eukaryota > Metazoa > Chordata > Mammalia > Diprotodontia > Pseudocheiridae > Pseudochirops > Pseudochirops cupreus. The sequence continues at coordinate 132,541,294 of CM053584.1, forward strand.
GGGTGGGGTATAATTGATGGGGATTGGGAAAGGTATGTAGGAAGGGCTGCTGTGATAAATCCACCAATCATTAGCACATGTCACATTGGGTCTCTGGTGAGAGGTTCTGTCTTTGAAGCTTTAAACCCTAAGTTCTACCTGAGCAGGAGAATTTCATTTGAACCAGCTATGTCATGAAGCCTCTCTTTATCTCCGTAGGTATTCAGTGACCCTAGACTTTTCTTCTCCCACCCTAGAGAGGATAGAATTCAGGGATGCAAAGGACCTAAGATGTCATCTAATCAAACGTACCCATTTTACAGAGAAGAAAACTGAGACCTAGAAAGAAATGACTCCCTGAAATCCACAGCTGTAGTAACAGAACTAGAATTTGAACCCAGGACCTCTGACTCTGATTCCAGTGTTCTGCTTCGGCTCCTTGAGGATAACAATTTTTTCATTTTTGTCTTTGAATCCCTAGCACCTAGTACAGTTCCTAGTACATAGCAGAAATTCCATAAATGCTTGTTGATGATTACTTAGCTGCCATTTCATGTCAGAGACTATGGTCAAGGCTTCGGAGGCCTGTTGGTTTTTCCTGGGAATGGACAAAGGGGAGATGGTGAAGTACATCAGAAAGTGCATTAACTCTGGATTCAGATGATCCGGATTCAAATTCTGCTTCTGCTGCTTACTAGCATGACCTTGAAAAATCACTTCTCTGGATCTCAGTTTTAGCATCCTTAAAATGAGATGGTTGGACCAGCACTGGATGGTCTCCAAGGTTCTCTCTAGCTCAGTGGTTCTCAGCCTTCCTAATGCCCGACCCTTTAATACTCGTATCTGGGTGTATCTGCATGTGGGCGGACCCGCCTGGAGACGGATAGAGGAGCGGTGTCTTGGTTCCTAAGACCATTGGAAATATGTGTTTTCTAATGGCCTTAGGCAACCATGATCGACCCCCAAAGGGGTCGCGACCCACAGGTTGAGAACTGTTGCCTAGCTCCAGCGCTATAACTCTATGAAATTTCCCACCCTAACTTGGCATTCTAAAGATCACCCCATGCCTGAACCCTCTAAGGAGTCAGTCAATGGCCTTATTTGAGCTTTTATTGTCTGGGGAGTCCAGGCCTTTGGCAGATGGGAGGGAACAAAAGAAATAAAACATGGCAGCTGAGTGGCACAGCAAATAGAGTACTGGACCTAGAATCAGGAATACCTGAGTTCAGATCCAGACTTAGACACTTGCTGTGTGACCCTAGGTAAGTCACTTAACTTTTGGTTGCTTCTGTTTCCTCATTTGTAAAATGGGTAATAATAATAGCATTTGTCTCACAGGATTGTGTGAGGAACAAATGAGATAATCTTTGTAAAGTACTTTGCAAACTTTAAAATGTTAGTTATTATTACAGTCCCTACCATGTTGTAGATTTGTATGTTTGTAATGGTAGGCAAGATTGTAAAGGGGATCAGGGTTTGTGAAAGTGGAAAGAGGGCTTGGGGGCATTCCCCAATATATTGGGGGAAGATGGACCATTGGAATATATTGTAAACCCCAGCGAACTTGTGGGCTCTAACCACGGGAAGAGGGAGTAGCAGAAGATTCAGTTTGGACCCTTGCTCTTCTGCTGGGTGAACTTGGGCATATCACCCAACTTCCTCATCCCTCAGCTTTCTAACCTAGAAAACCTGGATAGTGATGCCACCACTTTGTCTCACAGAGTTTTTATGTGGATCAAACATGCTAACGTTTCTTAAAAGTTTATTGGAATCTATAGAGTATGAAATGGCAGCAATCAGTAATTCCCGAGTGGCTTTTACAAAGAGCAGTCATAGCATCATAGGCTTACAGAGTGAAGGCACCTCGGAGGTCATCTTGCCCAATCTCCCATACTTGTCGAGGGGGACAAGGAGCCCTGGAAAGGTCAAGCAACTTGTTCAGGGTTTCTTCCCTGGCCACAGACTGCAACGTACCCTTAACCTGAGCCAACAGTATCATAAAGAAAAGTAACAAGGAGTTACTTTGTACAAAGTACTTACAGATAGTAAGTCCCAGCAGAAGCTAGGACTTGAATCAGGATTGAAAAGGGGAAGAATAAATATTTTATATAGTACCTACTATGTGCCACCCACTCTGCTAAGCATTTTACAAATATCTCATTTGATCCTCACAGCAACACTGTGAGGCAGGTACTGCTTGTTAACCTCATTTGACTGGGCAGTTAGGTGGTATAGTGAGTGTCGGACCTAGAGTCAGGAAGACCTGAGTTCAAATCCAGCCTTGGATGCTTCCTAGCTGTGTAATCCTGGGCAAGTTACTTAACCCTGTCTGCCTCAGTTTCCTCATCTGTAAAATGAGGTGGAGAAGGAAATGGCAAACCACTCCAGTATTTTGCCAAGAAAATCCGAAATGGGTTTTCAACATAAAGTGTATTACTTATTATACATGCTTTTTTTTTTTTGGAGGGGGGAAGGTAGGGCAATTGGGGTTAAGTGACTTGCCCAAGGTTACACAGCTAGTTTTTGTGTTAAGTGTCTTAACTTAAGCTGGATTTGAACTCAGGTCATCCTGACTCCAGGGCCAGTGCTCTATTCATTGAGCCACCTAGCTGCCCCCATACATGCTTTCTTGAAACGAAAATTTATTGTCATATATTTTGAATCCTCTCTTATGTTCTGTTATACACATGACACATTTTTTTCCTTTTTTCCTTTGTATTTAAGTTTATGATATGCTCTGGTTTCTTTTCTCTGTTCTGTATTTGTGTTCTGGCCTTTGAGTCTAAAATAAAATTAAAAGAAAAAAAAGAAAATCCCAATGGGGTCAGAAGACATGATGGAAATGACTGAACAACAGTTGAAGAAATTGAGGGAAACAGAATTTAAGTGATTTGTTCAGGGTCATACAGCTAGTAAATGTCTGGAGGCAGATCTTCCTGACTCCAAGTCTAATGCTCTATCCACTGAGTCACTTAGCTGCTACAGTTGGGAGGGAATGATCAAAGAAAACTTTTTCAAGGAGATTTATTTTGGGCCTGGAATTTGAAGATGGTGAAGGATGTGGACTGATGGAGAGATTGCAAAAGGCTTGTGCATTGGCCCCTGCTATTTCCTTTCCTCTTGGTGTGTGTGTGTATGTGTGTGTGTGTGTGTGTGTGTGTGTGTGTGTGTGTGTGGTGGGTAATTAACCTTTTTTTGTTTTTGCTCTTTGGTGAGAGACCCCGAAAATGGTGCCAGACCATCACTCTGGGATTGCTTGTTAGCTTCCTCATGTTTCAAAAGCTCTTACTGCTTTCTACCTTTACAAACACCATTTAGGAAACATTTCTTTGTCTCTGCCTCCATTCCGTCCTGAGAAAAGTTGAGAGAATCTTAGAGTTGAGCCTCAGAGACTGTTCAACAGGGATGGAGCTCAGTGGGGCCAACACTATAATCTTTTCTGTCATCTTGGGCTTTCCCTACCTGGTAAGATTCTTCAGTTAGGGTACCTCCCTGCTCCTTCTGCTGGTTTCCACATAGATGTTACTCAATAACATTGTCCTCTACCCTAGTGACTCCTTTCCACATCCCCCTGAGTCTCTTCTATTAAGTGACTCCCATGACTATGTACTGGGCATTGTGCTAGGCAATGGAGATAACAAAGACAAAGTTGAAAAACAATTCATATCCTCAATGAACTTATGTTCTAATGGAGGAGATGACATTAAATATCTAGGTATATGCAAAAGAAACACAAGCAAGTTAGCTTTGGAGAAGAAAATATAACAGTTAGGGAATCTGGGAAAACCTCATGCAAAAGGAAGTACTTTAAGCAAGTCTTGAAGGAAACCAGGAATTCCAGGACATAGAGGTGAAGAGGGAGCACATTCTAGAAGAAGAGGATAGCCAAGACAAAGACATAGACACTCAAGATGGAGCATTGTGTGTGAGGACCAGCCAGAAAGCCAATTTGTTTGGATTGTAGAGTGTGTGGAAGGGAGTAATATGTCCAATCTCTCTCTCTCTCTCTCTCAGGGTTGAGTGACGTGCCCAGGGTCACACAACTAGTAAGTATCCGAGGCTGGATTTGGACTCAGGCCCTCCTGACTCCAGGGTTGCTCTCCCTCTATGTTTTTCACAGACCATCTTCTCTCTGTAGATTACACCTTTCCTCCGCAGGTGATTTTCTCTCTATAAACTCTGGCTTTTCTTTTCCATCCTTACCTTCTCTCCATAGATCCCTTCCACCCCAGATCCTTTTTCTCTCTATACATTTTGTATTTCTCTCCAGACTCCGTATTTGCTCATCATACCCCTTCTTTCCCTCATAAATATCTATCCTTTTTTTAAAAAAAATTCTACAAGTTCTTCTTTCTCTCCTCAGACCCTATAGATCCCTTCTTTCTACAGACTTCATTTTTTCCTATAAATCTCTTCTTTTCTCCAAAGAGTGATATTTCCTCTTCATATCCTGTTCCTCCTCTCCTAAGAATGTTTACTGGATTCCTGACCTTCTTTTTTTGGCTCCTAGACCCCTACTTACCTTTACAATCCTTGCATGACATTTGACTCATAGGTATCTATGTTAATGATGCTAATGACTCACCACCTGAGACATGAGCGTGAAGTCTTTTTTTTTGGTAGTGAGGATGGATGTGTGCCCATCCAAACATACTCTTTTTCCTAAACTCCTTGTTACTTTTCTTTATGAGACTGTTGGCTCAGGCTAAGGGTATGTTGCAGTCTGTGGCCAGGGAAGAGATCATAGGTAACTGACCCATGTGCGGAGGGACCCAGTCCACTCCCTTGGCTTCGTTATTGCCTGGGAACAAATATTGATTAAGGGCCCTTAGAAAAGAAAACATTGCTCTGACACCCTTACTGATTTCATAACCTCCTCTGTGTTAGGGACCATTCCTAGACCTGACCTGATCAGGAAACCTGTCAAAGGGGCTCCCACTCTACCAGCTCAAAAGCCTGACCAATCTTCAGCCTCCAATCCTATTGTATCCTTATTGCTGGTGCTAGCATTTCTGGTGCTAGAAGGTTTGCAAATAGTAGCAACTAGGTGATGTAAGGAGTAGAGTGTAGGGCCTTGGAGTCAGGAAGACTCATCTTCCTGAATTCAAATCTGGCTTCAGATACTTACTAGTGTGTGACCCTTGTCTGCCTTAGTTTCCTCATCTATCACATGAGGTGGAGAAGGAAATGGCAAACCACTTTAGTATCTTTGCCAAGAAAGCCCCCACTGGGGTCATGAAGAGCTGGACATGACTGAACAAGGTTTGCAAAATGCCATACCAATATTATCCCATTTGATTCTCACAACAACCCTGGGAGGGAGGTGCAATTTTTATCATTCCCATTTTACAGATGAGGAAACCAAGGGAGTCAGAAATGAAGTGACCTGCCCACAGTTACACTGCTAGTAAGTATATGAGGCTGGATTTGGGCTCATGTCTTCCTGAGTCTACCTTCAGTGGAGAAGACAGGAATATAAGGGAAAGAAGGGGGCAGAATGATCAAATATGAAATCTGTACAAAGAAATCCAAAATATATAGAGAAGAAGGATCTGGGGTAGAAAGGGTCTGTAGAAAGAAGGTGAGGCTTGCAAAGAGAACACAGGGTTTGTAAAGACAAGGCCACCTGCAGAGGAAAGATGGAGTCTATCAAGAGAAGACAGTCTGTGAAAAAAGAGAGGAAAGCTACGTTATTCACTTCCATACACTTTATAGTCCAGTTAAATTTTTTTTCACTGTTCCTCAGACACAATGTGTCATCTCCAGTCTCCATGTACTATGCCACCTATCACAGAACTTCAGATCAGGAAAGGATTGAGGCCAGAGTCCAACTCATATCTGAGTACCTGCCCAGTGTTCATCTGGTCTCTGCTTGAAGACCTCCAGTTAGGGCTCATCCATCCCCTCTTGAGGCCACCCATTCTGCTTTTGGACCAGTCTCATTGTTAGGATTTTTTCTTTATGTTGAGCTGAAACCTGGGCCAACTATGACTGTGCCAGGTATGGCAGGCAGAAAGGCTGCCCAGATGAATTCAAACCCATGGCTCTCAGTTCTGCCTTTGGGGCCAAGCAGAATAAGTCCAACCCCTCTTCTATTGGATAGAACCCTTCAGATACTTGTAACCAGCTCTCACATTTCTCCCTAAGCCTTCTCTTACTCAAGCTGGTCATCCTCAGATCTGGCAGCTGATTCTTCCATGGGGTGGTCTTTTACTTCCTTCTCACCAAAGTTACTGGCACCATGTATGGCACTAGCATCTCCCCTTGTTCCCAGATCCCTCTTTAAAAGGTGAGACAAAATGAACATAGGCAAGATTGACTTATTAACTACAAATCCATGACATATTAATAGAACAGGAAACAAAGTTATTTGTCCTGTGCACAATGACATGGCTTGTAAGCTTTCTAGGTCTGTTAGTTTTCTCCTAGTCTTCCATTGTATAGTGTTAGTTGTGTCAATAATGGTGTTAACTCTTCTGCCTCTGCCTCTCTTTCTAATCTGACCAGATTTGCTTTTGGAACCTGGAACTGGTTTTGTCTCCACCAAGCTATCAGCACCCCTGAATTTTGACCCAGTGCTATCTTTGATAATTCAAGTTCAACCATGTCACGCCCTCAACAGCACCCTCTAGGATCAAATACAAAATCCTCTGCTCAGCTTTAAAAACCCTTTACAATTTGACTCCAAGTACAGTGTGGATAGAGCATGGGGCTTGGAATCAGAAAGACTCATCTTTGTGAATTCAAATCCTGCCTCAGACACCTACTAGCTGTGTGACCCTGGGCAAGTCACTTAACTCTGTTTGCCTCAGTTTCTCATCTACAAAATGAGCTGGAGAAAGAAATGAAAAATCACTCTAGTATCTTTACCAGGAAAACTCCAAATGAGGTCACAGAGAGTCAGACCTGACTGAAATAACAACAATAACAACTTATGGGTCTTGATAGCTTCTCCTCTCATTTATCCTCAGCCTTTTCTTTTAGCAACCTGAAGTGGCCTCTTCCATCTTCTTAAAGTTGGGGAAGAAGACACTTATTGAGAACCAAATCTCTTGCCTCTCCCCAACTCCACCCCATCTGTCATATTGGACAGGGTCTTCATCTCCATTAATAAGAAGAGTCATGGGCTTTGGGACAGGAGTTACATAGCTTTGGGATCCTTCGACACTTTACTTCAAACTCTATGTTCTAGGCAAACTGGCTTATTAGAATAGCTACTCCTGGCACATAATATTCATCTCCCAACTACTTCCTTTGGAATTGAAGCCTTCTTATATCTTCCCAGTTGTTTTCTTCTCTCTTTCTCTCCTCCCTCCCCTGGTATTTATTTAGTGCGTTAATGTTTTCAAAGTGCTTTGCAAATATCTCATTTTACCATCAAAACAACACTGTGAGGTAGGTGCTATTATTATTTTCATTGTACAGATGAGAAAATTGGGGCAGACAGGTGTCACACATGTGTCTGTGTCTGGATTTAACCTCAGGTCATGCTGACTCTTTTGTCTTACCACTGGACTTCGATGACTGGAGGAGAGAATGAGGCTGATGACTTTGTGCAGCTCTGCCTCACTTAAACCCAGTTTGCTTACAAGTCATGATATCACTCTTGTGATGTCATTGGTCTTCTTCAAGAATGAAGGATGAACAACAACGATCCTGACTCTAGGTCCAATGCTCTATTCACTGCATCGCCTAGGTCCTTATATGCAATGTATATGTATATATGTATGTATATACACACATATATGCATATATTTTATATTTGCTTATTAGTATACAAATTATTTCCTACTAGTAGGATGTTGCTCCTGAGGGAAGGGAACTTTTTTGTCTTTGTATCTTCAGCCTTAGCATAGTGCTTTGTGCATAGTAGATGCTTACTAGAAAAAGCTTGCTTAGTAGAATTGAAATGGCACAGTACATTAAGATTTACATATCATTTTCATCACAACAACCCTGCAAAGTAGGTTGTGCAAGTATTTTTTCTCCCATTTTATAGATGAGAAAAATAAGACTCAATGGGCCTAAGATCCCACACCAAGTGCATATGTGAGAGTTGAGAGAGTCAAAGTCATCTTCTGATTCTAAGAACAGCGCTCCTTCCACCATCCCACACTGGTAGATTTGAAAAGTCATATAATATGTCAGTAGTTGATTGACAAAGCTACCGTCTTACTTGTCTTCTTCCCACACAAAATCAGATGACCCAGATCTCCATAAATATATAATTCCTCTCTCCCTTACTCAAGGAGAAAGCAGAGAACATGTTATCCCTCCACTTTCAACATCCCAGAATTTCATAACACATCCCTATTTCATCATACGCCCATTATATGTACAGCCCACTGTAGGGAGTAAGAGGAAACAAGGAATAATGTCTCCTTAGGCATCCTGATGGCTCTTTTCTTCCTGGGATTCTCCATGTTGGGGGCTTGTTGTATTGGTGCCAGACTTAGTATGGATACTGGGTCAACTTCAGCCCCATTGCAGGAGCTTGTAATTCCTAAGCTCAAGTGGCCCTCCAGTATCCCTAGCAGCAGAGACTACTATGATTTCTCCTCCCAATCTATAATTCTGCGATCCTGCATATAAACAGAAAAGGAGATAGGCTAATGAAGTATTGAGAATGAAAACTAGTAATAGCTGGCATGCATCACCTTAGCCTTTGTTAAGTGTTTAATATACATTAACTTGTTTGATTTTCACAATAATTCAGTGAAGTAAATGCTATTATTAACTTCATTTTACAGATGAGTAAACTGAGACATTTCAGAGAAAGAGACTTGTCCAGGGTCACAAAGCTGGCAAGAATCTAATGCAGGATTCAAATCTTGTCCTTCTAGATTCTCTCTACTACACAATGTTATATTAGAGACATAAGAGACATAAGAGACAGACAATCCCCAGTGCTGCAATGATATTCACAACATACATATTTCTTATTTTTATTTAAAATTTTTAAATTTTCAGTTACACATTTTCCCCCACCCTTTATTCCTTTTCCCACATTGAGAAGGCAAGAAATTTGATATCCACGATAATCCACAAAGTTTGATATCTACAAATTCACAAATTTGATATCCACAAGCTAAAGTTATGCAAAACACATTTCCATAGTAGTATGTTGGGGAAAAAAAAAACAAAAAAAGAAAACAATACTTCATTTGCACTCAGAATTTATCAGTTCTGTCTCTGAAGGTGGATGGAATTTTTCATCATGAGTGCTTTGGAATTATTGTGGATCGTTGTATTGAGTAGCTACATCTCAGAGTTGATTATTGTTTCAATATTGCTATTACCAGGTACAGTGTTCACTTGGCTCTGTATAAGTTTTTATGAGTCTTTTCAGGTTTTTCTAAAAGCATCCCTTTCGTCATTTCTTACTGTGGACAGTGAAAGATGAAATGACTGAGGAAAATAATTTATCAAGCAAAGCATGTCAGTTGCCTGACAAATTGGGACTAAGCCTCTTCCTCGTCTTAGGACTGGACCCCTAAATACAGGAGGAGACAGACTTTGATATAGTAAAAACAATCAAATAAGACCAATTAATCGAAATGAAGCTATACGATGTTAGAGGATATGATTTCTAATTGGATGAATGGTTAGAGACTTTCTAAGTAGGGAGGGGGGAGAGTGAATAGGTGCAATTCTCTGAAATCAGAGGAGGTGTCCCCTCCCCAAGCATCCATAAACAATCAAAGGAATATAGAATCAATATTGATTGATCATTATGGGAGCAGTTTTCAGATAAGACATATGGATTGCTTGAGATATACAATTGAGAGAAAACTCTTTGTATCAGTCTTTGGATCTGACTGAGTTTCTGGTCAGCATAGCTTAGGTCCTTGATTCTAAGCAGCAGGGAGAGATGATCCAGTTTGCCAGCCACACAGGACTAGGTTCAAGCAATGCAATAAGATTTTCTCCCAATTCCAAAATTGAATAATTTTTTTTTCATAAGACAGAAGGGGAACTAGACCCATCCTTGAATAGAAACTAAGCTACCTCCGGAATTGAGTCATAAGATAAAATCAATGTGGTTCCCTCAATTAACCAGTTAATGTCCTAACCTCCTCAATTCCCTCATTAGAGCATAGTAGTATTTCATTACACTCATATACCACAATTTGTTCAGCCATTCCCCAGTTGATGGGCATCTTTTTAGCTTCCAGTTCTTTGCTACCACAAAAAGAACTGCTATAAATATATATTTTTACTTTTCTTTGATCTTTTTTGAGTATAGACCACAGTAGAGGCCACACTGAAGCCACAATGAAAGACACACATACATATATACACACGTACAGTCTTAAACACATGTATATGAGATTTAAACTCAGTTCATCCCAACTCTGCTTTAACACCTAACTGCCTAGACAGTGTGCCATATTAGATGACCACTGGGGGGGGGGGGGGTGGTAGGAAGAGTTCCCTTTCCAGTGCCAGATTCATGTCAGTCATAGCTGTAGGAGGTACCAGAGATCTGTCATATTCTTTGGAACTCACAGTTTGACCATCTACCAGGAGAAAAGTGCCTCCCTCTTACTTCTCATGTCGCTGAGACAATGATGATTGATTAAGCAGACAACAAATCCAATAGATACAGATAATAAGGAAAGGGCACCTGTCATCTAGGAGTTTAAATTCTATAGGAGACACACACACATGCATGTGGATATAGGAGTCAATCAATAAGTATTGATTGACTGCCTGCTGTGTATTAGGTACTTTCCTAGGTACTGGACATACAAATACAATGAAATAATTCCAACTTGAGAAGGGCAAGTACAAATATAAACTATGCATAGAAAAATATGATGAGAATAAACACAAAGTAGTTAAATTCAATGCAGTTTGGAGAGTGAAGACATTTGCAGCTGAAGAGATTAGAAAGACTTCATGTAGAAGGTGGTTCTTAAACTGTATCTTGAAGGAAGTGTTGGATTCTCCAAGGCAGAGGTGAGGAGGGAGTGCATTCCAGGCATGGCGTAGAGGTAGTAGACTGAATAACAGGTATGGAGAAAAACAGAAGTGAGTTCACAGAGGCTAGTGTCACAATTATCTCTCTGTCTCATTACAGTAGTCTGAGGCAGGTGGTGCCTCAACAACCTTTTGTCTCAATGGCACTGGGAGTTGTGGGTCCTGAGGAAGATTCCTGATCTCTGGGATCTCCTGTAGCCATGACTGACATAAGTCTGGCACTAGAGAGACAAACAAGGGTTGGGGCTGACCAAGGCAGGTAATGGCTGTAAAACACCGGTGTCTCTTCCTCCTCTACCTCTATATCCTGCTGGCTCAGGAAGCTGACCTTGTTCCATAGGACCTGGATGGAAAGAAGGTATCACAAGTCTATGAGAGAGATGGCAGAAGAGTCAAGATGTTGGGGCATCTTGAGCTCCAACTACCATTTAAGGCCATGGAGAGACACATATACATATATACACACACATACAGTCAAACACACACAATGTATATATATACATACATGTTTATATATGCATATATGCACAAATACACAATATGTGTATAGTATGGATATATACACAATGTATATATGTTTACACACAATGTATATATGTATATGTATACTGTGTATGTATATACATTGTATATGTATAGATACACACTATATATATATGTATATGATCTTCTTTGTGATGAAAGAATTAGGAAAAGGGTCCATGATTTTATTAGTATAAGGAACTACAGGAGTATAGTAGTAAATATTTAACAATATATGCACAACACACTTTCAAATTTCATCTGCATTATTACTGTTTTCTCCATCACTTTCTCAAGTCTAGATAACCAACAAAACAATAAATCAAGCCTTGTTTTATAGCCTTTGACATTTTCTGAGGTGCAAATGCTCACACTGAAAATCTAAACAGTCTGCTGTCATGAGTGATTATGAGCCGACTCCAGCACAGCCTTGCAATTCCTTCTTCCAGAGCAGGCTGGCTCCTTCTCAGCAATTTCTAGACTAAACAGTTACCTAGGGTTAAGAGGTTAAGTGGCAGGGTCACACAGTCACAGGTGTTAGAGATGGGATTTAAACTTGGATCTTCCTGGTTCTAAGGTTCATTCTCTATCCGCTACACTTCCTGCCTCTTATTGATTATACTAGACATTAAAACAAAACAAAACTTTCTTAGGGTTTATTAACCCTAGTTGTGATCTACAAGGGTATATTTCATTATACAGTAATGTGTTATATAATGTAACAAAGCAGAGTGAGTACCTATAATTTCTGATGAGATTATGGATAGATAACATTAAAAAGTGTAGGTGTTTCTAATCTGGGACCACATTATTTCCACTACCCAGTCAATGAGAGCTCAGGGAATTCCAGCTTGTTCTAATATAAACCTGAAGAAATTATTGATGAATAAGATCTTTGAGCATGTACTGACTAGGTATGGAGTAAAATATGGACACTGGATTATTTAATGTTTTGTGGATAATTCATGCATGAGTAATTAAGTAATTATTGATTGTATTTAATTCCAGCCCCTGATGTTTGCATGCATATGATTTATGATTACCACCACTGCTGCCTCCTTCATCCCCCAAGACTCACTAATAGAAATCCTTCTTTTGTTGTTGTGGTTGAGTCATTTCTGGCTCTTTGGGACCCCATTTGGGGTTTTCTTGGCTAAGGTACTGGAGTAGTTTGCCATTTCCTTCTTCAGCTCATTTGACAGATGAGAAGACTGAGGCAAACAGGGTTAAATGACTTGCCCAAGGTCACAGCTAGTAAGTGTCTGAGGTCCAGATTTGAATTCAGGAAGATGAATCTTCCTGACTCCAGGTCCAGTGTTACATCCATTGTACCACCTAGCTGCCCAGAAATCCTCCTATTCTCTTCAATTAAAAGTGGCATCTTTTGGTCAGCTGTTCTCCTTTGTTTTTCCATCCCTTACTCCACTTACCTAAGGATTTTCTCTCAGGTCCCTTATTAATCTTCCTGGTCTTACTTACAAGAGTCCCTGGATTCCTGGGAAATACAACAGTCCTGGTTTCTTCTTCCTCTCTTTCCATCTCTTTTCCCCTGGTCCCTTAGCTCCTAGCTCTAATCTCTGCTTTATCTTCAGAAGACTAAATTTGGGTCAATAAAAATTGACTTGCATGACCTGAGAGTTAGAAGGACTGTTTTCTAGGCCTGGTTCTGTTTTGGCTTACTTTGTGATGTTGGGTGCTTTGACTCAGTTCTTTGGGCCTCAACTTACGGCCCTTCCCCATCCCTCTCTGCTCTCCCCCTACCAACTTGAAATCATAAGCTCAGTAAGATCATAGATTTAGAATTGGAAGAGACTTAAGAAGTCATCTACTCCAATCTTCTGATTTTTACAGATATAAGAAATGTAGGTCCATAAAAAATGTGTAATACCCATATGGATTGTCTCAATATAAACTTGCAGTTTGTGGGTAATATGCATAGTTATCTCTGGAATCTGGCTTACTCTGTTCCAAGAGAGACCAATTTCTGCCTTGACATAAGAAGACTTGCTTGCTTGTTTATTCTTTTACCTATGTGCCAGAGGGGTATCAGACTAGAATTATATCTATCAAATATCATTGGTCTAGGATACTTTTTTGTGCATGTGTTCAAAACAAAACCTTTCCCCTGTTTGTTCTTAAGGGAGAGAGTGGCACCAACCTTATACCTACTAACTTATCCCCTTCCCACTAATTTCTAGTTATACAAGAGACCACCATAAATAGCAACTAAACCTATTTACCAAGCAAATATTAAACAGAAATCAGAGGTTAGTGAGCTCTATATAGATGTATGTTTCCTTCCTTCCTTCCTTCCTTCCTTGGGAAAGTAACTTAACTTCTAGTTAGTGGTTAGTGACAGAGCCAGGGCTCCAAGACTCGTGCCCTTTCCAATTTACTGTGTTATTTCTCTTGAATGTGTAAGTCGCTCCTATAGGGTGTATCATGATTGAGTCTGAACAAATTTTGCCTGATGATCCCTTCACCTGTCCTGGTACAGATCACACTATCTCCCAGGTCAGATTGTTTCCCCAGGGGACAATAACCTTACCTGACTTTCCTCTTAGCAGAGACTCTTAATAAAGGGAGATGACAGGTATAACTTTGGAAGGAAAAGTGCTAGGTCAGGGATTCCTGAATTATTAGCAGGCATCCTATTGTCACATAATTAATAATCATATGATTCTATTGTCTGATTAAAAGGGATTATTGTTGCCCAGTGTCTCTTGATAATCCGCTCCTGAACTTTGAGGTGTCAGCTAAAACTCTCCACCTCCCCTATTGGAAGGGGAAGTGGAAAGGACGCTTGATTTAGAGCCTATATTGTATTTCCATGCTAGTATTACTATTTACTACTTGGGTAAGTAGGGATGAATTATATTTCCTCTCTGAGCCTCAGTCTTTTCATCTATAAAATAGGGATTGGAAGATTTTATTTTAAAGGTCCTTTCTGGTTCAAGATTCTGTAGAAACTTAATTCCTCCTTCTGATCTTGGCTGCTCTCTTGTGGAAGTCATTGGGATTCTTACCACAAAATCATGAACCAATGTAAATTTATGCCAGCACCCAAGAATCCTGGCAAGGAGCTAAAATGTCCCTGTTTTGATTGAATTATAGACTTAGAGCTGGAAGGGACATTAGCGATCAGAGCTGAAGCTTTTATGGTAGAATTTCAGACACCAGTGAGCAGATGGGTGATGTGTGTGTGTATGCTGGGGGATACAGGAATAGGAAAAGGGACCCCCTTTTTGAAGAATATAAGTTCTTTGAACACAGTTTCTGGTTCTGTGATACTTAACATATTAAAGTATATGACTAAGCTATTGTTAGATGTAAAAAGGGTGTCCCCATAGTATTAGCACAGTGTTTAGCTATTAAAGTTTTAAAGAGCTAAAACTTTTTAATTTAAAAAGTTAAAATATTTTTAAAGCTTTAATAGTTTAACACTGCGCTAAGACTTTTGGGATATCCAATATGTATCGAGGCTTATTACAGTGCCTTGTACATAACTGGTACTTAATAAATATTTGTTGAATTCATGTTCTACCTGTGGGTATGGACTCAACTCAAAGATTGTGTTGGGTAGGAGCTTGAAGCCAATTAATCTCTCTCCATTCTGCTCTTTTCCCCCTTTTCTCACTCTTGCTGCTCATTTTTTTGGGTCATCTTGCTGTATTCATTTTCTTTAGTAGGTTATAAATTCTCCAGTGGCAGGGGTCTAATCTTAGTCTTCTTTCTTTACAAAGGTATTACAAGGGGGACTAAACTTAAGCCTAGAACCTCAAGATCCATGGGGGATCCAGAGGAGCCAAAATATAACAAAGGTGTGGGGCAATGGGAACTTGGTTTGGAGTCTATATGCTTGGGTTTTAAAAAAAAATTTATTTAGTATTTTATTTTTCTCCAGCTACATGTAAAAACAATTTTTAACATTTGTTTTTAAAAGTTTGATTTTCAAATTCTCTCCCTTCCTCCCTCCACCCCATTGAGAAGGCAAACAATTCAATACAAGTTCTACATGTGTAGTCATGCAAAACATTTCCATATTAGTCATGTTGTGAAAGAAAACCTAGACCAAGCAAAACCAAACAAAAACAAACCAGAAGAAAAATAAGGTAAAAAAAGTATGCTTCACTCTGTTTTCAGACACCATCAAATCTTTCTCTGGGGATGGATTGCATTCTTCATCCTAAGTTCTTCAGAATTGTCTTGGATCATTGTATTGCTGCGAATTAGCTAAGTCATTCACAGCTGATCATATTACAGTACTGCTGGTACTTTGTATCTAGTACATTTCACTTTGCATCAGCTCATATAAGTCTTTCCAGGTTTTTCTGAGAGCATCCTGCTCATCATTTCTTTTTTTTTAAAATTTTATTTAATTTTATTTTTTAACTTTGTTTTTATTTTATTTTAGTTTACATCATTCATTTCCATGAAATTTTGAGTTACAAATTTTCTCCCCATCTTTCCCCTGCCCACTACCCCAAAACAACCATCCCAGTGTATCCCCCCTCCCCCAGTCTATTCTCTCCTATGTCTTCCCCCCTCACCCCTCTGACTTTCTGGTAGGGCAGGATGGATCTCCCAACCACAGTTGGGAGATATATAAATACATATATATATACATATATATTTTTAGCATTTGATTATAGAACTTTAAATTCTAGATT
>CM053584.1:132557947-132587827 GCA_028627135.1 Pseudochirops cupreus
CTCATCCCCCATCCCCCTACTCTTCTGTGTGGTAAGATGCCCAGTTTAGAGTTTATGTCATTCCTTCCCTAAGCCAAATTCCGTGAGAGTAAGGTTGACTCTTTCCCTTTTGCCTTCCTGTTCTCCCCCTCTATTGTAACAATTCTCTCTTGCCTCTTCCATGCTGCTCATCATTTCTTATAGCATAATAATCACTTAGCACAATTTGTTCAGTCATTCCCCAATTGATGGACAATTCTTTGCCACCAAAAGAAGCTGCTATAAATATTTTTGTAAGGACATAGCTACATTCAGAGAAAGATCTAGAAAGACCAGAGTTTAAATGGAGACTGAAGCAATCTACATGCTATCATTCTTTTTCATGTTTGGTTCTCTTTCTTTTTTCTCATTGTTCACTCCATTGGTTACAACCCTTCTATACAACCAGACCAATGTCCAATGCGAATATATTTGCAGATCCAATACTTGATTGCATGCCACAATGGGAAGGGGGGAGGGAGAGGAGAAAATTTGAAACTCAAGAGATTGTGGAACTGAATCTTGTAAACTAAAAGTAAATAAACAAATCAAATAACAAAAAAGAAAAAAAGAAAAAAGTATTTTTGTACATATAGGTCATTTTCCTGTTTTTTTTTTAATGCCTTTTTGGATACAGGCCTAGTAGGGGGTATTGCTAGGTCAAAGAGTATTATGCATGGTTTTATAGCCCTTGAGCATAGTTCCAAAGTGCTCTGCAGAATGGTTGAATCAGTTTACAACTCCACCAACAGTGGATTAATGTCTCATTTTCCCCCACATCCCCTCCAACATTTGTCATTTTCCTTTTCTGTCCTATTAACCAGTCTAATAGGTATGAATTAGTAATTCTGAATTGTTTTAATTTGTATTTCTCCAATCAATAATGAGTTAGAGAATTTTTTTTCGTGTGACTATAGATAGCTTTGATTACTTCATCTGAAAACTGATTATATCTTTTGGTTATTTATCAATTGAGGAATGACTTAAAAATTTGGCTCAATTCTCTCTATATTTGAGAAATGAGGCCTTTATCAGAGAAACTTGCTTCAAATTTTTTTTTCACAGTTACTATTGCTAACTGTATTCCCCTCCATCCTATTTTCTCCCTACCCCTTTTATTTTATTCTCTCTCTCCTTTTACCCTGTCCCTCCTTAAAAGTGTTTTGCTTCTGACTATCCCCTCCTCAAATCTGTCCTCCCTTCCTTATGCCCTTCCTCTTTCACTTTCCTGTAGGGTAAGATAGATTTCTATACCCAAATGAGTATATATCTTATTCCCTTTTTGAGCTAGTTCTGATGAGAGTAAGGTTCACTTACTCCTCCTCACCTCCTACCTCTTCCCCTCTATTGTAAACACTTTTTCTTGCCTCTTTTATGTGAGGTAATTTACCCTACTCTGCCTCTCCCTTTCCCTTTCTCCCAGTACATTCCTCTCTCACCCTTTAATTTTATTTTGTTTTTAGATATCATTGCTTCATATTCAACTCACACTTGTGCCCTCTGTTTATAAGTACTCCTTCTAACTGTCCTAATAATGAGAAAGTTCTTATAAGTTACAAGTATCATCTTCCCATATAGGAATGTAGATAGTTCAATTTTATTGAATCCCTTATGATTTCCCTTTCCTATTTATCTTTTTATGCTCCTCTTGAGTCTTGCATTTAAAATTTTCTATTCAGTTCTGGTCTTTTCATCAAGAAGGCTTGAAAATTCCCTATTTCATTGGCTGTCCATTTTTCCCACTGCAGGATTATACTAAGTTTTTCTGGGTAGGTGATTCTTGGTTATAATCCTAGCTCCTTTGCTCTCTGGAACATCACATTCCAAGCCTTCTAGTTCTTTAACGTAGAAGCTACTAAATCTTGTGTTATCCTGACTGTAGCTCCATGATACTTGAATTGTTTCTTTCTTGCTCCTTGCAATATTTTCTTCTTGACCTGAGAGCTCTGGAACTTGAATATAATATAACTGGGAGTTTTCATTTTGGGATCTCTTTCAGGAGGTGATAGGTCGAGTCTTTCAATTTCTATTTTACCCTCTTATTTTAGAGTATCAGGGAAGATTTCCTTGATAATTTCTTGAAAGATGATATCTAAGCTCTTTTTGATCTTGGCTTTCAGGTAGACCAATAATTGGTTGGATCTATTTTCTGGGTCAGTTGTTTTTCCAATGAGATATTTCACACTGTCTTCTATTTTTTCGTTCTTTTGGTTTTGTTTCTTGATTTCTAATAAAAATCATTAGCTTCCACTTGCTCCATTATAATTTTTAAGGAATTATTTTCTTTGGTGAGCTTTTGTACTTTCTTTTCCATTTGGCCAACTCTACTTTTTTTTATAGATTTTTTTTTCTTCAGTGAATTTTTGTGCCTCTTTTTCCATTTGGCCAATTCTGCTTTTAAGGCATTCTTCTCATTGGCTTTTTGTACCTCTTTTATCTTCTAGACTACTCTTTCTCTTTTTTTTTTTGCAGGGGGGTAGGCAGGGCAATTGGGATTAAGTGACTTGCCCAAGGTCACATGGCTAATAAGTGTTAAGTGTCTGAGGCTGGATTTGAACTCAGGTCCTCCTGACCCCAAGACTGGTGCTCTATTCACTGCATTACCTAGCCACCTCCCTGGCCTACTCTGTTTTTTAAGGTGTTATTTTCTTTAGTATTTTTTTTGTATCTTCTTTACCAAGATGGACTCTTTTTTCGTGACTTTCTTGTATCATTCTCATTTCTCTTCCTCTACCTCTCTTACTTTATTTTAAAAATCCTTTTTGAGCTCTTCCATGGCCTGAGACCAATTCATATTTTTCTTGGAGGTTTTGGATGTAGGGGCTTTGATTTTGTTTCCTTTTTCTGAGTGTGTGTTTTGAATTCCTTGTCACCATAGTAACTTTCTATGGTCAGAATTTTTTTCTGTTGTTTGCTGTTTTCCAGCTTATTACTTGACTTTTAACTCTTTGTTAAAATAGGGCTCTGATTCTAGAGTGGAGGATGCACTGTCCCAAACTTTAGGGGTTTCGCATAATTGTTTTCAGAGAAACTTCTAGAGATCTATAAGTTTTCAGTTCTTCCAAAGTGGTACGATCTAAGGAGAGGTGCATTTACTACTCTCCTGGCCTGTGCTCTGGTTGGTGAATGACCGTAGCCACTCTTTTCTGTCCTGGAACTATGATGAGGGTCCTTGCTCTACTGCAGCAGCATGCTTCTGGTGTACTAGTGCTCCTCCATCCCCTGGGACTGTGCCCCTCGCCCAGGACTGTGACCCTGATTCAAGTATGAGCAAAGCAACAGAGTCCTGCCTCAGTGCTAGCCAAAAGACCCTTGCAATCTCCTTCTGACCCCCTTATTGACTGTGGGCTGAGAGCTCTGGAAGTATGCACTGCTGCTGCTGATTCAGTGGCGCCAAAGGCCTGCTCCTGGTTTGCTGTGGCTGTGGCTGTGCTGGTGTGGCCTGCGCTGGACTGTGTCTCATTCTCACCCAGGTGTGCAGAACTTTCCTGCTAATCTTCTAACTTGTCTTTGACATCTGTGGGCTAAGAAGTTCATAAATCACCATAGCTGCCACTGATTCAGTCATCCTGAGGCCTGCTCCTGGTTTGCTGAGGCCCAGTCTGCACTGACCCAGCCTGCTCTGGACTCTGCTCCTCTCTCGTACTGGTGTAATAGACCTTTCCTGATGACCTTCTAAATTGTCTTTGGTTGGAAAATTGTTTCACCTTATCCTTTTACAGGTTATGCTGCTCTAGGAATTGTTTTATGACATTATTTAAAGGTGTTCGGAGGGGTTTGGGGAATAGCTCAGGCAAGTTGCTGCCTTTTCTAGACCATCTTGGCTTCACCCCCTATTTGTCTGAGTTTCAAACTTGTTTTGACTACTTCCAATGTATGTGAACTTAGACAAATCACTTAGTCCTTGATGGCCTCAGTTTCTCTTTCTGTAGAAAAAATTAGGGACCTTGATTAATTGACCCCTAAGGCCTCTTTCAGCTCTCAATTTATGGCCCTTTAATTGATTTAATTATGAACCTTTAATTAATTTGATTGATGGGAACATAGCTTAGAGTACGCGGGCTTTGGGGATTCAAAGTCTTCCATGTGTATGTATTAGATCGACAATCCTGAGGTGATTGGGCATTTGCCCTAGATGCAGTGGTTCTCAACCTTCCTAATGCTGTGACCCTTTAATACTCGTATGTGGGCGTGTCTGCATGTGGGTGGACCTGCCTGGAGATGGATAGAGGAGTGGTGTCTCGGTTCCTAAGACCATCAGAAATATGTGTTTTTCGATAGTCTTAGGTGACCCCTGTGAAAGGGTCGTTTGACCCTCAAAGGGGTCGTGACCCGCAGGTTAAGAACCACTGCAGAGGATTAAGTAACATATTTTTGAAGGAGGATGAGAAAGTAAAAGAAGAGATGTGAACAGCAGTGGCATGAGCCCCAGGACAATTCCCAAGCCTGGTGGCCTGGCACCTTGGATGCTTAATTTCCTGCTTTGTGGGAGATGACCTTGCCCTGGTAGAGGATGTCTTCTAAGGATGCTAAGTTCCTGTTAAGGAGCTCTGGATTCTTTGTAAATTATGAAATGATGAACTAACCAGACAGGTAGAATCTTGGGTTGGCTTGGATAATGCAAAGACATAGTCACATTCCACTGTTCCCCTTCCTCCCATATGTACCTTATGTCTGAAACACTCAGAAAGACCAAGAGGAAGTCATCAAGAATGGAAGAGGAGGCTGTCATTAATTTCTTCCATTGCTGATCTTAATCCACCAGTGAATCAAAGTGAGAACAAAGAGATGCCTAAGCCAGAAGCAGCTGTCAAAATTTTCCACATCATTCTTGTCTTTGTTTCAATGAATTCCCAGCATGCCAAGGGAGGGTGGCTACTTCTGTGTTTGGATAGACTGTTATAAGCAACAGGATTGAGTTGAATGTGTCTTTTAATTCTTGGGTCTGATTCCTCAACCTGCCCTTTGTTTTGCCTGGTACAGTATTGCTATGGGGGTGTGAGACAAAGGTTTGGCTGACTGGTCCTGGCTGTGGAATGTGACCTGCCATTTTGATT
The DNA here is from genome assembly GCA_028627135.1 of Pseudochirops cupreus. Taxonomy (NCBI): domain Eukaryota; kingdom Metazoa; phylum Chordata; class Mammalia; order Diprotodontia; family Pseudocheiridae; genus Pseudochirops; species Pseudochirops cupreus. The sequence goes on from CM053584.1 coordinate 132,563,023, forward strand.
GGGTGACTTTTCCACATGAGAAGGGACCAGAGGAATTTCAGGGTAATTAGCAAGGTGGAGCTCCAAGGCTCTGCTAGAGATAGCTAGGTCTTACCTCGGGTGAGCCCAGGTAGACTCCTGGGGCTGATCTTAGCAATTTGTCCCTTATGCTCACTTTGGGTTAGTGTGCGTAGAAAAATGCAAGTATGGTCAACCCCAGTTTGAAGGGTTTAAGCAGGAATTCATTCATTCAATTAATGTAGAATTATTCATTATCTTAGGCTCTACTAATAGTATTATAGAAATGACAGAATGAGGGACGTTATTATTCCACTGTATTCTGGTCTGGGAGGCAGCTAGGTGACACAGTGGATAGAATGCCAGGTCTGGAGTCAGGAGGGCTCATCTTCATGAGTTCCAATCTGGCCTCAGGCACTTACTGGTTGTGTGACTCTTCGGTAGGTCACTTAACCCTGTTTGCCTTAATTTCCTTGTCTGTAAAAGGAGTTGGAGAAGGAAATGGCAAAGAGCTGCAGCATCTTTGCCAAGAAAACGTCAAATGGGGTCATGAAGAGTAAGTCACAGCTGCAATAACTCAACAGCAACAGAAATTCTGCTTTTTTCAGACCAAGCCTGGATTATTGGTATTAGTTCTGGGCACCACACGTTCGGGAACATATTAAAATACTAGAGAGAATCCTAAGTGATAAGAGGACAGAATAGCATGATACACAAGCATCACTTGACACTGGGGGAAATGGAAGGCCTGTCATGAAGAAAAGAGAAGTATTTGTTCTACTTGACCCCAAAGGGCAGAATAAGAGCGAGGGGAGGAAGCAGCAGACATGAATTTTAGTTGGATATATGAAAAAAACACACACTAAATAAACAATTAATTGTTAATTAAACAAATGAGCAATTAAACAATTAAAGCCATCCAAAAGAGGAATGAGTGGCTCAACTAATGATGAAGGATGTACACTTTTTTTGAGGTGTTGTAGGGGAGTTCTCAGGCAAGCACAGGTTGGACTCTAGCTCAAAGATTTCTGAGGTCCCTTCCAATTCGGAGATTCTGAACTTCAGCCAATATTTATTGAGGGCCTATTGTGTGCAAGACACTGTGTTTATGATTATAAAAGTGTCCAAGAAAGACAAGATTTAATTCTTGACCTCACAGAGTTTATCATTAGTAAGGGGTTACGAGACATAGTCATAGCTTAAATAATAAAAGCAGGCTTTCTATGTAGCACTTTAAAGTTTCCAAAGCACTTTACAGATGTTACTAATTTTATCCTCAAATCAACCCTGTGAGGTAGGTGCTATTATTATTAGACCCATTTCACACCCGAGGAAACTGAGGTTAAGTGACTTGCCCAAGGTCACACAGCTTGTCAGTGTCTGAGGAAGTATTTGAACTCAGGACTTTCTGAAACCAAGTCCAATACTTTATCCACTGTACCACTCAGGTGCCTCTAATGCATTGCTAGAGGAGCTCGAATTAGGATAACTATTCTGAAAAGCAATTTGAAATTATATAAATAAAGTGGCTCAAATAATTGTACCCTTTGATTCAGAGAATACACTGCTAGGCATATCTTCTAAGAAGGTCATTAATAAAAAGAAAGACTCATGTAGCAGTGTATTTATAGTATCACTTTTTATGATTATAGTATCACATGTTATATTTCTATATTATAATTATATAACATAATATGTAATTATATAATATAATATATTGTGATTATAGTATCACTTTTTGTCCATTGATTGGGGAATTGTACATGAAGGTAATATAATTTTATTAATATTACTGTGCTGTAAGAAATGACAAATATGGTTAATCCACAGAAAATGGCCAATAGGAAAGTTCCATAAAAAGTTATGATGCATTGGCAACTCAGAGGAAGGAGAAATCTCTTCTACTGGGGATCATGAGGGAAGGCTTCATGGGGGAGAAAGTGTATTTTAAGTTGATCTTTGAAGATAGAAAGGTAGAAATTAGACAGGTGGAGTTGGTAGGGTAGGGAGTATATTCTGGGAAGAGGGAATAACCTAAATCTTAAAGGTACAGAGAAAGAAAACTTTTAGGAATATTTGGGCAACTATGAGTAACCCAGTTTCATTGCAGTATATGTGAAAGGGAGTTGTTCTTATTCATTCATGTCTGCCTCTTTGTGACCCCATTTAGTGTTTTCTTGGCAAAGATACTGGAGTAGTTTGCCATTTCCTTCTCCAGTGGATTAAGACAAATAGAGATGAAATGACTTGCTCAGGGTCACACAGTTAGTGAGCATCAGAGGCTGGATCTGAACTCGGGTCTTCCTGACTCCAGCCCTAGTGCTCTCTCCACTGAGTCATCTAGTTGCCTCCAAGGCAAACAGAGGTTAACTGACTTACCAAGGGTCACACAGCTAGTGAGTATCTGAGGTCAGATTTGAACTCAGCTCCTCCTAACTCTAGGTCCAATGTTCTATACATTGAGCCATCTAGCTTCTTTTAGTGAAAGGGAATAGTGATGATTAAAGCTGGAAACTTGGGTCCTGACAAGTTGTGGAGGGCTGTAAAGGCTGGGCTAAGAGGTTTAGACTTTATTCAGAAGACAGTGAGGGCTCTCAAAGGTTTTTGAGTAGGTAAATGAATGAACATAGCTGTGCCTCAGACTTTCTGATGAGATAGTGTTGTACACAGAGACTTTAGCCTGGGAAACATGTTGTTTCCAAAGTCTGGGAGGGTGGAAGGATGGAAGGCCTAAGCTAGGATGATGGCAATGAGGATGGTAAGTGGAGGACCAGTATAAGAAATGTTTCAGAGGTAGAATCATTGGACTTGGTAGCTGTTTTTTGAGGTAGAAGAAAAAGAAGACGTTACAGATGACAGATTATAGCTTTGATAAAGAAGAGAATTCATGAATGAATGAATAAAAACATGTATTAGGTATTTACTATGCAGCAAACACTGTGCATGCTAAGCACTGGGAATGTAAAAACAAAAGCAAAGACAGTCTTGCTCTCCAGAAGTTTACATTCTAACATACATGGAGAAATGGTGGACAGGGAGGGCCACTTTGGTCTGGAGAGTTATCATGATGGGACTCCTTCCAGGGGCTCAACTGATTTGATTATGATTCCACAATCAAAGGAGGGAAGCCCTGCGGGGGACAGAGTCAATATGTAGTAAGAGCAGGCTTTTGAAGAAATAAAAGGAGAATTCAGATTTGGACTCACTGAGCTTGAGGTGCCAGAAGGACATTCAGGTGGAGATATCCAGAAAAGAGATGAAAATATGGATCTAGTGACTTAGTTTCAGGAATCATATACCTAAAGGTGATCATTGAAAGTCATGGAAGTGGATGAAATACTCAAGGGTGAAAATCTAGAGGGAGAAGAAAAGGCCACAACGACAAAGTCTTGGGATAAGGATGGGGTGGAGGGAGAGGCTACATTTGGGGTACAGGAGGGAGAAGAGGAATCAGTGAAGGAAACAGAGAAGGACCAGTCAAAGAGGTAAGAGAAAATTCAAGGGCGTGGAATCCAGGAGAGGAATCTAAAAAAGGCAGGGGTTGCCAACAAATGTCAAATTCTGCAGAAGCCAAGGAGGATGAAGACTGAGAAAAGGAATCTGGGGCATTGAGGATCCAGGACATTGAGCAGAGGCCTGAATGAGCAGGTGTGACTTAAAAGTATTCTGTAGCATACAATTTAATGTTTCTCCACCTTCAGAGACAGTCATAGATACAGAATCTGAGAATCGGAAGGATCCTTAGAAATCATCCACTTCATTTGTCACCAAAAGCATGCATCTCATGCAATTGGGATTACGTGACTTGCTTAGTAAGTGTCAAGTGTCTGATGCCTGATTTGAACTCAGGTCCTCTTGACTCCACTGGACCACCTAGTCGCCCCCTCATCTTCAGTTCTTGACAATTAGTCTCTACTTACAATAGAATCATAGATTTAGAGTTAGATGAGATCTTAATAGTCATCTAGTCCAGCCCCTTTATTTTATAGTTAGAGAAACTGAGACCTTGCAAGGTTAAGTAACTTGTCTAAGGTCAAATAGGTAATAAGTGTCAAAATCAAGTTTTGAATTCATGTCCATTGATTGCAAACCCAGTGCATTCTCCTCTGAACTATGGTGCCTCCAATGGTGTGGAACTCACCACTTCCTAGGACAAATAATTCCTTCCTTCCTTCCTTCCTTCCTTCCTTCCTTCCTTCCTTCCTTCCTCCTTCCCTCCCTCCTTTCCTTCCTTCCTTCTTTCCTTCCTTCCTCCCTCCCTCCTTTCCTTCTTTAACAGCTCAAATTGTCATGAGGTTTTTTCCTTATATTGAGTTTAAATCTGCCTCCCTCCCCTAACTCCCCTTCCACCCTATGATTTTTATTCATTATTTCTACTTTCTTGGGCCGTACAGAAGAACATGAACCCTCTTCCACATAGCAGACATACAGACAGTAATCACACCCTTTCTGAGTGTTCTCTTCTCTAGACTAAATATTCCCAGTTCCTTTAATTGATCTTCATATGGTATGGCTTGAAGCCTCTTTGCCATATTGGACACCCTGCTCCGAATATAGTTATTTCTTCCTAAAATGTGGTGTCTGGGACCAAACGGAGTGCTCCAGATATGGTCTGATCCAAGATGAACACAGGGAGACTAAAACTTCCCTTGTCTTGTCTATGCCTGAATGGAGTTATATATTCACTCATTCCCTCATTTAGCAAGCACTTCTACATGCCAGGCACTGTACTACAAAAGCAAACAAGGGCATTCCTTGCCCTCAAGAAGTTTATATTATATTGGGAAATTTACATTTCTCTTTATCATTAACTCTTTCACCAGGTTCTCCTTTTGAGCAACAGCACATTTATATGGCTAGAGAAGGAAATGGCAAATCACTGCAGTGTCTTTGCCAAGAAAACCCTGATAGAAAACAGAACCAAAAAGGAGGCTAGGAAACAGAGTCAAAAAGGCCCTGGTGCTGAAGAGAGCCAGAGGAAGAGGAATATATAAAAGTCAAGGAGGTTAAAAGTTGAAAAAAGAAGGGACCCGAGAGGTCATACAGCCCCGCCTCCTCCTTCTACAGATGAAAAAAAAACAAACAAAACTGCGGTCCAGAGAATAGATTTGATTTGATGAAGGTCACATGGGTAGAAACTAGCCTCTACCCTTGAATCCCTTGTCTCCTTGGCTTTCCCACTGTTTCTGCCCTCTTATTGCCAGGGGGCACAGTGGAGAGAATCCTGGGCCTGGAGTCAGAAGACCCAAGTTCCCTTCCTAGTTGTGTGGCCTTGGATGAGTCACTTAACCCTGTTTGCCTCAGTTTCCTCACCTCTAAAATGAGTGGGAGAAGGAAATGGCAAATCACTCCAGTATCTTGGCCAAGAAAACCCCAAATGGGGACAGGACTGAGAACGCCTTAAACGACAACAACGCTTAACCCTGGCTTAGGAACTCTTCCCATCTGCCTCTTCCACTCCTATTTCTGACTTGCTAAATATATGTTCAGTATAGAGATGGAAGTGGTTGAACCAGTGGGTCAGAGCAGGGAGGAGTGAGATGGGCTTATTAGGTAAGATTAAAATAAAGGAGTGGCAAAGCTTAGATAGCTTTGATTTAGGTGGTTATTTAGCTCCTAGAAGATGCTACAAGGCACTGTCCTGGGCACTGATACAAAGACAAAAACAAAACAGTCCTGCCCTCAAGGAGCTTACGTTCTTCTGCAGGGCTACCACCTGTAAATGGTAAACAGCCCAAAGCAGGAATGACCTACATGTGGGGACCTGTGACTCTATGTCCCGGGAGTCCTTACACTCTGGTAAAGTAGTTTAAAAGGTGAGTCCCCTCAGAGGAGGATTGGTAAAGAGAAAAAAGAGACTGGATTTTATTGCTAAAGATGTGTTGTGTTTGTCCTTCATTCTCGAAGAGGATCATGGTATCAAGGAAATGATGATATGACTTGCAGTTGACTTTGATTTGAGTGAGGGAGGGCTGTGTAAGGTCACCAGCCTCACTTTCTCCTCCAGAGCCATCTGAGTCCGGAGGCCTGATATTCATCAGGAAGACTGGAGATGGCCCGGGATGCAATGGGAGACCCTTTTAGGCTAAGGCCTTTTCAGGTTCTCACTGTGAGTGATGAGGTAATGCCCATTCAGTGAATAGACTCTTTAAGAAGTGAGCCAAGGGATGGCTCCTTTAATTTAAAAAAATCAAACTGGAAAGAGAAGACCCTCAGGATTGCTGGTCAAAAGAGAAACAGTTACCATTGACATTCACTCTGAGCCAGGAGGGCCCAAAATAGAGGCATGAAGTGGTGCTTGGGACCTATTGTGGTCCAATCTATGAGCTCCAGAGTGAAATGGGTTTAAGGTTTGGTCTTTGAGAAAAGAGAGAGACAGACAGACAGAAAGAAAGGAAGGAAGGAAGGAAGGAAAACAAAAAGACATAAATTGGAGAAGATACTGCCCATCACCTTTCTTTTATTCATAGGCTCAAAGATCTATAACACAGGAAGGGACCTCAAGGTCATCTTTACGGATGAGGAAACTGAGACTAAGGGAGGTTAAGTGACTTGTCCAAGGTCACCCAGGTAATAAGTAAGAGAAACAAGATTTGTACCTAGTTCCTCTGGCTTCAGAGTAAGAGCTGGAAGGGATCTAAGTACTAAACCCTTGGGAGTGGCAACAGGACGTGGCCAATAGGGAACATAAGGAGACTTCAGTTTAGGTGACACCCCCTCCCTCGTAGTCCTGACTCCCCTTCCCCACCTCTCCGCCATGGTTTCATCACAGGACTATGGCTGGACCAGTGCAAACCCATCGTCACTGGAAAAACAACTTAGAGAGTTTACCTGAATGATGGTAGGTCACCAGGATTGATGGTCTACAAAGGAGGATCTGAGAATTGGCCAAGTGATTCCATCCCTTGGGGAGCCATTGCCCCTATCCAATGATAAGCTCTGGATGTCAGAGTGGGGTGGTAATTGTATAACTTCTACAGCTGTAAAGGACAAATAGGAAGGACAAGGCTGTGATGAAACAGGGAGCAGGGCTGTACCCCAGCTGGGTTAACTGCTTCTCTCAATGGTGAAGCCTACATGTTTTCTCAGACATTTTTTCATTCCAAAATTTCATGATTCTGTGATTCTTGTTTCTTCTTCACTGTTACCTCCCCTCCATGTCCCTGTCTGCCAAACCCAACTGAAGTCCATACCAGCCTAGGATCCTACATCTAGACCTAGGAGGGTCCTCAGATGCTGTTAATACAACCCCCTCATTTTGCAGATGAGGAAACTGGGGCCCTAGAGAGGTGAAGTGAATGGTAAAAAGTGGGGAGATGTTCACCTGTCTTGGGTCTTAGTCATTCAGGGCCTAAGATCATCCTGATCTCTTCAGCCCAGTTCACACGCTCAGTTCAAGGTTCCATAAACTTTCACTGTGGTGGGAGAGACATACCAGATAGGGCTGAGGTGGATTGCTAGTCTAATTCTTTTGTTAGGTGGAAGCATTAAATGCTTAATAATAATAATAATGTCTTAATAATGCTTAAAACATTAAATAGCCTCCTTTGCACCCTCCTCTGGGGTCCCATCCTTTTGCCTGTTCTGGCCCCGCCTGGATTAGTGTTTCCAATAGACGGGCACCTGTGTCCACCCCCAAGTCCTGGGTCAGATCTGTGCTCTCATGGGAACATGGGCTCTGGCATATCTGAAAAGTTGTTGAGGTATCCAGCAGAGTCTAGGGCCAGGCGCAAATGTGTGCTGTGGATCCCTTGATGGGGACTTTGACCTAGGACAGGGAGGTAGAGGGAGGCTTTTGCAGGAGTCTTGGCTTCTTTCATTCCTTCTGGTTAAAACCACTGCTGATGGAGCCCCTTCCTCACTATCCCTTCCTGGGATAGACCCCAGCCTCCATCCTAGAAATTGTATGCTTCCGGCCCTCTTCTCATCCTCCTTCCTTGTTTTCTTGTCTCAGCTTAGGGAAGACAGTCATTTCAGGCCTGGACCAGGAACCTGGTAAGCATTCTTTCTGGTGGAGATGTGATTTCTGTGGCATTCAAGGCCTAGTTCTGCCTCACTACCCTTGTGCTGGTCATTGGACACTGTGCTCTCTCCTGACTCAGTGCTTTTGTATTCACTGTCCTGAGTTGTACTCCCTCAATCTCTGCCTTCTGCCTTCCCTGCCTTCCTTCGAGGTTCAGCAGGATTCCTTTCCTCTCTCCCTTAGTACCTACTTTCTAAGATTACCTTCCATCTACTCTCTGTCTCTGTCTCTCTGTGTCTCTTTGTCTCTGTGTTTCTGTCTCTTTCTGTGTGTCTGTCTCTGTCTTTCTCTATGTGTGTGTGTCTTTCTCTGTGTCTCTGCCTCTATCTGTCTCTTTGTGTCTCTGTCTCTCTGTGTGCCTCTATCTCTCTATCTCTCTCTGCCTCTGTCTCTGTTTCTATCTGTCTTTCTGTGTGTCTCTGTCTCTCTGTGTCTCTGCCTCTATCTCTGTCTTTCTGCGTGTGTCTCTCTCTTTGTCTCTGTCTCTCTGTGTCTCTACCTCTGTCTCTTTGTGTCTCTGTCTCTCTATGTATGTCTCTCTATCTCTCTGTATCTCTCTCTGTCTCTGTTTCCATCTGTCTTTCTGTGTATCTCTGTGTCTCTGTCTCCATCTCTGTCTTTCTGTGTATGTCTCTCTCTTTGTCTCTGTCTCTCTGTGTCTCTGTCTCCATCTTTATCTTTCTGTGTGTGTCTCTCTTTTTGTCTCTGTCTCTCTGTGTCTCTGTCTCCATCTTTGTCTTTCTGTGTGTGCCTCTCTCTTTGTCTCTGTGTTTCTGTCACTCTGTGTCTTTCTCTTTCTCTCTATCTCTTTCTTTGTTTCTCTGAATCTGTCTCTCTCTGTCTCCTCTTTCTTTCTCTGTGTGTCTCTGTCTGTCTTTCCTTGTCTCTATCTGTTTTTCTGTCACTCTGTATCTTTCTCTTTCTCTCTGTGTCTCTATCTCTCTTTCTCTGTTTTTTTGAATCTGTCTCTCTGTCTTTCCTTGTCTCTGTCTCCATCTCTCCCTTTCTCTTTGTGTGCCTCTGTCTGCATCTCTTCTCTCATGTATGTATCTGGTTGTTCTCTCCTCCATTAGACCAATATCCTTTGTGAGGGCAAGGGACTTGTTCTTGCCTTTCTTCACATCCCTAGCACTTGGCACAGGGCCTGGCATGTAGTAAACCTCCAAATGAACACTTGTTGACCACCTGACTGTCTTAGGAGTCAGTCTCCCATTCTGATGTTCTCGGTGCTTTGTGTATCTAGCTTGGGTCCCTGGCCCTCCTGGAGGTCAGAGTTTTGTTGGCTCTCTTTTCTTTTCTCTCTGACACCAGCTGTGGCATCACCCATTCCAGGGCTGGGCACCCAGGACCTGTGGCACTGAATTCTTCCAAAGCAGCCCATTTTATACCGCTCTGGGCATCTGCAGGAGGGGCCTGTGTGGGATGGCAATAGGGTCTTGCTCAACCTCTGTTTATTGCCAAGTCAAGTTCCAGGTGAATCAGGGTCTAGAGATTCAAGTCAGAAGCAATAATTACCAAGGGCTGTCCTCCTCTCTCCTGCCCAACACCTAGCACTACCTACCTGTGTCATAACTAGTAACAAAACATTTTATGAAAATGCCCTCTGGTTGCTCTGTTTCCTCCAGGCCATGCTTTGGGTGAGTCAGCAATATTTGGCATTGGATATCATGGATCTTCTGGGATTTGACCTTAATAATGCCAGTGATCTGGGTGGGGCGTGGTGGTGATGGTGGTGCTGTCACTGCTCTCAGGCTTCTTGGGTCTATCTGCCTATTGGAAGCAATTGGTCAGTGGTTGTTTGTGGTGATGAGAAACCTGGGTCTCTTCTCTGTAATGACTTCCTCCCTCATCGACAGCTGTGCAGGCTGGGCTGGAAGCAGGTCTAGTGGTTTTGGCGGTGGGGGGGAGGGCACCCCCATTCCCAAGATTCTTGGGTTCACAGGGTCATACATTTAGAGATGAAAGAGATCATAAAGACGATCTAGTCTAATCCCCTCCCCTTTTATAGGTGAGGAAATTGAGTCCCAGAGAGGTTGTATAACTTCCCCAAGGTCACACACACGGAAAGCAGAATTAAAACTTAGTTTAGTTTTGTTTTTTATCACTTCTGATTACACCATTCTGTTTCACATCACTCAGGTTTCCCCACCCTTTTACCAATTTCTGATAGTTTCTCTCGTGTCTTATCGCCCTACCCCAATCCTGTATAATCACATGCCACCCCACCACATCTGATCCCCTAAATTGTCAGGGATGGAGGGGTTGATAATCAGATATGGGAGGGTACAATATTGCCAGGATTTAGAGCTCCTGAAGCATAGAGACCATGTCTCCTGGTAGATTAGGACCTTTTTTTTTTTAAGAGGGGGGAAGGCAGAGCAGTTGGGGTTAAGTGACTTGCCCAAGGTCACATGGCTAGTAAGTGTTAAGTGTCTGAGGTTGAATTTGAACTCAGGTCCTCCTGAGTCCAGGGCCGGTGCTCTATTCACTGCATCACCTAGCAGCCCCAGACTAGGGCCTTCTTAAAGGACTACGTCTCTTATCAAACTGGAGCCTGCCTAGGGTTGGGCTGGTGAAAGGGAAGTGTCTCCATTAGACCACAGTTCCTGATGCTGAGCAATGTCTTTCCAGTCAGACTGAGAGCTCCCTCTAGCATCCAAAGTGGATTTTGCACTCAGGAGTGTTTAGGCCAGGATTTAGGCCCAGGCACTGAAGGTAGGAAGTAGCTTAGCCTCTGAGCGATCCAGGAAAGTTTCTAAGCTGTAGTCAGGGTGCCAACATGCACCGTTGGAAGGAGTTCTCTATCCCAGTGAGATCACAAGTCCACTCTCTATATGGCAGATTCTGCACCATGTATGAAGAAAGAAAGATAAAACAAAAAGTAATTGCTGCCCTCAAGGAGCTTATGTTCTGCTGGGAATGGGGTAGGTAGGGATACAAATTGTAAATAGATGATCTGGGTTCAGATTCTGGGTCCCATAGATACTTGCTGTGTGACCGTGGGTAAGGTACTCAGTTTCTCTGAACCTCACTTGCAAAATGGGGCTAATAATTACATTGTACAATCCGCAGGGTCCTTGTTGTATGGCAGCGCCTTATAAACTCCAAGGCATTATATAGCAAAGTTAGTTAGCATTTAAATTTGAGTTACCATATGAGTTTGAGTTATATTGAGTTACGTGAGTTATTGAATGATGTTATTGCTTAGCAATAAATTGAGAGTTCATGGTAATTTACCCAGTGGCATCTCTGTCGACTAATTCAGGCCCCAGAGAAAGATCTCATTACTCTTGTCTTGTCACTGCCATCATAACCACCATCACCATCACCAACACCATCACTACCACCACCACCACCACCACCACCACCATCACCACCATCACCGTCATCACCACCATCACCACCACCATCACCACTACCACCACCACCACCATCACCATCACCATCACCATCACCATCACCACCACTACCATCACCACCATACCCAACACCATCACCATCACCACCATCACCACCACCACCATCACCACCACCATCACCACCAACACCATCACCATCACCATCACTACCACCACCATCACCATCACCATCACCATCACCGTTATATTTATTACCACCGCCATCATTATCACTATCACGATCATCTTTGCAACCATCACTGTAACTATATTCACCACTGTTATCACTATCACTACCACATCCTTACCTCCCTCCATCCTCATTCGGCTGCCATGCTCCTCATCACCTTCACCATCATCAATGCCATGACTCCTACCTTTGCTCCAAACCCCATCACCATAATCCTAGTTATGGTTTCCATTTTTATCACTTTAATCATTTTCACTATGACTACTGCCAGGGCTGTCACCTGCCACTGTCACATATCATCATGTTTGCTATGACTTTTATCATTATCAATCTTTTCATCATTATCTTTGTTACTGTCATCAACATCACTGTCCCCACCCTCACTACCCTCACCATCTTCAGGAGGTGTCTTTCACAAGTATCCTCTTTGATGGGTGCTGCATGTCGAGAACTGGTCAGACCTTGATCTTGCCTTCTGGAAGACTTTACTAGAGACAGGATATCCAGAAAGCAGAGAATAAAGCCACACATTGTAAGCATAATCCTCTAGAGTATTTACATGTGGATTATCCCCTACTTTTCAATACATATGTTGACAGAGTAGAACAGCTTAATAATATCTGAGGGATTCTAGTAAAATCCCTTTTGACTATGGTATCTGAAATTCCATGGAAGGAAACTGACTGCTCTGGGTAATAGATAAATTTCTCTCCAGGTATTCTCTCTTTAGTCAACCAGCAAGCACTTATTAAGTGTGAATATACAGTTCTTTGGATAAACTATAATTAGTTATTAAAAACTTTAAGAGGATTCGTTTATTTGAGGAGTGGATTGGTCTAACTGAGAGCAAAGGGCTCACATGATGGGAAAGGTTTGGATAGGGAGAGTATGGAAAAAAGTCTAGGTCACAGGGCACTGCTTGGTATAAATGGGTACCTTGGACAGACAAAAGGGATTTGAGTGATAGGCTCATTGGTGTCAGGGTAGGTGGGGGTTATCAGATGAGAGGGTACCAAAACCAAGTGTCACCCATGCTCTGATTTTGTTAAGGGCTGACCAGGGAGACCTTTCCCCTTTTCTATGAATCTGGGTAACAGAAACTAATTTTAATTTAATCTTGAGACATTCTGAAAGGGGAAGGGGAAATCTGTGCTATAAGAAATAAATTGTTCATTTCACTACTTGTTCCTTCAATAGCTTAGATGATCAAGATATTCTTGTACTAGTAACAGAATAGCAGAGAATATTAATATTAACAGAATATTAATAGAGAAGCAATGTAATATAATGGATAGATAACTGGCATCAGAGCTAGAAAAGTCTGGGTTCAATTTCTGCCCCTGGCACATATTGGTTTGATTTACGCTGGGTGAGTCACTTAACCTTAGTGCTCTAGGCAGCTCCTAACAAGCAGGGAAGGTGTGGCTACTGTTTTGGTCGAGAGGATTTCATGATTCTGGAATTCCTTATACCAATGGAATCTCAGATCCAATCCTTATCCCTAGTGATAGAAAGATAGAATTTGAAGGAATCCCAGAGGCCAAATGATAATAATTTTTCATATTTGTCTAGCAAACACTATTTCATTAGAGCCCCATGCCACCCCAGTAGACTGATAAAAGAGTAGTGGTTTCTGGCTGATTTTACAGATATGGAAAATGAGGTTTATAGAACTGACATCTCATTTAAGGTCACACAGGAGCAGAAGTGGGGTAAGAATCCAGGTCTTCTGACTGTCTACCCAGTTCATCTACATTGCAGAATCTCTCAGAGTAGGGAGAAAGTTAAGAGGCCATTTAATTCAACTGGGAATTGGAGTCAGGGTCCTCTCTGTACCTTCTGGCTAAACAGATGTTTGCCTGAAGACTTCTAGCCATGAGTCACCTACTCCTTCCCACTCCTACTGTTTTATCCCAAGAAAGCTTCCTGAGAAAGTCTGGGATCCTTTTTCATCTACTGTTTTTCACAGATTTGGAGTCTGAGGACTTGGATTTGAATTTTAATTCTGCTCCTTACTAGCTGGATGACTGAGTAAATCATTTTTCCTCTCTGGGTCTCAGTTCTCTCATCTGTAAAACTAGGGAGTTGGACTTGGATCATCTTTAAAGGTCCCTTCCAAACTCTAAATGTATGAGCTTATGCCTACTATGACAGGGGGTGCAGTGGATAGACCGCTGGGCCTGGAGTCATGAAGACTCATCTTCCTGAATTCAAATCTAGCTTCAGACACTTACTAGCTGTGTGATCCTGGGCAAGTCACTTAACCCTGTTTGCCTCAGTTTCCTCATCTGTAAAACGAGCTGAAGAAGGAAATGGCCAAACCACTCCAATATCTTTGCTAAGAAAACTCCCAATGGGGTCATGGAGAGTTGGACACGACTGAAATGACTCAGCAACCAACCTGCTCACAGGTTTGCTGTGAGGAAAGCAAACCTTAAAGGGCTTTGTAAAGCGAGAGCTGTTTATAGTGATTTGTTCATTGCCTTTGTATCTTAAGTTGCTCTCTCCTTCCATGCTTTTTAAACTGCAATAGCAGAGCCTGGACACAGATAACAATAATAATATGTACAATAACTAGTATTTGTAAAACACTATAATTTGCAAAGAACTTTACAAATATAACCTCATGTTGTCTTCACAATTCTTTGAAATAGGTGCTATTATTATCTGCATTTCATAGCTGAGGAAACTGAAGTGACTTGCCCAGGGTCACATGGCTATTAAGCATCTGAGGCAGGATTGGAACTCTGAACTTCAGGACTCCAGGGCCAGTGCTCTATCCACTGTATAACCTTGCATCCTGTTGGTGCCATTTTTGGTCCAAACTGTGACTTTATCCAGTTGGGATAATCCCATTATGAAAACTCCTTTCACTCATGCAGGTCAGCAATTGGTCTGTAGCTCAGTCTTCAAGTTGCCTAGAACAAATGAGAAGTTAAGGGACTTGCCTGTGGTCAAACATCGAGGACATATGCCAAAGGCTATACTTTAGCCCAGGTCTTCCTGGCTCTGTTATCAGCCCTAAAGTCCCTCCAGCAAGGCACCCCTTTCTACTAATAAACAGCGAAGTGTGAGCGAGCTTTTCAGGTTTCTTCCACCAATGGGGGAGAGAAAGGAGCAATGTCAGGTCACTCTTCAGGTCACTCTTGAGTACTGGGACAGCCCCTAGTTTAACAGTGCTTAGTTATTAACCTGACCGTCTCTTTAAACCCATGCATTTCTCCATTCCTGCTGTTCTGTGTTATTGGGAAGGGGCTCCTAAGAGGCAGCTGCAATAGAAAAACAGTTGAATTCAGAGTCAGATGCCCTGGCTTTGAATATTGACCCTATTGCTTGCTGGCTGTGTGAGTGTGTGTGACATTGGAATGGTCATTTTCCATTCCAATGGACTAGGTCTATCTGGGTCTCATGTTTCTCACCTGTAAAATAAGAGGGTTGAACTAGATGAAGTCCCAGTTCCCTCCTGTCTCCAAATTCATAACATTATGATCTCCAGGAGTGAGGCATCACTCTTCTTTTCTCTCAGGCTCTCCTGAGGATCCCCAGCTTAGATAAAGTGGTGGTAGTGGGGGTGTGATGCCTCAGTCCTGGGAGAGGTGGATTCTGCCATAGGCCCCTCCTTTCATTCATCAGTTAGTCAATGAGCATTTATTAAGAGCCTACTATGTGCCAAGCAGTGCACTAAGGACTGGGGATTGAGCTGAATGATCATTTCAGTTGTATCTGACTCTGTGATCCCATTTGGAGTTTTCTTGGCAAAGATACTATAGCGGTTTGCCATTTCCTTCTCCAGCTCATTTTACAGATGAGGAACTGAGGCAAACAGGGTCACATACCTAGTAAGGATTTGAACTCAGGAAGATGAGTCTTCCTGGTTCACCCTGCTCCCCTTCCTCCCACCCAAATCCAGGCCAAAACAGAATAAGTTGAATCCTTCCTTCATATGACAGCTCTTCAGATACTCGAAAAGGAAGAACATTCTGTTGATGGGGAGGTGGAGACTGGTGGATCACTTGAGTTTGGGAGTTCTGAGCTACAGTCAGCTAAGCCAATCAGGTGGTCATGCTGATGGAATCGTAAAAAAGCTGCCCCCAGCCCCTTATAGGCCCCACTGAATAGCAGGCCCACTGCCACTACCTGGCCACTCTCCCCTCCCCCCCATTTAATAGTCTCACTTCTTCATATATGCATCACTGCTCAGTGGAACAACAGGTATGTCCATGAACCCATAGTTCTCACAGAACAGCAGGTGTGTCCATGTGATGGGATCCCAGCCTCTGCCTTTAGCCACCCCCAGACCCATTCCTCATATTTCCCACAGAAAAAGCAGGTATATCCCTGCACTCAACCACAACCACATCCATCTAGTCTCAGACAGGACCACAATACTAAGCTAATCAGAAAGCAGCACCACCAGGATGCCCAAGCAGGATGTGGACCCCAAAACAATAGAAGGGACTTTCACTAAGTAGGCACCTGTGCAGTAATAGTAAAGAACTGAGCTAGAGTGAACTTATGACATAGAAAGGCTTATTATAATACTATTATCATACATAAATACCCCCCCATGGGTTTTTCTGTATGCATTGTGGGTAATAGCATGCCCAATAGCATGTGGCTGGGATCCCTACCCTATTACCTAATCCCTTAACAAACTCCTCCTGCCTTTTTATTATTCATAATTTCTGTTATACAGTCGCATCTTTGCCCTATAAAAATCCATCTTGCTTTCTCTGAAGTTGCTGGTTCCTCTTGGAATTTAGCTGGCTTCATGAGAGGTGTCAATCTCAATAAATGCCTGTACTTGGATGAGAGGTCGTCTGACTGAATTCTCTGAGACATTTCCACCACAGCACATCAGTTTTTGGCATCCCTGAGTGGGCAGAATTGAGACCGTGACAATGCTAAGTTAAAAAAGAAAAAGCAAAGAAGAAAGGAAATAAAACAAAAGGAAAAGTGTTTAGATACTTAAAGACAGTTATTCTATTTGCCTGATTCTTTTTTTCTTCAGGCTAAACATATTCAGTTTCTTCACCTGATCCTCATATAGTTTGGGTCCAAAGCCCTTTGCTATCCTGGTTTCCCTCCTCTAGATACTCTCCAACTCATCAATGTCTTTCTTAACCAGTAAAACCCAGAAAAAATACAATGCTCCTCATGTGATCTGAGTTGTGTCCAGACAAGTGGGAATCCTCATTTCCTGATTTCCTGAAGATAAATCTTTCTTAATTCAGCTAAAGGTCACATTAACTTCTTTAATTATCACATCACTGATGACTCATATTGAGCTTGCAGACCATTAAAACCCCCAGATTTTTTTTTTTTAGGGTAAGAACAGGAGTTTATTCTCCTCCCCAAGAGAAGAGGGCAGTCTTCCCCATGACTCATCATGGAGAAGAGACGTGTTACAAAAGACAGTGCAAGAATTTATAACTTAACTTAGTCAAGCCCCCTTCCCGACTGTCTCCTCTCTCATTGGTGGAGAGGCATACTTCACCAAATTCTTCCCCAAATGAGACAGCAAGAAAAGAGGCGGGGGAGGGTCCCACCAAGGTGGGAAAACAGACAAAGGAGGATAAAAGTGATTGACAGCAGCAATGGAGGAGGTGGGGAAGGGAAAGTTAACAAGCTCAAATTGAGAAGTTTTCACTCATCCCATACAGTCCCTCGTTTTTTTCTTTTTACTCTGAAAACTTCTCATGAAATGGCTCATCTTCCCAAGATGGGGTCTCCAGGAAAGATGCAGTCCTGATAAAGGTCAGGTTCGGACTCTTGGGAAAACTGTTGGCATCTGATGTTGTCTTCTTCAGATCCGTTGGCTCAGAGGAGGGGTAGTCTTCAGATGCCTAGAGTTCGTATACACCGGCCAGCACGGCCAGCCAGACCTTCCAGAGTTCTCAGAAACATATGATTTGACATCAAGGGTACATATAAAGGTCCAGTTTCCCAGCCATGCAAGACTAGGTCAGTTTTTCTTAGCCACACAGGCTAGGCTCAGGCAATACAATAAGGCTTTCTCACAATTTTGCAAAGTTACATGCTTACATTAAGTCAGGTACAGATTAAATTTCTTAGATGGCTGACAGTATACTAGCTTTTAGAAAGATGATTACATGTCACCAAGTTAACCAAGAAAACTTGCACACAGACCATACCAATGAACAGATTCATTATTACCAACGTCCATTAACATTCAGTTCCTTGTATCCCAGTGACCTATTTCATTTAAACAACACTTTTTAAAATCCCAAATGCCTCATGTACTTACACAATTCAAAAAGGTGTTTTGCTTCTCCAGTTCCAATCTAGAGGTTGCCAGATAATTCTGACTTAATATAGGTTGGTACAATCACTTAAAATTAGTCCCACATTTTGCAAAGATCTTAAAAAAATGATTTCATCTTCCCTTTAAAAGTTGCCAGACAGATGCTTTAAGAAATATTAATTTCACTCTTACCACTATCTCATAGAGTCCTTGTGCTAAAATCCAAACCTTTGACCTTATTCCCAAACATGCTCAAAGTTTAAATTCTCATAATAGACGATTTATGGAAGTTAATCTTATACATTTGTATATAATTCTAGAGGAATCATCTAAGTCTGATCCTGCTGCTCTCCCCAAACTTTACTATCCTATTCACTTAGACATCTATTGCATTATACTTCTGCCTCATTACTAATCATTTCCTCCTATTTAAGGATGTCATCCTTACACTTATTCACTCATTATTTTGCTCCAAATATTACTCCTAAATGAATTTGCTATAAAAGAAAGAGGGACAATGTCATAAATCTCGCCAGAAGGAAAAACTTCCTTAGCCCTTTTTGATTCCAGGCATGAGTCATCTCTGGTAGCAATCAGTTGGCCACTAGGTACTAAAAGCAGGGCTTAGGCCTAACTAGGTAGGGGGTTTCCTTTTCAGAAAGAAAACACACAGCTGGGAAATAGAGTCAGAGAGGATCTCACCTAGGTAGTGTCCAAGGTCGTCTTCACAACTTTTCCCGGGCACAAGCATCCACCATTAGCAGTTCTCAGACTGCAAGCCCCTGCCATTCCATTATTGGCCTTTATGACAACTATTCCTGTAATCAAGCTTAAGAATAATAGTAACTTTTTGCAGTCCCCAAAATTCTTAAATGGCAAATGAATATAAACTAATATCCTTCAGATAAGGTCATCTAAAATTTGATTGAATTATAAAATCAAGTTACAAATCTTTCTGCCTTTCTAATATACTTCCTTACACTCTCAACATACTTAAACCCTTTTAAAACTGCTATCAACCATCTGGAGACAGGAGGGGCTTGGATAAACCCCCATTTGTCCCCAAACCTTCTTATCTGCCTTTCATATTTCTAATCAAACCTTTACTTATCTTTCCAAATCCCTCAAACCCATTATCCAGTTTATTCAGCCTTCCTTTACATTTTTAACCACAAAACAAGATAGCTCATAAGTTATTATCCTTTTACTAATACAACGGCTCTGCTTAAACAAAGCAAAGGGGTTAATGGCTAAACCCCAAGAACTGATGGATTTATGTCATTGCAAGTTTGTTTATTCTTTCCTAATTGTACTCAGTCTGAAAGAATGAGATAATTCAGGAATCTAAACCTTTTTACTTATACATTCAAGTACAAATGTTAACTTTTGCTTATAGCATGCAATAACCACAAATTCAGATTAAAACAGCAAGATGTCTTCTGCAAAACATCCTTTCTAAAAGTATTTCCTTTCTTTAAAAATAGTTTGAATTTATCCTGGTGTCGCTAAACCTTTATGAAAGCAATATACCACAAAGATTTACCAGGACTCATATACATGATTAATTCCTGTTCTATATTCCAAATCTGTAACAAAAACCAATTACTAGAAATCAATTATACCAACTTTAAAGGCCAGTTTGAGACTTACTTCTCAATAAGGCTTCTTCAGGCAGTGGGAAGTGGTGAAATTCCCTTACTTAATCTGATAAGGACTCTAGGTAATCTGCCTAAAACTAAAATTCACGGTAAGTTTGAATATTACAAAATCTATATACAATTGATAAAATGACCAGAAATCTTACAAAGTCTTTGTATAATTACTAACTTCCCCTTTACAAATTTTAAATTTGTCATTGCCCCTTTCCTGAGGCTGAAGACCTTGCCCACGCAAATCGTTTCTAGGGGCCACCTAACCCCTCCTTCTTTCCATACACATTAACAGTTAACAATCTTAGTCTTTAAAGGTAAAACTGTAACTCAGAAGTTTCATTAAATCACTTTGATTATACCATAAACAATTAACTATGGATAATATCTAATGCACTAAGGGGCAGACTTCTCTACCTGCTCTCTCTTATCTTGTGTCCCCCATCTTGTTAAACCCGTAAGCACTACTTTCCAAATATCGAGGTCTGTCTTTCCTAGTCTTCTTGTCTGCTAATCTGTTTCCCATCATCTTATAACAAAGATCTTGTAAGACATTTCTTTAATAAGAATATTTCCCTTTTTCAAAAACAATTTATCCTAATATTATTAACTACCACACAGTTTCTAAATTCTCTGGTCATAAAATCTTTCCCACATAACTGACAAAACTTACACAATGAGGTTTCACAGGTTTTATTTCCCCACATAATTACCAATAATTACTTTTCACAAATATATTTTTTAACTGAAACTTCCTTTTAAATAAAGAAAAACTTGAAAGTTTATGATTTCTAAAATTACAATTCTTCAAAATATCATAACACAACTGTTTACCAGTAACACAATTATTGTGTTCTTACATTTAAACTTTTAAATTCAAAACCAATTAATTACCAATCCAGTGATCTTAATTCAGCTGGATGTATTTTTCAAATTGTTGAACACAAACTTAAACTTCCTTTAATGCCGTGCAGCCAATCAACTTATCACTAGAAATCATTTACAATCCCCAGAAACCTTCAAGTTAATGCAAATACATACAATATATAAGGATTTTTATAATTTAGACATTATGACATTAATTGCATTTCCAAATCATCACATGCAAAAATAAAAAAATTGGGTTTACTCAGTACAAAGACTCTTCTTCCCCCTCCTTTTTTTTTTCTGAAGTGGGGGAGGGTAACTCACACTTCCTTCCCTTATCTGAACTTTCATTATAATTCCAGGCTGGCCAGACCAGGAGCAATACCAACAATAGGTTGCATGCAAGCTGGATTGCTTTCAGGAAATTATTGGAGTGCTTTTAATGACCTCAAATGTCTCCTTGAAACATAAGCCCATATTTTTTTTTAGCATATCCACAAATTTTCCAGTGATACTCTGTGTATTAAGTATGAAACATTACAGCTTACAAAGAATTTTAAGATTCCTGTCACCCAATGGACTATGGAGAGGTCCATGCTGGGTATGAATAGGCTATAGGATATTACCCATCAAGAATGTCTCAGGAGAAGTCATACTAACAATATCATCAAAGAGACATGACCAGAAAAGAAGTTGGTCATATAGTAAGAGAAAGAAAAGATAGATGACCATTCTCTTTCCTCCATGGGTACTCATAAAATGTTATGAGGTCTTGAGGACAGCCCCTATAATGTTGGGAAACTTCTTTCCCCATAAGCAGTTGCTCATGTCTTTATATCAATACTCCTAACCTTCTAGAATTAAATAATATTAAAGATGATGGCATATAATTTATTAATAATGTAATGAATAATAACACAAAGGCAAATAATTTTCTATAGCAGTTTATCTGTGAAAAACATCACAGTGAGATCAATCACTGTAATTGCAGATGACTTATTTTTACTTTAGAACACACTATTCTAGTGTTTTGTTCACTCATGATATACACTAAAGTTTTGTTTCAATAATTCTCTTTAATTTCTTTTCAAGATAACAGTTCAATCATGAAAGGCTTCTTCATCTCTTTTCTCTGTCTTCTCTCCCTTCTCTCCAGCCATGACAGAACAGTTTCCCTTGAGATTTATCCCTCACAAAATTTTCTTATTAATTTTTCTTCATAAAATAATAGCTAACAGTTCTCCTAAGAGAGCCTTTCTCATTCTCTTTCTCTTGGTTTTTCTCTCAAACCATCTCCATTATCTCTTTTCTAAAAAATTAATTTATTTTAAACTTAAATACTAAAACTTAAATATACAATAAGAAAAAAATGAAACATATTATTAGCTTAAATATTAAAACTTAAATACAAAATAAGAAAAGAAATAAAAGCATTGCCATGTGTACAACAGAATGTATGAGAGGATTCAAAATATACAGCAATAAATTTCCATTTCAAGAAAGTCTACACATTGTGTTCAGAGCTGCCCATCTTTTCTTTGCCTCCTTGTAAATTTTCTCTTGTTCTTTGCTATGCACTTTTTACTTTGTTCTTCCCCCTCCACTTTCTTCCCTGCCTTTCCTAAGGAGGCTACAATTAAGTGTGTATATACACATACAAACACACATGTACATGCACACACACTATATATATATATATATATATATGCATGCACAGATATACACATATACATTTACATACACATACTTAGATATCTATAATCATACTCATATATAGACATATATATACATTCATAAGCATCTAAGTAAGACCATTCTACACTTGTTTGTCCTCTGTTTCTCTGAAGATGGATAACATCCTCTTTCATAAGTCCAAGTCTTTCCCTATTTTTCTAAGTCCATCAACTCATTTCCTACACCAACAATCCTCCAACCTTATACTGTCTAGTTATTTTTAAAAGTCTAAAACAATATTGATTAATATGACTGATATATAGTGTAGTTTCCCTATTTTTCTCTTTTGATTAAATCTATTTTAGCTTTAACTCTGAGATCACGATTACTATCCCTTCTTTTTTTCCCTAATAAATTCTACTCCTAATCTTTATTTTATATTTGTGTGTCTCTGATTTTCTATCACTCCTGACTCCTCTACTTTACTCCTACCTGTTACCTTGACCCCCTATTACTTAACCAAACCCCCCTCCAAAGATCCCTCTCTTATCCTCCCATTCCCATTAATTTAAATACCCTTCTATACTCTCCATCCTATTCCCTCACTCTCTTATTTCTTTATAAATTTAGTAAGACTTTTATTCCCTTCTAAATGTATATATTGCTCTCTCTTTAACCCAGATCTGATATGAAAGGGTTCCTTCTGAAAAATCTCTCCCTTATTCTCTCCCTTCTCCATCTCCTTAGCCTTTTATTTCTTTCTAAATTTAGAAGACTTTTATACATACAGGCATGTACTATATACATCCATCCATATCTAAATTTAGATATTGTTCCCTTTTTAACCCATTCCCAATGAGAGTAGGGTTCCAGAACTACCAGTCTCCCTCTCCCATCTAATTCCTTTGTGTCGGTTCTCTTCCTCTCACACCTCATTTACATAATTACTCTTTTTACCTTTTCCTAAATGGTTTCTTTTAAAAATCACATCATGCTCAGGTCCACCCCAATCTTTTGAACTACCCGATTACTAATAAGAATCTTAGACACACATTTTACATTTCCTCATGTAAAAAGTAAACATTCTGTCCTTATTGAGTCCCTTGTAATTAGTCTTTGATGTGTGTCTTCTATTTCTCTTGGATCTTCTATGTAAAATTTTCTATTGAGTTCAAGTTTTTGGGTTTTTTTGGCAACAAAATCCCAAAATTCCGACAATTCATTGAATGTCCATTTTTTTACATTTGGGATTATGCTCAACTTTTCTGGGTATGATATCTTTGGCTGCAACCCCAGTTCTTCCTTTTTTTTTTTTTTGTCTTTTTTTTGGAGGGCAATTTGGGGTTAGGTGACTTGCCCAAGGTCATCACAGCTAGGTTTTGTGTTAAGTGTCTGAGTTTGGATTTGATCTCAGGTCCTCCTGACTCCAGGGCCTGTGCTCTATTCACTGCGCCACCTACCCGCCCCTAACCCCAGCTCTTTTGTTCTTTGATATATAGTGTTCCAAGACCTGTGATCCCTTAGTGCCACCGCTTATTAATTCTTTCTTCTTAGTTTCTCAAAACTGCCAGCCTTAACTGCTAATTTCTAAATATTCCAATCAGCTCTTAAAGCTACTGTAGCAGTAAGCTTCTATAGGAGAGGCTTTTGAACTAGGGATTTTATTATGTATATATATATATATATTTTATTATTTTTTATTATATTTTTATTTTTTATTTTTTTATATTTTATTATATATATAATATATATATATAATATATATACATATATAATATATATTATATATATATACATATATATATACACATATATATATATATAGGATAACAAAAAAACAAAGTAGGTGAATACAAAGTGGGTTGGGAGAGCAATACAGTTAGGAAGATCAGGAAAGGCATTTTGATGGAAGTAAGGGAATATATGAGTGGGAGACCAAGAGGAGGTTTATGACATATTTGTTTAAAAGAGAGGAGGAAGGATAGCCTGGGAAGGTGGTTGTATAGCTGTGTGGCCAGGAGATGGTGCTACTGCATGAGGAACAAGTGTCTACTGCACGTGGAGACCTTTGGAAGCCTTCTCCCCAAAGCCTCCTATATACTGAGAAGGCTCTAGCAAGGGCTTCTGGGATCCAGCCCTCCTGGCCCTATATCGGATGGGCCTCTTCTGCGTCTACCTCCCAACTTCTCCAGGTCTGTCTGGGCTGTCTAAACCTGAATCTTCACTCCTATGCCCCATAGGTTGAAATGAGCTGGGGAACAGTGGAGAGGAGAGGGCAATTTACTTCACCCTGGCCTTAAGAAATTGAACTAGATACAAGAATATTTTATGTTTGTTAATTTACAAAGTACTTTTAAAAATTAATCTGGTGAGGGCTACAGGACAGTTTATTATGAACTCAGATTTACAGATTATTAAATTGAGCATCAGAAAAGTTC
The DNA here is from genome assembly GCA_028627135.1 of Pseudochirops cupreus. Taxonomy (NCBI): domain Eukaryota; kingdom Metazoa; phylum Chordata; class Mammalia; order Diprotodontia; family Pseudocheiridae; genus Pseudochirops; species Pseudochirops cupreus. The sequence goes on from CM053584.1 coordinate 132,587,524, forward strand.
AGTGACTTGACTACAGGGTGTGTGTGTGTGTGTCTGTGTGTGCACATACATATGTGTATATATGTATTCATATATGCTATAGAATATATTCCATATATGACCAATAAACATTTATTAAATGCCTACTGTTTTCTAGGAATTGTACTAAGTGCTAAAGAAGTAAAAAAAGGTGAAAACACAGTCTCTGCCCTCGAGGATATGAGTTGATTATATTCAATGAATATAGAATATATTTCAAATGTACATTTTATGGACTATATTTCACGTATACAAAATACACATTTCTGATCTCATATATAATTAA
>CM053584.1:132587927-132628061 GCA_028627135.1 Pseudochirops cupreus
TAACATGTTAATTATAATTACATTCTATACAATGTGAAAAACAATATATAATTGAATATTATATTAATTATAATTAAGAAAATACGAATTATTTGTATTAATTCTACAGTCTAATGTAGTATTACATATTTATTATATAAATACAATATATGTATGTATTGTATATGTAAATCTGCTGGCCTCAGAAACAGGAAGATCTGGGTTTTGGTCCTACCTTTGACATACATAGGCTAAGTTACTCTGGACAAATCACTTCATTTCTCAGTGTTCTAGTCAGCTCATCAAAGTTCTAAGTGTAGAAAAGGTACCAATCTGAACTGGTAGGAGTTCCCCCATCTGAGAGTTCCCTATTGGTTAGTTGCTGTCCTTCGTTCTTGAAGAGGACCAAAATGCCATCACTATGTTAGAGACAATTTACAGTGTGTCTGACTGTGGTTGATCAGACCAGTATGAGTTCAGAATGCTCTACCACAAGTAGGGCACAAATAGATAGTGTGAACATTTGGAGTGGGTTCTCTAAATTTGTGCATCTTGTGTTTCTTTTGAGCTACTTCAATTCTGCTTTGCTCACAGAGCACAGCACCTTCTCTGATGAGGGCATCCTTGCTGGATGGTCCTGTGCCAGTGTCTTCCATGTCACAAATATAACTAATGAAAGCAAAGGCTCATATATCTACATATACACATGTGATATGGGAGGTGAAGTTCTGTCCTGGGGGAATGCTTAACCTAATAGGGACAACACAGCAACCCTATGGGAAATAGTCAAAAAATGACTCAACCACAAATGAAGGTGGAATGTATTGTGCCACCTGAGTGCTGACTTAAGGAAACTGAGGGGTGGGCACAGTGTTGGATTGAATTTCAATCATAGAACCTTGCCTGGAGGAGGTGAATTTTGAATTGCAGTTTGAAGGTGAGCCTTTGTAATGATGGAGAGTGACCTTGAAAGGATGGAATGTGAAAAATCATAGGATCATACATCTAGAAGAGACCGTAGAGGCTGTCTTCATCCAGCTGCCTCATCTTACAGATAAGGAACCTAAGGCTAGAGAAGTTAAGTGACTTGCCCAAAGTCACAAGGTTGTAATGATCGGAGGCAAGATTCAAACCCAGGTTCTCTGGCTGCAGAGCCCGGGCTCTCTCCTCTGTATCAGGAAGAGTCTAGGAAGCCTGAATGAGTCGCTCCATATCTCTTGTGCCACAAAGACAGCCGAGCAGAGCTTGGTAGATGTGGAGGAACATCCAGATAATAGAATAAGGAATGAAATTGGTTGGTGACATTGGTGAGGGTGGAGGAGGCTTGAAAGTTCAGGCGGAAGTCTGAATTGGATGGGACAGTTGATAGGAAGGTATTGTAAAATCACAATGACATTTAGGAAATGCCTTCCTACATTGAGCCATCTAGTTATGTGTCAGGTGAGAGGAATGGAGGATCCTAGCTGTGCACTGGCAGCACTGCCAGAGTTGTACCCACCCACACCTGGTCCTTCCTCTGTTTTCTGCAATCGACAGTGTGCAGCAGAGACTGCCATAAAATTAATTAACTAATTAACCAGCCAGAGGGTACTGATGTAATTTGGCCATCAGGTAGTACTGCCCTTGGGCCACCAAACCAGGGTTTCATCAGAAGTTCATCACTGCAGGTTGGAACATTTCCCAATAACTGTCATCTCTCTGATGCTCACCAGATGGCACTCTAACCACAGAAAAATAACCTACACTTCTACCAGCCAGTTCTCTCCCCAGCCCAGAGAGGCTCCAGTGGCTAAAGGTGGTCCAAGGTTTTATATAGATCTAAGTCAGGGGTGGGGAACCTGTGGCTTGGAGGCCACATTCTGTGAAGTTTGGATTCAGTCAAAGGGCCACACTTGAGGACCTAGAGCAGTGGTTCTCAACCTTCCTAATGCTGTGACCCTTTAATACTTGTATGTGGGCGTATCTGCATGTGGGCGGACCCGCCTGGAGACGGATAGAGGAGCAGTGTCTTGGTTCCTAAGACCATCGGAAATACGTGTTTTCTGATGGTCCTAGGCAATCCCTGTGACCCCTGTGAAAGGGTTGTTCGACCCCCAAAGGGGTCACGACCCACAGGTTGAGAACCACTGATCTAGAGGTTCACATGTGGCCTCAAGGTTGCAGGTTCTCTACCCTTGATCTAGGTGAATGATCGGAAATATCCTTAAAATGATTAAAACAGAAAACTTTGATTATTTCTGCTCTGATCCTCCCACATTTTCAGTCTTTGCTTCTCATTTACATCCCCTCATTCACAGGATTCCTCCTTCTCCCTACTCTCAAAATATGAAAGGTAAAGGAACTAAAAGTAGTATCAGAAGCAAGAACAATTCTATAAAGAGCTTTAAATGGTAAGCTTTGGTATGTACTATCATTCTCTCTAGGTGCTGGGGGAGAGATTTATTAAAAAACTGGGAAGATAATAGCAGCTAACATTCATATGGCATTTACTACATGCCTGGCACTGTATTTGGTGCTTTACAATTACTATCTCATTTGATCTTCCCAACTGCCTGGGATGTAGGTACTGTTATTATCCCCATTTTACAGATGGGGAAACCGAGGCAAACAGGGATTAAGTGACTTGGTCAGGGTCACACAGCTAGCAAGTGTATGAGTCTGGATTTGAACTCTGGTCCTTCTGACTCCAGGGTTGGCACTCTAGCCTCTGTGCTGCCTAGTTAGCTTTAGCACCCACTATCATTTCCTTGGCAAACATGTTGAGAGGAGGATCTTTACAGGCTTTTGGGATGAAGCACATTAAGGTAATGGAGACTGGTGGGAGTATCATCAGATGTGGACACACCTTCCATTAGCCAGAGTTCTTGGCACAGTTGTCTCTTTAGTTTTAAGTCTGCTCTTGTCCATCCTGCTTTCATCTGTCTGCTCTCATCTGTTCTAGGTCTGTAAGCTCTCCGGGTCTCCATGCAGGCCTCCACACTTCCCCAGATGTCATTCCGGTTTGCTCTTTGTTCTGACCTGCTTGGTTGCAAGGGCAGTGCCGGCAGTGTCCCTCCTTCTCTCTTCCCCAGGCTCCTCAGATCCATCTGCTTGGAAGGAGCACCGGCTACTCCATCTACTAGACTCCAAAATGGAGACTAGACTTGTTTCCCTTTTCTCCTCCAAGCCCACAGAACTCTCAGAAGGAAATCTATTCTAGGATAAAGGAAACAAAAACACAATGGCACTAGGAAGTGGCCAAGGCGACCTTCCCTGCATCCTTGCTGATCCATTATTCCAGATCACTTCTTGGGAGCGGCAAGGCAGGGGACCAGAAGGAGGGGGAAGCATGAGAAAAGCCCTGTGGTGTTCAGATTTCTACCCCCTGGGGCCAGGCTTTTGCCTGCTCCCACCTTCTCCACTGTGAGGCCTCTGACCCTGGATGGATGTTCTACTGTCACCAGGGCTGTGGGACTCATCAAACGGGCTTCCAGGTCCCTGTCCTGTATCGTGCCTGGGTTCCCTTTCCTTCCAGGCTTGTGTGTGTGTGAATGGAGATGCTCTGTTGTTCTTGACTTAGATCTAGACCAATGTCTTCCAGTCACTTATTTCCCACCATATTACTATAAACAAGGAGTCCTTTATCTAGCCAGGATAGACACAGATCTGAGTGCTGTGATGGCTCCTCCTCTTTTACCCCTGAAAACATAATTCTGGGTTTTTTTTGCATGTTTCACTGCACAACTGTGAACATCTGGCAATAAGTGAGAGCTCGTGAAGACCACTATATATCTTGGCCCTGACTTAGTTTCAGTCTAGTCCAGGGGTGGGAAACCTCTGGCATCGGGGCCACATGTGGCCCTCTAGGTCCTCAAGTGTGGCCCTTTGAATCCAAACTTCACCAAACAAATCCCCTTAATAAAAGGATTTGTTCTGTTAAACTTGGACTCCATCAAAAGGCCAAACCTAAGCACCTAGAAGGCCATGTGTGGCCTCAAGGTCACAGGTTCCACACCCCTGTTCTAACCTGTCCAGGTCCAGAACAACTGCAGACAGTCCATGCCTTCCTGTCTAGTCTGTGAGTGATGTGGGAATTTGGGGTGATAGACTTCCTATTGGGTGGAAGGTATTTTGCCATATGGAATGAGAATCCAATAGGGTTCTCATTGGTCTATGGTATTTCTTTACTCCATAACCAACTCATGGCCGTAAAAAGAGAGGGACTAATCCAGAGCTTTATGGAGATGAGGAGGCAGGAGGCTGACATTTGTGAGATCAACTGTGATTGACTTTAGTCTGCGTGACAGTTCTGAATCTCAGGGTTCCCACCCCACCCTGGTAAAAACCAGAGAAACCCTCCTTTACTAATTTGTAACTACATATCTTCAGCAGCTGTTAAGATCTGCCTAGGTCTCCCCTTTGATTAGACTCTTGTCTCCCTCTGACGTAGCTGGGCTCTCCCTGCCTATTATCCCTCCTATTGGGCTTCCGGCCAGGGCAGCTGCATCTGTGCCAGGTCTGATGGGAATATCTGTGAGCCTCATCTTCAAAGGGCGGGAGAGGAATGTCAGTGGAGACATTTGCAGTTGCCTGAGGCTGAGTGCTGACAGGGGAGTGGTTATCTGGGCTCTTTCTACCCTACTTGGGCCACTATAATGGGGGAAGTCAGTTGTGGTCATTCTTTGCTGGGTTGTTAGTTGAAGGAGAAGGAAAGGAGTCACTGCAGTCCTGTGGGACCTGAGCTAAGGAAGCATGTGTCTCTGCAGCTGCAACATTTGTAGACTTTGGGGATCCTTCCTTGGAAAATATCAAAAAGGATTTCCTTTCCTTTTATGGCTTCTTAACCACCCCCCCCCCCCCCCGGTATTCCAGAGCCCAGGGAGGCAGATGGTACCTGGGGGAAACGTAGCATTTTATAATGGAATAAACAGTTCTACTAAGAGTCTGAAAAGGCAGATTTTAGTTTTGTTCTCCCAGCTAGGTGACCCTGAACAAGGCACAGAACATCTCTCTTGGTCTCAGTTTGCTCTTCTATAACATGAGACAGTTAGATCTGATGCTCTATGGCAGTGGTTCTCAACCTTCCTAATGGCACGACTCTTTAATATGGTTCCTCATGTTGTGGTGACCCCCAACCATAAAATTACTTTTGTTGCTACTTCATAACTGTAATTTTGGTACTGTTATGAATCTATCTGATATACAGGATGTATTTTCATTGTTACAAATTGAACATAACCCACAGGTTGAGAACTGCTGCTCTAAGGCTTCCTCTTGCCCTGGGATTCTGGGAAAGAAAAGGAGGCAGTTCTTGGGCTTCTCCTCTCACATTGATTAATTTCTTCCCTTTCCTGATGCAGACAAGAGCTGTAGTTCAGACTTTCTTACCTTCTGATGCATATCTGAAGTAATGCTTCAGATCTGTCCACAAATGACTTAGAAGAAGGGATGGGGAGTGAAGTAAATAAGCTGAACCCAGGAAATCAACATATGTGACTATATCAATGTAAGTGAAACCCCCCCGCCCCCCAAACAAACCAAAAACCAAACCTGAAACTAAACACCAAATTATTATCATGGCTGAGAATCTTGGCCCTGGAGCTCAGTGGTGAAAATGTCCCTCCTTTTCTTCTTTTCAGGGGTAGGGGATAGTGTAGAATATTGATTATTTACAAGATCATAAATATGGAGATAAAAGGGACCTCCCAGAACATCTAATCTGATCCCCTCATTTTTACAAATGAGGAAACTGAGACCCAGAGGTTAAATGACTTGTTTCAAAGCTACATAGGAAGGATTTGAATTCAGGTCCTCTGCCTCTAGGATCAATGCTCTTTCCTCCCTAACTCTGTCAGACATTGTTGACCTTTTTTTGGGTGCTTTTTCTTTTTAATTTTTTTATTATAAGAGATGGCTTAATGGAGAAAGGTGAGAGGAGGAATACGTTTGCAAATGAAAGTGACATAAAAGCAAAACATATTAGAAATACAGTTTTTTTTAAAAAAAATCTGCCCTTATCTTCAGATGGGTTTATCCTGCTTTATCTAAGTGGGTACAGTATGTCAATGTAGAGTTTGGAGGTCTTGGGAACCACTCTAGAAATGGTTGTATTAGTAGGAAACCTGAGACAAGTGGGGACTACACAAAATCATTGTATCATGGATTTTCCTAAGAAATCTAGTCTAACACTTTTTATTTCACAGATGAAGAGACTGAGGCCCATAGAGGTTAAGTGACCAACGTTATGTAGACAGTGAGTAGCAGAGCTGGGATTTGAACTCAGTTCCTCTGACCCCAAATTCCGTACTCTTTATCTGTGAAATGACAGTGTGGTACTAGATGCCCTTGGGATCTCTTCTATATCAATCCTAGGATCCCATGCTCTCTGGTTGGGAGCTTAGGAGAGGTGGGCTCTTTAGCTTTGAGGGACTACTTGGGCAAACTGAACATCTAAACTTCTGTGTGGAAGAGTTTCTATAGGGAGGTGCTCAGTAGTGACCAAACAACTATGAAGCATCCTCTGGCTCCCTACCTCCTAGTGTTCTCTGGGAGCAGCCTTGTAGCTTCCTTTTTGTTGTTGCTCAATCAGTCATGTGTCTGACTCCTCATCACCCCATGAATCAACTGTCCATGAGGTTTTCTTGGCAAAGATCTTGGAATGGTTTGTCATTTCCTTCTCCAGTGGATCTAGCCAATCCTTTTGTCAGGCAATCAGAGGTTAAGTGACTTGCCTAGGGTCACACAGCTAGGACGTATCAGAGGCTGGATTTTAATTCAGGTCTTCCTGACTCCAGACCCAGTGCTCTATCCACTAAGCCACCAACTGCTTCCTTTGTGGTTTTAACTAAAGAGCTAATCCTCAGCTTGGAACTCACTATTCTAGGTCAAGAGAGGGAGAGTTATGGGAGAGTGTCTGAATATGGAGTCTCTTGTATTTCATCAGAAGGACCTCAGAAAATGACAGAAAAGTTGTCATGATCAGCCTTTGGTCATCTGAGTACTCCCTTGTTCTCATTCAAGGCGCACTGTCTTAGTGCCTTACCCTTGATTTCAAGTCTTCTACCTTCCTGTCTGTGCAGTCTTTCTATTAGCCCCAAAGCTGTGGTAATGTATAGTCTCCTTAGAAGTGTGAAGTCAGCATACCAGGATATGGGGTGCAAGCAATTAGCCTAGGCTGTGACACATTGTTGAAATTCAAATAGAAGAGCCGTTGTGTTGTTGGTCCACTAAGGCTCACAGATTTCCATCTAGCTCAGGATTATTATTCAAGGAGAATTTCTGTTCATCCACCAAGTGTATTACTAGACTTTGCCCCAAACCTAATCAGGATTTTGCATGTTTGCTTGGTTTCCTTTGGGCTTGTAATTCTCCAAGAGAACAGAAAGTCTCTGAAGGCAGTAGCTATTCTGCATTTTTTTCTTTGTCTCCCTAAGGTCTATCATGGTACCTTGCATGTAGTAGGGATTGTTGGATTGGACTTGCTGGCCTTTCTCTCCCTTCCCCCTACTCTCTCCACTTCCCTTTTCCCTCCCAGGGCAGCTAAAGCCTACCCACAGTCTCAGCTTTAGGCAATAAAGAAATAAAGGGTAAGTGAATTTGAGTTTAATTAACAACTTTGAATTCTTAAAAAAAAAAAAGACACCCATGTACAGGTGTAGGACGCAGCAGGAATAAAGCATTAAAGAATGAAAGAGCACACAAAGAGTTCGAGGACAAGGAGTCAGACATCAGCTGGAGTTGGAGGCTTTAATGTTTTACCTTCACAATTGGAGAAAAGGACAGAGAGCTGGACAGTCAAGTGGACCCACCACGGAATCACATAGAATACAAATCACATCTCTGAAGGGTTTAGAAATGGCCCAGAGTGAGCTAACAACAGAGAACAACAACAAACAGGGCATTCAGAGGATCCAATCTCATTCTTCCAGCTTTGCTCTGTAGCATCAATTATGGCACCATTGCCATTTTCCTGGCTACCATAGCACCAGAGTGTTGATGCCCAAGGGTCTGGTGATAGTTGTAGAGTATAGAACAGAGATTCTTCCACCTCTGGGGAGCTGTGGCACCTTTGCAGACTTTACTGGATTTGGTGGCATATCTTCTCCCCTCTGGTAGAATGTGGCTTTGAAGGGAGGGACTGTTTTTGTCTTTGTAATTATATAACCTAGCAGCGCTGGAATGTAATATAGGTCTTTTCTAAATTCTCAAAGAATTTAATTATGTTTTCTTCCTCTATAATAATACTGTGTATGTATGTGTTAGTGTGTGTGATGTTTCCAAGTTAACACATATTTGAGAATCACTTGAGAATTCAATAATTTATCAAACATTTCATCAGGCAACTAGAGCATATGAGACACCCTGCAAGGTGCTGAGGATGCTAAGATAAGACTGAAACAGTCCTTACCTTCAAAGAGTTTACGTTTCTAAAATGGATCCATTACATCCCACTAAGTGGGTGGAGACCTCTTACAATTCTGCAAACCCAGGCCTGAGGAGGATGGTGTAGTAAAAAGAGTGCTGGATTAGGAGTCAGGAGGCCAGGCATTCTTGTCCTGGATTTCGCACTGACTACCTTTCCTTTTATGCGCTTCAGGTTTTTTTCTCCATATTAATGAAAGGGTTGGTCTTTAAGGTCCCTTTCAGCTCTGATGTTCTCTGGTTTTACAGAAGCACTGATCTGCTGCATACCGTTTTCCAACTGGTTGGGAAACACCATGCTTATTTACGGAGACTGCTGAGATGTAGTGAGAATCACTTTCCCAGAGAAAGACCATGACCTGAATGATGAACAGAAACACTTGCCGAGGCAAAGATGTGAGAAAAACCAATAAGAACAGAGTCATAAACAGGAGAACTTCATCATAATATGGATTGTGACTTGGCTTTTTAACCTGTGGGTCATTTCTTTTGCCTCCAGATGTTGCTACAGCTATGGAATTTTAAATCGATGGCTATTTACCCAAGTTAGGGAGTGGACATTTCTCTTGGCATTTTTGAGGGATTGATTCCGTACACTTGATCTGAGATAGCTCTTGGCATTGTGGCTCCAGGACTTGGTCTTGGCAGGGTGGTGCACATGGGTCTTGGCACTGAGAGAGACTTGACTCTTGGCACTGCTGTGGACTTATTTCTTGGCATGGCTCCTGGCTTTTAGGAAGGCATGGTTCCTGGGCTTGCACTGGGCATTTTTCTTGGCATAGTGGTGGACATGGCTCTGGAACTTGCACTGGGCACTTCTCTTGAGTGTTTTGAAGACAAGGAGGAGGCAGGCATGGCTGTTTACACTGCTGCTCATTAAAAGACATTTTGTCTGATGTGCAGAAACCTGAAACAAATTAAGAGTTGGCCTTTTTTCATATTAAATCTACTGATTATGGAGTAGGAGTGATATCAGTGGTGAGAGAAGGGAGCAGGGATTTGATAGGTTGGGATTTTAGAAAAGGAAGAGTCCTCAGAGAATGGAAAGAGGACTGACTCTGGAATCAATTAATCAACCAGCTCTCCATGCTTTCCATGTTTTTAATATTTTAGGTACTGTACTCATTATACAACGAACAGCAAAATCTGGGTTCAAATCCTACCTATAATACTTACCAGTGCAGCCTTATGCAAGTCCCTTAACTTCCCTTGGCCTCAGCTCCTTCATCTGCAAAATGAAGAAGTTGGACTTGATGGTCCCTGAAGTCCTTTCCAGCTCCAGATCTATGATCCTAGTTCAATCCCACTCTCTTCCCCCAATTTAGTGTTTGAAAAATCTGAAGACCTTTGTTTCTCTGCCAGCTTCTATGTCTTGTCTTTTCTGTGTCCTTGACCTTCCCCTCTTAGGTTTCCTTTTCTTGTCTTAGTTGGGGATATTTCTCATAGCTTCAAGTCTGGATTTTCTTGTACCCCAGCCTCCCAGGCTCCCCTGGAATGCTTTTCCTTCCCCCTTTCTTTTTGAAGTCTTCTTTTTATCCTGGCACTATTTTTCTCAGAAAAGTCAGGTGAGAGAGATTCCATTACCCAGGATAGACATTGGCTTGCTAGGAGGAGCCGAGGGGAGATTGTAAACCATTTCAGAATCATTAGAAAGCAGGAGAAGTAGCAAGGGGATAGAGGTGAAGGAGAAAATAAGTGAGTCACCCTTGATCCTTAGGTTCTAGGTTCCTAGAAGATTTAAAAAAAACAATATAGGTATAGGAAAGAAAGCCAGCAAGTGAGCTCACTAAGCTCAGTGTGAGCATTTGGACTTACCCGATTCTCCTACAAGTGAGGCAGAGGGAGGCCCGTTGAGTAGATTGAGAAGGCAGAGGAGAGGAGGATTTTTATGCAGTCTTTGGCCAGCCTCCTGACTGGCCACCAGGCCACGTGGGCTGAACCCCTAATTGTAGAGGATCTCTCTTGATAACTGCCTAAGGGTTTGAATCATCGCTTGTGATGCTTGTTAGTCAGCCTTCTTTGGTAAGTCCTGGGCACACACTGGGACCTAGCAAAGGAGGGTTATTTCTGGACACCCTTCCCCCCCAACCATCACCTTGGAGGTGATGGGAGAAGGACGTCCATAAGATGTTATCTTGCCTTCTTCCTATCCCGGGGACTCTGGGAGTCTGTAAGTCTTAGCAGGGGCTTGCGCAACTCACTGGGGCCATAAGGAAGAGATAAGATCCATCTCCTTCATCTTGTATATACCAACATGAAGGGAACCTCAATGGCTCTGAAGCCAAGGGTCTGTCTGGGAGATGGGCTGGGGGCCAAGAGGCTGCATAGCCTGTTTCAGAGCCTCCCACTCATGGAGGGACCAATTTATTTAACTGAACAACCCCACCCCTGGGGCCAACCCAGTGGTTTCAAGAAAATGAAGGCAAAAATGTTCTTGCAGAGAGCAAATGATTTTCTAGAAGGAGGCTTTGGTGAAGACTAGGGGAGAGGTCAGGCTGGCTGAACATTCTTTTTCCCCTCTCCCTTCATCTTCACTAACCAAGGGATTACTCATTGGTTTGTTTCCATTGCCACCCAGAAGGGTGGGTAGAGTGAGGTAAGACTTCTTGAAAGACTTCTTCAAGTCAATAAAACTCTAGAGGGATGAAAGGGAGAGTGTTGAAAGAGACACTTTGGATGGCTGATCTTTTACCTTGAATTCTTCCCTCTTCCCTGACTCCTCCAGTTAAAATTCTATTTATTCTTACAACTCAAGTGCCACCTGTTACAGGAAAACCTCCTGTGATCCCCCCACTAGAATAGACTTTCTCCTCCTCTGATCACTTTGCTGTAGTACCTATGATCTGTACCATTCACATGGCATAGCTCAATACCAAATAGGATCACAGATTTAGAGCTACAAAGTAGGATCATCCAGTGCAACTTCACAGATGACACAACTGAAGCCCAGAGATCCTATAACTTGATTGAGATCACGCAGACGGCAAAGTGGTGGAGCTGACGTTTAAATCCATTCCCTTTGATTCTAAATCCGGTGTTCTTTCCACTGTACCACACTGCCTTGAGTGTATATTTATGGTTATCTGCATAAAATGTCTTCTCTCCATTTACAAGACTATAAACTTCTTGAGGACAGAGGTGGTGTTTTGTATAGCTTTGTATCTTCACAGGGTCCAGTATAGGTCTTCATACATAATGAGTACTCAATAAGTATTTGTCTGATATATGTACAAAACTTTGTTGTTGTTGAGTCTTTTCAGTTGTATCTGATGCTTTGTGACCTCATGTGGGGTTTTCTTAGCAAAGATATTAGAGTGGTTTGCCATTTTCATCTCCAGTTCATTTGAGAAATGAGGAAACTGAGGCAGACAGTGTTGAGTGACTTGTCTAGGATCACAGCTAGTAAGTGTCTGAGGTCACATTTGAATTCAGGAAGATGAGTTTTCTTGACTTCAAGTCCGGTGCTCTATCTACTGTGCCACCTGGCCGCCCACAAAGCACTGGAAAAGAGCTTAATTTTAGTTAAGACAAAGTCCCGGGGTGGCTAGGTGGTGCAGTGAGTAGAGCACCAGCCCTGGAGTCAGGAGCACCTGAGTTCAAATCCAGCCTCAGACACTTAACACAAAAACTAGCTGTGTGACCTTGGGCAAGTCGCTTAACCCCAATTGCCCTACCTTCTCCCCTCCAAAAAGTAAAAAATAATAAAAAATAAAATAAAAAGACATATTCCCTGCCATCTAGGAGCTTACAGTCTAGTAGAGTGTGTGGAGGTCAGATAACTGTAATAAACAACTTTGCACAAGAAGTATGTAAAAGGTTTGTAAGCAGAGTTTGAAGTGAGGTTTTAGGGGTTCAGCCCACATGGTCTCATGGCCAGGCAGGAGGCTGGCCAAAGACTGCCACTAATGGAGGAATCAGGGAAGGCTTTTTATCAATCCAGAACTATTTATTAAGCACCTATGGCATGCCAAGCACTATGCTATGTACTAGAGATACAAGTGTAAAGAATGAAATGTCTGAGAGGCAATTAGTGATGGAAAATTGAAACTCAGAGGAGAGATAGGCTGGAGATTCACATACACACAACTTATGGATCTTCATACAGCAGGAAGGATTTGAACTGTGTTTGAAAAGATGGGTAGGAATTTAGCAGTCCCAATGGCAAGGAGAAAGCATGAGCAAGGGACAGGGTTAGGATAATGTGGTGTGAGACTGGAAGATGATTGGTAGTCCATTTTTGAGGAATTGTATATTATTTAGAGGGGATTAATATGAGATAAGACTGGAAGGATAGAGTGGTGAAAGAGTGGAGGGTTTCAAATACCAGATTAAGGAATTTGAACTTTCCTTGCATATGCAATTGAATGATTGGGAGCAGAAGAGTAAAATGATTGTATCTCAGCATGAGGAAGATTAGTTTGGCGCGTGTGAAGGATGGATTGACACTGTGAGAACTGGGGTGAGAATAACCCAGGTAGATGGTAACGAAGGCTTCGTGTACTGGCAATAGGAACAGAAAAGAAAGTGACAGAGACTATCAAGAGATACTGATGACTGACTCAAACTCACATCCATGACTGGGTATGAAAGTTGAGGGAAGAGAAAGACTTAAATAAAGCCACAGATTTTCAACCATGGGAGACTGGGGGAGTAGCAGATTTCTGGAGAGGTTAGCTTGGTTTGGACCATGTTAATTTCAAGCTGTCAGCAGAACATACAGGTAAAGATGTTCCACAGGCAATTGGAGAGACAGCTTTGGAGATATGAACTGAGGAGATATGGAGTTAGGAGGACTGGGCTGGAGAAGGGCTGCCTTTTGAGTCAAGATGATAGTTGAAGCCTTGGGTATGAGTTCACCTAGGGAGAGAGTTTAGAGGAAGAAGAGGATTGAGGACAGAATCTTGGTGGACATCCACCTTAGGCATCAGGGAGAAGGTGCAAAGCCAAACAATCACAAACAAGCAATTGTTAAATGCTTACTACATACATGCCAGGCATTGTACTGAACACTGGGAATGGAAGGAAAAGACAAAAACAATTCTTGCCCTCAAAAAACTGACATTCTAATGAGAGACAACATGTACTTAAACAAGTATATACATACTCCTACAGAAGCTAGTGAGAAGTCATCAATGATATAAAATACTTTAGAGAGAGATCAATTAAGATGAAGAGGGGAAAAAAGACCACTAGATTTAGTAATTGAAGTTACTGGTGATCTTTGTGAAAGTAATTTCACAGGAGTGGTGGGAATATAAAACAAGGCATTGACAATGTGATGGATAACTGGAGAAATTGTGCATAAACTATTTTTTTTTCAAGGAGTTTGGCCTTGAAGAGGAAGAGAGACATGAGATTAGCTAAATGAGGGTCAAAGGAAGGCATTTTTTAAAAATGGGGAAATCTAGGAATCTATATAGGCAACTGGGAAGAAACTTTTGGAGGAGGAGAAAAAGATGTGTTTGAGAGAGGAGACAATTGTGGGAGGAAGGTCCTGGAGAAGGCTGAAGGGCATGGGATTAAGAGAATAGGTAGAGTAAATGAATAAAGGTGGATGAATTTAGGAGGCTGGAGGATTTATTTGGCAAAGGAAGAGAAAAGAGCTCAATGGGAAAGAAGATTTGAATCTGTAAAATTACAAAGTGGATATAGAGGGTGACAACCAAATCTTGCAATGCTAGGAGAAGGTGACCTCCATTGAAGCTTTAGGAAAAGCATTTAGGCCAAATGAAAGGAAATGACATTTGACTCAGTACAGTGGTTCTCAACCTTCCTAATGCCATGACCATTTAATACTCGTATGTGGGTGTATTTGTATGTGGGAGGACCCTCCTAGAGACGGGTAGAGGAGTGGTGTCTCGGTTCCTAAGACCATCGGAAATATGTGTTTTCCGATGATCTTAGGTGACCCCTGTGACCCCTGTGAAAGGGTCGTTCGACCCCCAAAGGGGTCGTGATCCACAGGTTGAGAACCACTGACTTAGTAGAAAAAAAACAAACGCAACTCTGAAAGGTTATCTAGGCTTTAGACAAATTTATGGGATCATAAATTTAGAGATCTCAGAGGCCATCAATTCCAACTACTCTCATTTTGTAGTATAATACAAGGTATAGAGTGATGAAAGGGTAATCCAGAAAAAGTGCTACAGGAAAATCTGAGGAGTTCTTTCCTTCCTTCCTTCCTTCTTTTTGTTTCTTCCTTCCTTTTTTCCTCTTTCTTTTTCTTTCTTCCCTTTCTCTCTACCTCCTTCTGTCCTTTATTTTGTCTTTCTTTCCTCCTTTCTTCTTTCTTTCTCTCTTTCCTCCTTCTTTCTCTTTCCTCCTTTTCCTCTCACTCTCTTTCCCCTCCCTCCCCCTCTTCTCCTTCCTTCCTTCCTTCCTTCCTCCCTCCCTTCCTTCCTTTCTCCCTCCCTCCCTCCCTCCCTCCCTTCCTTCTTTCCTTCCTTCCTTCCTTCCTTCCTTCCTTCTTCCCTCCCTCCCTCCCTTCCTTCTCTGTTCTTACTGGGTCTCCTCTTCTTGGTCAGGCCAGAAGTGTAGGAGCTGCTCCTAGACCTAATCTCACTGCTAGTAACCCCAGGAACTTTGACTTGCTTCATTTCAAACCTGTATTGGTTTGCCCCTCCTTAGACAATCTGCTCCTCCCTTCATCCCACTATGGGGTTCATGATATTAGTGCCAAATTTAATGAGGACACCAGATTGGCATAGCCCATTGGAGCTCAAAACTCTTGGGCTCAAGAGACAGTTTTTCCAACCTCAGCCTCCCAGGTGACTGGGATTATAGGCATGTGCCACCATGCCCAGCTCAGAGAAGATTTCATGGAGACTGTGTCACCTGTGAGCTGAGAGGAAAGAAAGGGAGTTAGGGTTAGAAGTAGAGATAAGGAGGGAGTATGTGCCAGACACACAAATAGTCTAAACTTAAAGGGGATTACAGAAACTTAAAAGTCAACAAGCCAAGACAACAAGCATTTGTTAAGTATCTACTATTTTTTTGGCAGTACGTTAAAATCTGGGAAATACTCTACTTACTTTACAATGTCTTGTACTGTATTTGCAATATTTCTCCAGTGATGCCGTGCATCATGGAACACAAATGTCAAAAAATTAATGTTATGGGTCACCCAAAAGACCATGGAGAGGCACTTGGTGGATGTGAGGAGGTTGTAATTATTATAAATATTATTATCAACTTTATTGATAATATCAATGAAGAATTGGGCTGTCAAAGGTAAGACTGAGGAGATTATAGCTTTAGGGATGATAGGGACCTAGAGGTGATCTATTCCAACTCCTTCATTTTACAGTGGGGGAAACTGGGGCTCAGGGAAGTAACTTGCCCAAAGTTACTTAAGGGGAAGAATCAGGATTGCAACTCAAGTCCTCTGCCTCCAAATTCCATACTTTTTTTTTTTTGGTATTTCTCAATGCCTACATGACCAGAAAAAGGAAGTAGACCTGTTGCACATGAGCAAGACCAAGAAATAACCAATGGAGAGCTAAGGTACTTCACTGACATTCACATAAGGTCAGGAGAGCTGGGGTAAGGTTCCCAGCACTTTGGGTGGATGCCCTATGAAAGCTATACGGCACGCATCAACAAGAGTTTACTTGAATAAGATGATATGACTGGCTTTGTGATTTGTGCTGCTGAAGGTAGTACCTACATTGATGAGATCGCAACTCTGTTGAAACAACATTGAAGTTTAGTATTTGTATATTTAAGTAATGACTAATAATTTAGGATTATACACTTTATTGACCACCTCTATCCTCCCCAAACCTCTTTTTAGTTCTATAGGGAAAGTCTGTTTTCGAGGACTAAAAAGTATGGGGCTTCCAGTCTTAGTACCAACCTAACAGGGATGCCAAAGATTTTGTTGCATGTTTCTATTCTAGAACTCAGTGGCTAACTCTACACAACTATAGAAGAAATCTCAGGCATCTAATCAGGTTGGTTACCTATGACCATGAAGTCTTCATGGCTCATGAAGACTGTCTAATAGTTGACGTTCTTCAGTTGTTTCAGTCATGTCTGACTCTTTGTGACCCCATTTGGTGTTTTCTTGGCAAAGGCACTGGAGTGGTTTGCCATTTCCTTCTCCAGCTCATTTTACAGATGAGGAAACTGAGGCAAACAGGGTTAAGTGATTTGCCCAGGGTCACACAGCTAGTAAGTCTCTGAGGTCAGATTTGAACTCAGAAAGATGTTTTCCTGACTCTAGGTCTGCTGCTCTATCCACTCTACTGTCTTCTATTAGTTGATAGACAGTAAAGTCGGGTTTTCCTGCTATTCCAGAGTCAACTGGCCACAGGTAATTAGATTGACTGAGTCTTCTGGTTACTATTGATTATCATGGTTGTAGATACATTGTTTACTGGGCCCTACTTATTGCCAAGACCAGCTCCTCCATAGGCAATCTTGATCCCATTCTTTTGCATCTTCTCCAGAAGATTGTCCCTACTATCTTCTCCATTCTCTTTTCTTCTTATCTTTACTCTTTTTTTCTCATCTGCTGATTCCGTTCCTGCCTCTGTGTTCCCCACCCCTATCCTTGATCCTCACTTGATCCTCACATCTTTACTAGCCATCATCTTTTCTCTCTCCTCCCTTTTGCAGCTAAACTCTTTGAGAAAGCCACTTCCTCTTCTAAACTCTCTGCAGTCTGGCTTCCAACCCTATCATTCAACTGAAACTACCATCTCCAGAGTTATCAATGATCTCTTCATTGACAAACCTAATGGTCTTGTGTCCATCCTCATCCCTTTAACCTCTCTTCAATATTTGACACTATTGATCACCTCCTTCTGCTGGATGTTTTTTTTTTCATTTTTTTTGAGGGCAATGATACTTCTGTCTCCTGATTCTCTTTTCTGTCTGACCACCTCTTCTTAGTCACCTTTGCTGGTTCTTCATCTGTATCATGCCAATTAGCCATGGAAATCTCATCTGTTTTTGCTCTAACCTCTCTCACTTAGTGGTCTCATCAGCTCCCATGGCTTGACTGATCATCCCTAGATCTTTATATCCAGCCCTTGATTCTCTCCTGAGTGACAGTCCTACATGACCAACTGCCTTTTGGACATCTTGAACTGGGTGATCTATAGGTGTATCCAACTCCAAGTGTTCAAAACATAACTCATTATCTATTCCTTAAGCTCTCTCTCCCACCCAGCCAAACTTCCATACTATTATTAAGGACACCACGAATCCTTCCAGTCACCCAGGCTTGCAACCTCAGTATTATCCTTGACTCCTTACTCTCATTCATTTCACAAGTCTGATCTGTTGCTCGCTTGTTATTTCCACTTTTACAATGTCTTTTATATACATTTCCTTTTCTCCCCCTACATATCCACTATCCTCCTTCAGGCTCTTATCACCTCTCACCTATACAATTTTTAATGGTATTTTTCCCAATTATATATATGTAAGGACAATTTTTAATGCGCATTTTTACAAATTTTTGAGATCCAAATTTTTCTCCTTCCCTTCCTTCCTCCCCCTCTTCCTAAAACAGTAAACAATTTGACATATCACCTATTCAACTTCAATAATCATCTACTTGGTATCTAGGTCTCAAGTATCTACCCACTCCAATCCATTCTCAGCTATCAAAGTGACTCTTTAGAAGCATACATCTGCTCATTTCACCTTCTACTTGATAAACTCGAAAGTTTCCCTATTAGGTCTGGGGTCAAATATAAAGTCCTTGGTTCTGGCATTGGAGGCCCTTTATTATCCACCTTTCCAGTCTTCCTATACTTGATTCCCCTTCCATACAC
Organism: Pseudochirops cupreus; assembly: GCA_028627135.1. Lineage (NCBI taxonomy): Eukaryota > Metazoa > Chordata > Mammalia > Diprotodontia > Pseudocheiridae > Pseudochirops > Pseudochirops cupreus. The sequence goes on from CM053584.1 coordinate 132,606,092, forward strand.
TCTATGATCTAACAACACTGAACTATTTGCTATTCCTTGAGCTGGTCACTCCATCTCCCATGTCTGCCTTTGCACTTGCTTTCCCCTCTGCCTGGAATAGTCTTTCTCCTTGCTCTGCCCCTTCCTTTCCCTGGCTTCCATCAAGCCTTAGCTTAAACCCCTTCACTTCTCCATGACTGTTTCCATTCCCCCAAGCTACCAGGGCTTTCTTCTTAGAGAGTACCTTTCATTTACTCTGTCTTATATGTGACTAGTTATTTTCTATGTCATTCTATATGATATTTACATGTTTTCTCCCCCTTTAGAATGTAAGCTCCTCGAGGGCAAGGGCTACTTTTGTCTTTCTTTGAATTCTGATCACTTAAACCAGGGCCTGGTATGTTTTAAGTGCTTAATAAATGCTTCTTGGATTTTTACTGTTTATTCTGGAGAATCACATTCTTTTGCAGATGGGAAAACCAAAACCCGGATAGACCACATGACTTTCTCAAGATCATGCAGCAAATCAGTTTCAGAGTCCTTCCAAAAGTAAGATTGCTGTGGGAAATGCCACTGGAATGATTTCTGATGGGGAAAGAAATGGAGATCATAGATTATCTGTCCTTATGAAATATGTCACAGAGTAGTGGATAGAGCACTGGCCCTGGAGACAGGAGTTCAAATTCAACCTCAAACACTTACTAGCTGTGTGACCCTGAGCAAGTCACTTAATCCCATTTGCCTCCACAACAAAACAAAAAAAGAAAGAAGTAGGCCAGAGCTGTCATATCTTCAGATTTCCTCCTATAGTCAGACATTAGTATCTCCAAAAAAGTTGAATGAATTTGTGTTTCCAGACCCACTCATTAAAGCCTATTCAGGGGCAGCTAGGTGGCACAGTGGATAGAGCTCCAGCCCTGAGTCAGGGGGACTCGAGTTCAAATGTGGCTTCAGATACTTGACACTAGCTGTGTGATATTGGGCAAGTCACTTAACCCTAACTGCCTCACCAAAAAAAAGTCTATTTAAATCTTTCCCCTAGCAAGCTTTCCTTGCTTAACTACACAGCATCCTTTGCCCCACATATTTTATCCTTCGCTAATTCTGTTTTGTTCTTATGTTGTGTGAAAGTGTGGGTGTGTATATGTCTGTAACATTCTGTCTCCTTACCTCTACTATAGAGTTCTCAAAGGAAGAAATCCTCAGATTCCTACAACCCCAAACACCACCAGTCCCTGAACTCCATGCATAGTCACTTGGCAGAGTGTGAAATGATGACCTGTTTGCTTGGGACAAAGGGTAACACTGATGGTGGTAGTATTTGGCAGTGGCCTGAGCAGATAGAATTTAAACTCTTTATAAGCAGGGACAGTTTGACTTTAAATTTTGTAATTCTACTACACTGCACAAAGTAGGTCCCCAGTGGCCTGCCTGGCATCTTAAAATTTTACCCAGCATGCTCTGAAGAAGTTGTCCCAACAACTAAGAGATACAGAGGAAAGAGAATGGGAGTCAAGAGACCTGAGTTCAAATCTCAGTTTTGCTACTTGCTCTGAGTAAGACCTATTACTTACGCCCTCACATAAGCCCAAGTTTCACCATCCATAAAATATAGAGTTTGGAATAGATGGTCTCTCTTTCTAGTTCTATATCCTATGATCCCAATTAGTTTCCTCTGTTCCCAACCCTCCAGCAAGACTAGGGTTAATCTGATTTAATAATGTCTAAGATGCAAGATTCCAGATTTCTGCCACTGTCATTATTGGGATCCAAGATGTCATTAGCCAAGAGCAGTAGAGGAGACTCAGGTGTGTTCATGACATTGCTATTCTCATTCCCATTAACAAAACATAGCCTTTGTTCAGATCATAAAAGGTTCCCAGACTCCTCTGAATCACTCACTCTGCCATGCCCTGTCTGCATATGACAGGGCCGTGTTTCTGATAAAACCGAATGGTGTAGAATGTGGTCATTCTCGTTTCACTATGGGATGAGATGCCGCGTGTACTGCAGGGCAGGGTGCCTCATGTGACTGCAACCTTTATGAATTCCCTGGGGGAGATTCCACCATTTTCTGTAATTCTCTTCTCTCTGTGCCATATTAGAGTACCATTTTCGAATCAGAAGGGTTTGAGAAGAGGCCTGTAGGAATCTGAACTTCACAGAACAAATCCCCTTAATAAAAGGATTGTTTTGTAAAACTTGTACTCAGTCAAAAGGCTGCACCCAAGGACCTAGAAGGCCACATGTTGCCTCAAGGCCTTAGGTTCCCCACTACTGTTAAACTAAGATCATCTGAGACCCTTCCTAGCTCTAACTATAATTCCTACAGGTCTCTAACCAGACTCTAAACCCTTCATTTTAGCATCTTGCACATAGCAAATACTCAAATCCTTATTAATTAAATGAATGAGTCCATTTTACAGATGAAGAAACTAAGGCCCAGAAAGGTGGTTTACCTGGTAGTACTAAGGTGCATACAAGATGTCAGTAAGTCAGAGAAAGAACCACAACTCAGAAGATTAACAGTATTCTAATAGAAGGGAGATGCATTCAAGTCCAACCCCTTCTTTTTACAAAGGAGAAAGCTAAAGCACAGAGAGGTTCAGTTACTTTTCCAGGGTTACACAGCCAGTATCTAAAGCAGTATTCGAACCGAGGTTTTCCTTACTGGTAATTGAGGAAAGGGTTTTGGTTTGAAGTCGTAGACTCATTCTCACATAATTACTTTGTGGCATCTTGGCCCTGGCCTTCTCTAGACTCAACCTGGTTCTCAGTGGGTCTGTCAGGCCTTGTTTGGTGGGAGGGAGGACCTGGATGACCAAAATTTTAATTCAACAAGTAGAAATTCCATTTGCATTCAAAAGTCTTCTCCCTGCCCCTTTCATCTCTCCACCCTCCTTTCCTTTTCCTTCTATAACAGAATTTCCTCTGACTTTCTCCCTGGAAAAAAAGGGAGGAATTAAGTTGAGGCCTGAGACATAAACATTTTGAACCATTGATGGCCTGGTCTTCTGGGAGGGTGTCCAGTCTGTTCTAGAGCAATCCAATCCCCTCCATTATGGGCGGGGGGAGGGGGGGGAATACGATAGTCAGTTCAATTCAACTCAATACGATTCAGTAAGGTACCTAGTGTAGGAGTCAAACTTATACTTCAAAGGTAAGAAATGACATAATCCTTGCCAGTCAACAAACATATTAAGTGCCTACTGTATGCCATGCACTCTAGAAGATTCCACAATGGGCTTATGACACTTGATAAATAGAAATAACACTAAGAAAGAGTAGTCAAGTAGGGGCAAAGGACCTCTGCCCCAGGAATATTTGAGGAAGAAAAGATCACTTTTTTGATAACATGCTATTTTGACTCAATTTCATTTCATGGGGAGTTCAAGTCATCAGTAGTTGCCTTCCCTAATAAAACCTGGTGTTTTGGACCAGGAGGATGGTATAGACAGAGGGGGGCATCTCATGGATGAGGACATTGTAATTAAAAAAGCAACTATACAATCTCAGATATCATCTAATCCAGGGGTCCTTGACCTGGGCATGGACCCCCAAAGAATCTGTGCATACATTTTAGGGAGTTTGGTCTATGAACTTCGATGGGAAAAATTACATCTTTATTTTGGTATAATGGTTTTATATGTAATACTAGATATTTCATGTTCTGCATTTAAAAATATTAAATGCATAAAAATTTACTCATTATTCTGAGAAGGAACAAAAACAGTCTTCCCTGAGACTACCAAAGGGGAACCATGACACAAAAAAGTTAAGAATCTCTGATCTAATCCAACTCCCTCTATGGTGTCTCTAACAGGTGATTCTGTCTTTGTTTAATCATCTTCCAATTGTGCCCAACTCTTTGTGACCCCTGTTTTGGATTTTATTTGCAACGATGCCATAGTGGTTTTTCATTTCCTTCTCTGGCTCATTTTATAGATGAAGAAACTGAGGTAAACAGGGTTAAGTGACTTGCCCAGGGTCACATAGCAGGTAAGCGTCTGAGGCTGGATTTGAACTTAGGAAGATGAGTATTCCTGACTCCTGGCCTGGCATTCTAGGCACTATGCCACCTAGATGCCCCATAGTCATTCAGCCTCTCCTTAAACCCAACCAGTAACAAGCATACTTGTGCTTACCTCCCTACTGGACAATGCTGGACAATTCTATTTGTTGGAATGTCCCAGCTTTGTTTGAGCTGAAATGTCTCCGTGTTAACTTCCACCAATTTGGTCCCAGGTGTCTTCTTTCAGGGCCAGGAAAAGTAAGTCAAATTAAGATGAATCAAGGAACAATTCTGGGCTTGCTGTCAAGGACCCCACTCACACCCCCAAATCTTCTTTAACAGATATTCACTGAAATGCCCAGTGCCTTGGGGAATAGTGGAACCACTGTCTTCTTCCCAGTGGAGATCTTCGAGCCTTTTCTGGATGACCATTTGTCAGGTAGAGGAGATCCTTGTTCATATCAAAGAGCAAACATTTTTTAAGCACCTATAGTGTACCAGGCGTTGTGATAATTTAAGCAGCCAGTATGGTGATTTGGTGGCTAAAAATGGTAAAGACCATGAAAAAGACTAAAATTTCTAGAAACAGGAAGTTCATATGTAGGTCTTTTTGTACTCTACCCTCCTCAGACCTCACCTGGGATTCTGTATTCATTTTGAAGTGCCATGGGTTAGGAGGGCCATTGAAAGTGAGGGGTAGAGAGATCCTGAATACTTCTGTAGAAGACTAGGGATGGGCATGTGTCATCTGATTAAAAAAAGTCCACAAACACACAAATCTAAGGACAAAAAAAATGAATGAGTTCAAATACCCAGCACCTAAAGTTTCACACACCCTCAAAAACATACACATGCTCACTGCAGCTGAAAATATTCTGGTACGCACTTTCACAATTATTTTCCATCTCAGCATCTTAATGTGTTTGGCAAATAGCTTTCCTGTATTTACATATCTATTTATTTGATGAGCATCTACAGTTGTGACGTCTGAGTAGTTAAGATGTGTTTTCATCAATAAAATCTACAAACATGTGCAGGTCAGTCTCTCGGTCAATTTCCCTGGGGCCCAGGACAGGTCTCTCTAGCCAATCCCCTCTGCCATGGTACTCTAGGTCTCAATGGTAAGAGACAACAATGGGGGTAGTGAAGGACTCTGGGTATGTTTACAACTGAGGACCCACTGAGGTTAGGTAGAGGGAGAGATGGTACAAAGCATATGGTTGGGACCCACTGTGGAGGTAGTATTGGGAAATTTTGGGAAGATTTTTTGGCAACTTATTCCTTACCCATTGCCTTATTATAAAGGACTATCTTCCATAGATTCATTTATGGGGTCCAACCTTATTCCTGCTCCTATGGTTCACACCATAGACTCTTTGGTATTTATATATATATATTATATAATATTATATATATGTATATATATGTGTGTGTATACACACACACACACATATATATATAGATATATATATAGATATAGATATAGATATAGATATGTAATACAATTGGTATTATAGAAAGAGCTGTGGACCCAAGTCCATATAGGAACACATCAAAAAGAGGTTAGAAGGCACCTACTTCATAAAGATGAGTAGTTCAAGCCCCTCATTTTATAGATGAAGACACTGAGACCCACGAAGGCCAAGTGAATTGCCAAAGAATCTACAGCTGATTTCAGAGCCATAAGTTTAGTTTTTAAAATTAAATTTTATTTTTTTCAATCAACAAAACCTTCTCTTCCACACACTTACCCACTGGGTAGAAGGAAGCCCCTTTGTAACAAATACATATTGTCAAGCAAAGCAAATTTCTTCATTGGATATGTCTATAAGATATGTTTTATAAAATAAATTCTAAATTTTGAGTTTATCACCTTGGTCAGGAAATGGGTAACTAGAGCCTTGATTTGAACTTAAGACTCGTGACTCCAAATTCAGTGCTCTTTTTATTACACCACACAGCTTCTACTTCAAGTTCTGCTAATCCTCTCTGGGCCTCCGGTTCATATATTTATACTTGGAAAGAATTTAAAGGTCTTCTAATCCAATCCCCTCACTTTTCAGATCGGGGTTCTAAGGCCCACAGAGATCTTTGCCTAAGGTTTGGGTAAGGGGCAGAGTCAGGATATGAACCCAGACCGTCTCATACTGATCTAGTACTCTTTCTGCTGGTATAGTGGAAAGAAATGTGCTACCTCAGTTTCTGCACAAGGAAGAATCACCAACATTTAAAAACATTTACTTAGGCCTCTACTTGCTCTGACATGCTCTGAGTCTTATGATTCTCTGCTTCAGTGTTACCAACACTATTCATATTTAGTTAGCAGCATCAAGCCTTCAACCTGGCCTGGAAAACAATTACTCCTGGGTCAGTGATCCTGTTTGATTTGCAGGTCATAGGATTGTCACCTTAGAGCTGGAAAAGACTGTAGCCAATTAGACCAATTTCCCCATTTTACAGATGAGGAAACTGAGGCCCAGAGAAATGAAATTATTTGCCTAAGGTGGTCACACAGGTAACGAATGAGGAGCACAGCCAGGATTCAAACCTGACTGTATCCTCAGACCCCAAATCCAGAGCCCATATTGTCTTTTTCTGGTGAGGGTAATTCATGCCCATTTAGAATGGAGACTGCCGCCTTCTGTCCTCCTTAGGGATGGATGGCAGTGCCTCTTCAAAGGAGTCCCCATTATCTCAGAGCCATCTGACTTTGCAATCACAAATTCTTGTGATGGAATTCTCCTACTGTTTATTTATAAAACACTCTTCCACTTTGGGCTGGGTAAGAGGTTATTAATGTCCTGGCCAGGTATAATTATTGTGCACAGGAGGGAGATGACACACAAAGGGTGTTTCTTTCCCTGAATTCCCTTTGATGTGGCTCTTTGCTGGGAAAGTAGAAATCAGGTGATATCTATCTTGGGCTCCATCTACCTGGGAGAATAGAGCACTGCTCCTAGGTGTCCTTAGGCTCAAATTGGTGCTAGTCCTCCTCAAAATCTATCCTTCTCCCCACCCCAGTCCTGTAAGGATAATAGTTTTAGAGCTGAAACATCCAGGAACTTCTTTTTACAGATGAGTAGACTCATGCCCAGGGGTTCTAGTGACTTTCTCCCAAGGTCAAATTCTCAGTGTATCAAATTGTCTCAGATCTAATAGGGAGAGAGTGGGAACTGACTAGTCAGTAGCTCTGGTCTGGCCAGGGACATGGGTCAGTGCTACTGTAGAGACAAATACTTGGACCTAAGCCAGGTTTTGCTAAAGTGCCTCTTGCCAGGGAAGTGAAATGGATAAATGACTTTCAGATGCTTCGTAGATATTGGGTAATTCACCCAACTTAGACATTTCTGGATCCATGGAAGGGCGTCTTCTCAGCCTCAGAGACAGTGCACTTAGGTGACACCCTTGGAAAGAGTTTAGTCAACCAGCCTCATAAAAGAGACTGAAACAAGCTTCCTCAGAGTCCTTTATTTGACTAGTAACAGCTCAGGGTTTATAGCTATTCAGGGAAGACTAGCATCAATGGTATGAGGGCTTGCTAAACCTTTTTAGGGCTGCTCATCAACCTCTGGGGTCCACCTCTCATCTAACACTTACTTGTGGCTTTAAGAAGCTGTAGCATTCACCCTGGCCACACCTTTATAAACCATTTCAGCAGATGGGCTAAAACCAGGGTGAGTGTATCTAACAGGCCTCAAACCCATTGGTGAGTTAGGGGGATGTCTACCTCAAGCATGTGAAGACTTTCCCTGGCAGAATGGACAGATGAGAACAATTTGTTCCAACGGCTACGAAGGTGGCTGAACTTAGAGCTTGGTCAGATGTCAAAGATGTCAAGGTCATCCGTTGCATCCTGGGCCATCACCAGTTGTCCTGACTGGCCCTGCTACTGACTTCAATGACTCTGGAAGAGAGAGTGTGAGGTCAGTTTATGCAACTCTGCCTTACTTAATCCAGTTAACTCAAATTTCAGGACATCATCTGGGGATGTCATAGGCCTTCAAAAATGAAGGATCGACAACAACAACCCAACCAACCAACAACAGTAGCGACAATAGTTCATTCACAGGGAGGTAACACAAGCGTAGTCTTCCCATGTTATCATTGGATAATAGATTTAGAGAGATGAATTTATAAGAGATGGCAGGGGCTTTAGAAGTCATCCAGTTTAACCCATTCATTTTGCAGATGAGGAAACTGAGCCCCCCAGAGGTACAGTGACTTACCCAGGATTACTCGACTAGTGATCTGAGTGGGAACCAGGACTCCAGTCCATGACTTTTGGCTCCAAACTCATTGCTCTTGCATCTGGTACCTCAGTAACTCTGTATCTGAGCTATAAGCAGATAAGTGAAGAAGAGGAGTTCTATATTGGACCACTATAAGCGCATCGTTCAAGCACACCTTCAGAATGGTGTGCTCTTCATTAAACTTTGCTAATATAACAGGAACGGTAGCCAAGATTATCTTAAAAATTTTTTAAATTTGTAGCTTATTTTTAATATTTTTTGTTTTTAAATTTTGAGTTCTAAATTCTCTTCCTTCCTCCCGCCCTCTTCTCCACCCATTGAGAGGGTAAACAATATGATATCAATTTTATACATATGAAATCATGCAAAATATATTCCCACATTAGCCATATTGGAAAAAAATGAACAAAAACAAAGAAAGTGAGAAGATTATACTTCAATTTGCACTCAGTTCATTAGTTCTCTCTCTGGAAGCGTATAGCATTTTTTCATCATGAGTCTTTCGGTAATGTCTTGGATTCTTGTATCAATTAGAGTAGTCAAGTCTTTCACGGTTGATCATCATTACAACATGGCTGTTACTATGTATAATGATCTCCTGGTTCTTTTCACTTCACTTTGTGTCAGTTCATATAGGTCTTATCATTTTTTTCTGAAACCACTGCCATCATCTTTTCTCACAGCACGGTAGCACTCCATCACAACTTATTTAGCCATTCCCCAATTGTTGAGCATTCCCTTGATTTCCAATTCTTTGCCCCCACAAAAAAGAATCGCTGTAAATATTTTTGTACATATTTTCCCTTTTCCTTTAATTTCTTTGGGATACAGACCTAATAGTGGTAACTTCCGAGGCAAAAGGTATGCAGTTTTATAGCCTTTGGCGCATAGATACAGATTGTTCTTCAGAATAATCGGACCTGTCACTACTCCACTAGTAGTTCATTTTACTATACCTACTTCCCCTGCATCCCCTGCAATATTTGTTATTTCTTATTGGTGTGAGGTGGTACCTCAGAGTTGTTTTAATGTGCATTTCTCTAATGAATAGTTATTTAGAGTTATTTAGTGTCTGAGGTCGGATTTGAACTCAGGTCCTCCTGACTCCAGGGCCTGTGCTCTATTCACTGTGCCACCCAGCCACCCATTTAGAGTAGTTTTTATATGAGTATAGATAACTTTGATCTCTTCTTCTAAAAATCTGCCTGTTTATATCCTTTTGACCATTTGCCAATTGGGGAATGGCTCTTATTTTTATAAATTTGACCCAGTTCCATACTCAGTGTATATTTCAGAAATGAGGTCCTCATCAGAGAAACTTGCTATAAAATTTTTTATATTATTTATTTCATTGTCTATGGCATAATGTACGTTCTCTGATTATTTCTTTTAATTAGATCATTTTTTGCTTTTGTTTTCTCTGAGAGGATGATTGCTATCCCTGACGTTTTTATTTCAACTGATGCACGTTAGAACCTGCTCCAGTCCTTTAACTCTGTGTACATGTTTCTGTTTCAAGTTTGTCTCTTGTGAACAACATATTGCTGGATTCTAGTTTCCAATTCATTTTGTTATATGCTTCTGTTTTATGTATGAACTCATCCTATTCACATTCATAGTTATGATTACTAATTGTGTATTTCCTTCTATCCCAGTGGTTCTCAACGCTCCTAATGCCGCGATCCTTTAATACTGATATGCGGGCGTATCTACATGTGGGTGGACCCGCCTGGAGATGGATAGGGGAGTGGTGTCTCGGTTCCTAAGACCATTGGAAATATGTGTTTTCTGATGGTCATAGGAGACCCCTGTGATGCCTGTGAAAGGGTCATTTGACCCCCAAAGAGGTCATGACCCACAGGTTGAGAACTGCTGCATCTATCCCATTTTCTTCTTCTCTTCCTCTCTCTCCTTTTATCCTGTTCTTCCTCAAAACCACTGCCTCTCTTAATCCGCCTTCTGTTTCAATCACCTCCCCCTTCTCTCTTTATCCCTTCTTTTTCCCTGTTGGGTAAGTTGCATTTCTATACACAACTCTGTGTGTGTGTGTGTGTGTGTGTGTGTGTGTGTGTGTATAAAATTGTTCCCTCTTTGAACCAATTGCAATAAGAGTGAGGTTCAAGCATTGCCCATCTTCCACATTTTCCCTTCCATTATAAAAGCTCTTCCCTAAAAGACTTTTATGTGTGATAATTTCTCCCATTCTACCTCTCCCTTCCCCCTTCTCCCAGTATATTCCTCCTTCTCACCCCCCCTTTTTTTTTGAGATCAGATCATTCCAACATAATTGACTCACACCCATGCCCTCTGTCTATATAAACTCTTTTTAACTGCCCTAATAATGATGAAGTCCTCAGGAGTTACACGTATCATCTTCCTATGCAGGAATGTAAACAGTTTAACTTCGAGTCCCTTATGATCATTCCTTCGTGTTTACCTTTTTATGCTTTTCTTATATCTTCTGTTTGAAGGTCAAATTTCCTATTCAGCTCTGATCTTTTCATCAGGAATGCTCTAAAATCCTCTGTTTCATTAAATACTCATTTTACCTTGAGGATTATACTCAGTTTTGTTGGATACATAGGCCTAGATCTTTTGTAACCTAGGCCTAGATATGTAACCCTAGATCTTTTGCCTTTTGGAATATCATATTCCAAGTCCTTTACTCCTTTAATATGGAAGCTGCCAAATCTTGTGTGATTCTGATTGTGATTCTACAATATCTGAATTTTCTGTGATTTTTTTGAAATAAGATGTCTAAGCTCTTACTTTGATCATGACTTTCAGGAAGTCATATAATTCTTAAATTATCTCTCCCCCATATATGTTTTCCATGTCAGTTGTTTTTGCAATAAAATATTTCATGGTTTCTTCTATTTTTTCATTCTTTTGATTCAGTTTCATTGTTTCTTGATATCTCAAGCAGTCATTAGCTTCCACTCACCCAATTCTAATTTTTAAGGAATTATTTTTTTCAATGAGATTTTTTTTTAACCTCTTTTCCCATTTGGCCAATTCTACTTTATAAGGAGTTTTTTCCAGTAAATTTTTGTACCTCCTTTTCCATTTGATTTTTAAGGAGTTCTTCTCTTTAGTGGATTTTTGTGCCTCTGTTATCTGGTCAGCTTTGTTTTTTTGGGGTGTTATTTTCTTTAACACTTTTTGTGCCTCTTTTATCAAGCTGTTAGTTCCCTTTTCATAATTTTCTGGCATCACTCTCATTTATTTTTCTAATTTTCCTCTGCCACTCATCTCTTTCCTTAACTCTTCTGGCAATTCTTGTTGGGTTTGGATCCAGTTAGCATTATTTGTTGAGGTTTTATTTTGATAGCGTTTTTATGTTGTGTCTTCTTCTGGATTTATGTCTTAGTCTTTCTGACAACCACAGTAGCTTTTTTTTTATTGTTGTTCTGCTTTTTGGACAGGGGAAGGTAGGGCAATTGGGTTTAAGTGACTTGCCCACGGTCACATGGCTAGTAAGTGTTAAGTGTCTGAGGCTGGATTGTCTTCTTGGCTCCAGGGCTGGTGTTCTATTCACTGTGTCACCTAGCTGCCCCTATAGTAGCTTTTTTATGGCCGAATTGTTGTTTGCTCATTTTTTAGCCTAATTTTTGACTTTGAACTTTATGTTAAATTTGGGCTGTGCTCCCCTGGGGATGGGAGGCACTGTTCCAAGCTTCAAGATTTTTTGTGCTGCTGTTTTCAGACCTAATTCTGGGGATCTGCAAATTTTTGGTGTTTCCAAGGTGGTGTGATCCTGATCATTGTTTTACTAGTCTGTGCTCTGATCTTTACCAAGGAAGGACCCCGGCTCCCTTGCAGCTGCATATGCTAAGTTTCTCTTTGCTTAGGTGCTATGACCAGGACCCCTTCTCCCTTATGATTGACCACAAGTGCTCTTCCCCACCCTGTAACTACAACCCAGCATTGCATATGGGCAATATAGTTGCCGATCATCACCAACTATACCAGTGCCTGCAAAGAGTCCCCTGTAATCTCTTTTTCCACAGTTGTCTGACCCACTTACTGTCTCTGGGCTGAGAGCTCCAAAAGCTTCTGCTGCTGCTACTGCCTCCATTTTTTTTTTAAATTTTTTACTTTTTGGAGGGCAAGGCAATTGGGGTTAAGTGACTTGCCCAAGGTCGCACGGCTAGTAAGTGTTAAGTTTCTGAGGCCGAATTTGAACTCAGGTCCTCCTGACTTCAGGGCTGGTGCTCTATTCACTGCGTCACTTAGCCGCCCCTCCATTGTTGTTGCTGCTTGTGTGGGCTTGGGACAAGCCTTGATTCTGGTGTCACAGACTTCTGTTAACCTCTTCAGTTTTCTTGGACCAGAAAAATGTCTCTGACCTTTTCTTTGTTGAGCTCGCTGGTCCAAAATTTGACGAGGCATTATTTTAAAGTTGTTTAGAGAGGAATGTTGGGAGAGTTCAGCTGGTTGCCCCTAATTCACCATCTTGGCTCATTGATCTAGCTCAGATAATCTAACACAACAAAGACTCGTTTTCTTACTTGGCTATGGAATGAATTGGATTGAATCTAATAAAAACTGAAAGGGATAAATGTTAAGACTTATACTTTGGTCCAAGAAACTGACTTCATAGGTACAAAACAGGAGCATGGATGGATAGCAGTTGGTTTGGAAAAGTTATTGGTGTGAATGTGTGAGTTAATGGATTATAATTCTCCATATGAATCAACAGAGAGGAGATAACTACAACCAAGAAAGCTACTTCAAGTATGGGGCTGCCATTAAAGAGAACCATAGCTTCCAGAAATAAAGTGTTAATCCCACTATACTCTGTTCTGGTCAGACCTCATCTAGACTATTGTGTCCAGTTTCAGGCACCAGAGTTTAAAGGAAAGATGTTGATAAGTTGGTGAGTATCCAGAAGAATGGATCCGAGATACTGAAAGGCCTTGAGTCCATGCCACAAAAATACTGGATTGGGGTGTTTTGGCCAGAGAAGAGGCAGCTTGTTGGGGTGGGGTGGGATTGGTGAGACATGATAACAAATACTTGGGGTGGGTGAGACATGGTAACAAATGCTCTGGAAGAGCACACGCCTTGTCCTCTGTTTAACTCTAGAAGGCACAGTGAATGCAGAGAGGCCAATTTAGACTTGAAGTCAGGTAAAACTTCCTAACAATGAGTGCTGCCCAAAAGTGGAATGGGCTAACTTGGGGGGCAGTGGGTTTTCACTCACTGGGGTTTTCAAGCAAAATCTAGATGACTATTGATATGTTAGGTGTTGCTGTAGTAAGGATTCCTTTTTGGGTGTGGATTGGACTTGACAGTTTTAAAGATCCATTATGTTACTGAAACTATGGTATTTTGTGGGATTTGATGAATTCTATCACTCCCCTCGTCCAATAATTGGTATCCTAAATTTAAATGGCTTGGACTAATTTACCCGGGATTCATAGAATCAGAGGGTTTAAAGCCAGAAGAGAGACCTCAGAAATCTTCTCATTTTTGCAGATGAGGAGACCCAGAGAGGGGTATTGAATTTGTTCAAGGCACCATAGTTAAGTATGACACAGAGCCAGGATTTATGCTCTAGATCTTCCAGTTCCAAGTCCTGTGCTATTTCATACGTGCTTTGTCGTTCCCAGAAGGAACTTCAAGTGTCTGGCAGAGTTTTGTGTGGCTCCAGAAGGTAGTAAGTAGGAAAGGAGGCCACAGTGGAAATTTTCCAGTGGATAATCCAATGGGAGAGAACATAACTGAGAATTACTTTCTGCCTATTGGTAATCTAGGGCCAATCCTGGAAGAAAGAGTTGATGGAAAAGGGAAGTTAGCCCCAAGTAATTTGGCTTGTGCAATTTGGTTCATGCCAAAAAAGAGAAAAAAAAGACAGAAAAAGTCATGTTTTTGTTGCACAGCAGAGGAACACATTTACTTGTCACTTCATGGCTTCAGTTTACAGACGGGCTCCAAGATGGTTGGAGATGGTAACATTGGCAATGTTGATGTTGGAGGTCAATGACCAATGGTCCTCATTCCGGTGGGGGGCATGGTGGAGGAGGAAGAGGAGGAGGACATGGAGGGGGACATTTTGGAGGACACGGTGGTGGGCAGCACTTAGGTCGGCAAGGAGGAGGACATGGTGGTGGGCAGCATTTAGGTGGGCAGGCAGGCTTAGGGGAAGGAGGAGGACATGGGGCACACTTGACTGGACAGGATGGGGCGCATTTCTCAGCACACCGCAGCAGAAGTTTCTTCAAGCAGCTTGGCTGGTACCTGGGTTCACAACACTTGGGTTCACAGCACCTGGGCTCACACTTAGGCTCAGAAGGCTTATTTTTGTTTTCTTCATTCGACATGGGTTTTTCCTTATCAAGATCCTAGAAAAGAAGAAACATCAGATAGACACACGTGAGGAGGACAAATCAGAGAGACTTCGTGCAGCCCCTATCTTTTGTCTTCTCTCACATATGGAACCCTTTCCCCTTTAGGTCTTTGTTTAGTTTCTTTTCTGAGCTGAGAGAGGAATGAGAGACCAGCAAGGTCTCTAGGGAAAAAAAATAAAAATTTTTTAGGGTCCCTCCTTTAACCCACGCCTTCTATAACCTTCCCATGATTCTATGGATTGCTAGACTCTTCTAACTTCTGTACATTAGAATGCTTGATAATCTCAGCTTAGCTCTTGGGCAGCTTCAATGCTGCCAGTCACTTTTAGGCACCAGTCTATTTTTAACGATTGTAATAATGTATGATGGTAATAATAATAATCAGTTATCTATAATTTCAAGGTTTGCCAAGTTTCGCATGTTATCTCATTTGACCTTCACAGCCCTGTGAAAGAAGCATTATCATTATTCCTATTTTACAGAAGAGGAAACTGAGACACAGAGAGTTTGTAACTTGTCAAGTTGGATTACATAGCTACTGAATATCTGAGGGAGCCTTTGAACTTGGTTCTTCCTGATTCCAACCAAGTTCAGTGCTCTATCCACTATTCTACCTCATCTTGAAATGATTTTTGGCTCATTCTTCTCATTTCCATCACCCACTTGATTCTCTTCTTTTCCTCCTATCCCCAACTCTCCAGAAACTTGATGACGAAGGAGGAGGTAGAGGCTAGGGATATCAGTTAATAGCCAATAGGAATCCAGTCCTGAAGTACTAACTAGGTAATTTGTCTACCACCAATGAAGAGCAGGCATCTGGCGGAAAGGAGAAGTTACCTTAGAGCTGTGATTTGAGGAAGAGCATGAGATTGTTCTTCCTCCAAGACTGGAACTGTGTTGACAACACCAGTTGGTCCATTCCTAGTTGAAGCCTTTGGTGGAGGCTAAATGATCACTACTTATTGGAGAGATTCTAGAGATAATTCTATTAAAGTATAGGTATAATCACAAAGTTCTCTTCCAGTTCTGATATTCCATGATTCAGTGATTCCTCTCTTTTTTTTTTGGAAGGGGGAAGACAGGGCAATTGGGGTTAAGTGACTTGACCAAGGTCACATGGCTAGTTTTTTTTGTTAAGCATCTGAGGCTGGATTTGAACTCGGGTCCTCCTGACTCCAGGGCCAATGCTCTATTCACTGCGCCACCTAGCTGCTCCAACTCTTCTCTTAATTCAGTTACAAACATGATCATGTGAGAAAATCAGAACAGGAAGATATTATTTGGGGAATTCTAGTTACTCTGTGATGGTGGCCATTTAAGGGCTTTTATGTGAAGAGGGAGGGATAGAAAATTTCACTGGTCAGAGCTAAGAGGAGTTCAGTTTTTACAAAAGAAGTTTCTTTCTCCACCTATGACCCTCTTCTGTGGTTCCATTCATTTTGTATAGCCAAGTTAAATTTCTTTATCCGCGACAATGATTTCTAATCCATTCTGGCTCTAAGGTGTGTCTTGGAATTAAATTCCTTCTACTTCTAACTTATATTCAGGGAAGGAAAAAAGGAAAAAAAGAAAGGAAGGAAAGAAAGTAGGGAAGGAGAAAGAAAGAAAAGAAATAAAAAGAACCTCCAAATACTCAGCCACATGTGACCCCCCAGACTGAAGAAAGGTAAAATGTACCAATTCTTAAATGGCCGAAAATCTGTGTTTTGTCAGAGTGGGACAATATAACCTGTTATTCAAAACAAGAAAAAAAACCCCCCAAAGTCAAACCAAAGCCTAAATCATCTAAAATATATTCAGTGCCAAATATCTATTTTTTTTCTGGAATACTGGACACCAAATCCAGAAGAGGAGTCTACTATGAATGATATTTCTGGTTGTCAAAATCCAACTTACTGTGGTTTGGTGGTAACCAGACTTGACAAGAAATTGTGTTGGATAGATGGAAAGTTTGGCTGTGCTGGGGCTGATGGCTTTTGCCCTCTGAATCCTCTACTCAGTTGTTCAGAAAGAGGTTGGCTTTCAATTATGACATCATCACTGACATCATCAATGGACAACTATTGGGTAAAGCCAGAGTTACCTGGCTCAGCTCAGGCCCTTGACTTGGCTAGAGTTTATGTTCAAGGAAGCAAAACATAAAGACCAAGAAGTCTGGTGTATTTGCGTATGCATGCATGTACCTGTAGAACATGTTCTACGTGGTATAGGGAATTGGTATAGGGAATTCATACATAGGGAAACTCCTACCAATTCAGGTCGGTATCTTATCAGTAACTTTTAAGGAAAGTCCTGGTGATCATGGGTTTATCCTTCGGCCACTCTATTTCCTACTCTTGCTTGATCAGGAAAAGAGGGGAGAGAAGATGGGATTTAGGATAATCATGGCATTTTCATGTTTAAAAAGTACTTCGAAGGTCAACTCAATCTGACCCAGAGTAGTGAAGAAATCAGTTCAATAGTGCAAGGATTATAAGTAGTAGAGCCAGAATTCTAATCTGGACAACCTGACTCCAAGTCTAGTCTTCTTTTCCCATAATGTCCTTTGAAGTGGAGTTGGGATAAAGATGGCTTGGAGGGGAGGCTGGGATGAAGAAGTCCCTTTACAAACTGGGAATCTCTTCCTATGGAGATGCATAATAGCAGTAGAAGTAGAGTGCTATGCCTGGAATCAGGAAGACCTGGGTTTGAATGCTGCCTGGGACATATACATTAAGTCAGCTAATCTCAGTGTTTAGTATCATTTGTAAAATATTTTCCATAGCTCCTCCCTCCCAGGGTTGTTATGGGGGTTCAAACAAGATAACGCAAGTAAAGTATTTTTGCAGTCTTCAAAGTGCTAAATATGAGCCAGGTTTGGTTGTCCTCTTCTTATTCTACTCTGAACCTATTTCTGGTGCTGTCCCATCCCCCATTGGCTTTTCATACATTCTTCACTTCTTTCAATCCTAATTCTCTATGTTCTTGCTTTTGGCATCCCTGTTCCCTACCCCTTCCTACCCCCCTCCCCCAGTAAACAGCATCAAGAAGATCAAATGAGTAGGAATCTGGTCATAAAACAATTTTCATTTGAATTTTGAGAAGATGGATTGTAAGCCTGCCTCCGACACTAACTGAGAGATCTTGGGCTATTAACTTGTTCTTTCTGAGCCTCAATCTCTTCATCTTTAAAAACGAAGAGATTAGGTTGTAGATAGCCTCTCAGGTTCTTTCCAGCTTTTAAACATTGACCATATAATCTATAAGTGTTCATGGTGTGCCGTTTGTGTGTGTGTGTGTTTGTGTGTATACATGTGTACATGCGCATGTAACAATTTCCTAGCCATGCAGAGGAACAGTCCCTAGATGAGAAGGGGAAATAAAAAGAACAGAATGCCAAGAAATGTCAGGGAAGAGGGTTAGGGGGAGAGTTTTAAAATCATTTAGCATCGTTCCCTTGTCAGACTTTCTAAACCACATAAAATTTGATCCCTCTTTTTTAGGGGAACATAGAAAAGACAGTGAGGAAGAGTCAAGTTCCTTTTAGCGTTCTTGCATTTGGAGATAGGGATGCTCACTGCTACCTAAGAAGCCTTCTCCTGGTTGGTTTCTGGAATTGGCCTTGAGCTTTTCTATTGTGTTACATCATAGTACTGCTCCTCGATTGAGTTTTTGCTCCCCTTTGTCTGATAATCTCCTTCCTACCTCTGAACCAGAGACCTTGTTCAAGCCTACCCACTAGGAATTTTGGGGGGTAGGGGCATAGAGTTAATAATTAGTAGAACTGGCCTTACAGTTGGCCACAACAGAACTGCAGACTAGAAGGAGAAGGAAAAGAGTGTCCTCTAGCCTAGGGTGATCTAAAAAAGCATATTGTGTCTGTTCATTCAAAGCTGTCTCCCAAATTGAGCCTGGAATTGGGGGAAACTACAGACGTGATTAGGGTGAACAAGTGGATAAAATGAAATAAGGTCAGATGGGCAGAAGATTTCTTATTGGATCTGGTGAGTGTTTGCCTCTTCAGGAGGATATGTTTGCCTTTATTCAAGAATATAGCATTTCCCGGGGTGGGGCAGCTTCATTTTGTGGCTTGGGGTGGAGTGCATAGTTTCAGATGATGTGACCTTTTTGGGGATGGATATTTCTGCTTGAGCAGGAGTGTCTGTGTAGATGGGCACTTTTGTAGGTGAAGTGGTGGTGGGCACTGCCCTTTCTGGGAGGTTGGGTGGGCACTGTTCTGGGAATGTGAGTGGACACTATTCTGAGAGCTTTGGAGGTGGCCGGCAGGGAGGTTTGTACTGATGCTGATTCTACTGTTAGTGGTAGGTCATTTTCCTTAGCAGACTAGTAAGAAATCAAATTAAAGCATTTGATACCTAAATAGTTTAAAATGCTGCAGACACTTAGGCCATAGTGTGATAGAAGTGCCCCCAAATCTAATGTGGTTTGGATGGACTATTTATAACAAGGAAAATGGAGTTGCACTGTACTGTGCCTTGGTCAGACACCCATGGAATATTGTATCCAATTCTGGGCATCACATTTTAGGAAAGGGGCATTGATAAATGCCACTGTTTAGACTCTTGTCTTAAACAGGAATTTGCCAGGGCTGTAGAGGAATCCCTGTGGATTTTTACAGAGAAAACACATTTATCTGTCTCTTACAGACCCAGAGATAGCAGTGACCATGATGATGGCCTTTGCTTGGGGGCTTTTAATCCAGCTCTCCAGGCTGGTAGAAACATCAAAAAGTTCCAATCACATTCCCGCTAAGGGTGTTCTAGATCTGCTTCCTGAAATGACTTGCCAAACTCACTCTTTAGAAAGAAAATTCCAGTTTGGCAACTATCCAGTGTCTAATGATGTTTATCTCTCTCCGACTGACTGGTCTGATACATGTGCACATTAGCATTTTGTAGAAACCCTCTCCTTCCGAAATGTCAGTGGCACCTTGCGTGAACTTTGTGTTGTTCTTGGGGTATAACATGAAAAGGCTGGCATGGTAGAGGACCTTGTGAGACCCAGGAAATGGAGGTGGGTGGGGGGAACTTAAAGGCTTTTGATGCATAGGAATAAGCTTCGGGATCATTTTTAGAACCTGCTGGTTAAATAGGACATCCTCTCCCTCATCCTGAGTCCCTGTATGAGGTCCAGCAACATTCCTTCTTTATGGGAGTGGGGATGGACATGGGTAGATTCATTCACTGTGACCTAAGAAGCCTTCTCTTGGTTGGTTTCTGGAATTGGCCCTGAGCTTTTCTGTTGTATCACATCATAGTTCTGCTCCTCAACTGCTTTTTTGCTCACTTTTGTCTGATAATCTCTTTCCTATCTCTGAACCAGAGGCCTTGTTCAAGCCTACCTTCTCTCCCCAGTTAACCCACTGGTCTTCCCACTCTCCATCTTTTCTCCAGGTTCTGAAATCCACTCTCTTCTATCTCCCTCTACTTCTAGGAAGTATTCCTGGACAGCTAGGAAGTGAAGGGGGAGTGTTTTCCCCCTCAAATTCCTTCCCTTAATTATTTCTAGTTAGATTGCATACAACTTACTTTATATATATATTTGTTTATATGTTGTCGCTCTCATTAGACTGTTAAGTTCCTTGCGGGCAAGGGCTGTCTTTTGCCTCTTTTTGTGTCTCCAGCACTTAGCACAGTGCCTGACATATAGTGAATGCTTAATAAATGTTTTCGATTGACTGTTTGAAATTGATCCTTTCCAAATGCTTCCTCCTTCCCTCCATTTGCTAAACTCTTCTGCTAAATGTAATAACTTGCTTTCCCCAATAAAATTCAGTGGACCCTATGTTAATTATTAACTAATTAATACAATTCTCAATTCTTCTGAAATGACAGTTTGATTTAATCCACATGTACAAATATATTTAAATTTTGCAGAAGCCTAATCTAGTATTCTTGTGAAGATTCTAGGGACCTTGCTGACCAATGTGGTTTCCAGGGCATCAGGTGCCTCCTTAGGACTGAGCCAATGGCCCCCAGCCCATGGTCTAAGACTTTCTCCTTTCACTACTTTCTAAGCCTCATTGATCTCTAACTTTTAGAATCAAGCTGTCTCAACATTCCTTAACCCATGAGTTTTTTTACATCCCTAGCTTTAGAGGGCTGTGGTACCCACTGCCCAGTTCAGCCATGCTCTGCTCCTCTGCTGCCATTGCCAAATCCTGCCAACATTGATTGTTTCCTTCCCCTCCTCCCTACCCCCACCATATATTCCAGAGCACACGAATGCCTTTTCTGATGAATTTTTGGTGCGCTGACCAAAGTCTTACATAATCACTGAGTGATGTCTTCCTTCTCCTAAAAGGTAAGGGGAAGAAGTATCATGGGAGAAGTTACTATAAAAATAATAATACATTTATTACCTCCTCCTAGAATAAAGGCTAGTGAACTCTGACACCCATTCAGTTCATCCCCAAAAGTTTATGAGAGACATTCCTTTCATTACATACCTCTAGCCCTCTTACAAACACAACAGGAATGTCAGGATTTAGGCTTGTGAAGAGAGAACAAGAAAATAGATTGGGGTTAATAATATCTCCTTTCTTTATCTAATATTTGTTCATTCTTTTCATGCCTCAAGAAACTGAGTAATCTTTCATATATCCTGACCTGAAGATTAAAAAAAAGGAAAAAAAAGGAAATGTACATGATAATTTTATTATATATTTAAAAGAAATAGCAAATTGTACATAATAGATTTGCAATTTCATGTGCAATAATCTTTTTAATTATACTATGTTGTGGAGATGCTTGTTTTAGTACATAAATTAAAAATAAAATAAATAAAATAAAACAAACTGAGTAATCTAATTTAATCTTTTTAGAAATTACTTTTAGTTTTCAACGTTCAGTTCTATAGAAAAGCTTATAAGCTTTTGAGTTTTAAGTTTTCTCCACCTCCCTCCCCTCCTTCCCAAGACGACATGCGATTGGATATAGGCTCTACATATACATTCATATTAAATATATTTTCACATTAGTCATGTTGTAAAGAAGCATTAGAACCAATGGAATGAACTACGAGAAAGAAGAAACAAAACAAAACCAAACCAAAAAAAAAGAGAGCAAATTGTCTGCTTCAATCTGCTTTCAGACTCCATAGTTCTTTCTCTGGATGTGGATGGCGTTTTCCATCAGGAGCCTTTTGGAGTTGTCTTAGATCATTGTATTTCTGAGAAGAGCTAAGTCTATCAAAGTCTGAGTAATGTAATCTTTTTTTTTTTTTTTTTAATATGAGATTCTTTATTAAATTTTTTTGAGTTACATCTTTTCTCCCCGTCTTTCCCCCGCCCACCACCCCAAAACAGCCATCCCAGTTTTTCCCCCCTCCCCCAGTCTATTCTCTCCTATGTCACTTTTTGGTAGGGCAGAATGGAT
>CM053584.1:132628561-132647655 GCA_028627135.1 Pseudochirops cupreus
AAGATTAGCTTTTAATGAAAATCCTGAGTTCTCTAGTAATGGGACCTGGGGTTTTGGTAATGTTCTATATTTGCACTGTGCCTAATCTCTAAGATAATTTCAGGATTATAGGATTTAGTGTTGAAAGGGTTCTTAGAGGTCATTCTTAGAGGTCAACCCCAATTATTTTACAGATGAAAAGGCTAAAATCTAGAGGGATGAAGTGACACATGGTCAAGGTCACACAGTTGGGTTCAGATCCTCTGACTCTAAATCTAGGGTTCTTTTGACTGGAGATGTATCATTAATTATTAGCTTTACAGAATGACTAAAGTGTAATCACAGGATCTCCACGATGGAGCAGATCTCAGAAGACAACAAGACCAACCTATATCTGAGCAGTAATCCCTTCTTCATCAAATACATCTCTTGCAAGTGGTGGTCCAGCCTTCACTTGAACACTTCCATTGATGAGACGAGGAACTCAACCACCTCCCAAAGTAACCTGGTCCACTTTTGCTCAGCTCTACCTGGCAGGAAGTTTTCCTTTACCTGGTGCCTAGATTTGCTTCTCTGTAACTTTATTTCAGTACTCATAGACTTCTCCCCATATGGGGCAGTCAGAATAAATCTATTGTATCCTCTATATGACAGTTCTTTAAAATATTTAAAGACATAATAATAATGATAGTTAGCATTTGTATAATGTTGTCAAGTTTCCTAAGTGCCTTACAGATGTCTCATTTTATCCTTACAACAAACCTGTGAGGCAGGTGCTATTATTATTCCCATTTTATAAATGAGGAAGCTGAGGCAGATTTAAGTGACTTACCTCGGGCCCTACAACTAGGAAGTGTCTGAGGCTGAATCTGAACTCAGGTCTTCCTGATTTCAGATCTAGTGCTCTATCTACCATGCCATACAATTGCCATATGTATCATGTTTCCCCTTAAGTCTTCTCTTCTCCAGACTAGATAGTCTTATTCCCTTTAATGGAACATGGTTTGACGTTTTTTCCAGGTCTTTCTTATTGATTTCCTCTGAACATTATAGAGATTGTCAACTTTCCTCCTAAATGTGGCCCCAGGAACTGAATGGATTAGATATGATCTAATTGGGGTACAGTTGCTGTTGTTCAGTTGTTTTCAGTTTTGTCCAACTCTTTGTGGGACCCACCCTCCTTTTTAAGTTTTCATGGCAAAGATACTAGAGTGGTTTGCCATTTCCTTCTCCAGCTCATTTTATAGATGAGGAAACTGAGACAGAGTTAAGTGACTTACACAGGGTCACACAGCCTGTAAGTGTCTGAAGTTGGATTTGAACTCGTCTTCTCTAGCCACTGTACCACTTAGCTGCCCAGTACAGCAGGGCTATCACTTCCATCACTCTGGACACTGGACCTTTCTTCATCTATTAGCTTTGTTGGCTGCCCACATCATGGTGTTGCTTTATTGAGTTCACAGTTCACTTAAAACCTCAGATACTATTGTCTGGCTACAGCCCCTACCTGTACTTGGCATATTTTTAAAATTCAAGTGTAGGACTTTACATTTATTCTCACTCAGTTTAATTGTATTTAATTTGCCCCGTCCTTCTAGGCTGCTTAGATGATTTTGTAGACTGACTCTGATTTCTAATGTGTTAGTTATCCTTTCTATGATTCTGCAAACATGATTGATTCCTTGGGCTACAAAATTATTTGTTCTTGACATAGGGGCGTTTCTGATATCTTGGCTGAGAGTGGGTGGGAAAAAGGGTCAAAAGTTAGTCTTTGCCGATGAGCTAACAATTTTGCCTGGGAGGGGCATGTTGAAGTGTGTGTGTGTGTGTGTGTGTGTGTGTGTGTGTGTGTGTGTGTGTGCTTAAGATTACTATAACTAGTAATGTCCTCTCTACTCTCATCCAGACTTTGTCCCCCTCCCTCCACCCTATCCTCTCAGGAATGTTTAAAGAGAAAGAGAGCCTGGGTTAGGCTTATTAAACCAAAGAAGGTAAGAGTTTAAAAACATCACAGAAGATAACTAGTCCAACTTTTTCATTTTACAGATTGGGAAACTGAGGCCCAGTGAGGGGAATTGCTTCATCTGAGGTCACACGGAGAAATTAAGAATTGGAAAGGACCTAAGAACACATCTCATCCAGCACCCGAAAAGAGAATCCGTTCTACAGCTCAGGCAACAAGTCATCCAGCCTCTATTTGAAGACCTCCAAAGAGTGGGATCCCACTACTTCCTGAGGCAGCCCTTTGTGCTCTTTGGACAGCTCTCCAGTTGTTGGGAAGATCTTTCTTCTATTAAGCCTAAATCATCATCCCTTCCGCTTTCACCCGCCGGCTCCTACTACTGCCCTCTGGGGCTAAACAGAACTCATCTCCTCCCTCTTTCACATGACATCTCTTCTAAGACCTGAAGATAGTTATCAAGTTACACAGGAGTAGAACTGGGACACGAACCCCAATCCAGGTAGGAGGCCCTCACATATCTGCATCTGATTTACTGGTAATGATTTCTTCTGGAGAGTGGCATCTCTGCTTAGGCAATTTTCAGGTCAACATATGTTCACTTCTAGTCATTGTCCATTAGGCCATCTCTACTTTTCTCATTCCTTTTTATTCACCATAGGTAGAAGATTCCAAGGTTATTAGCATCTATTGAGCACCCTCCTGGGTGCAGAGCACTGTGCTAATTGCTGAAAAGACAATCCCCATCCAATTCATGAGTTTACCAGATCATAACTCACCTTAAGCCTCTTTCTACTTTGCATTTATATATAACATTTGAAAGCTGACGAAGTGCTTTCATATCTGCTCTCTCATTTGAGCCCCATAGCAGTTTTATGAAGTAGAAAGATGGTATCATTCCTATTTTACACAGGAGGAGACCCCAAGGTTCAGAGAACTGACTTTCCTGAGGTCATACAGAGCAAGAACTCACACCTAGGCATTCCAGATCCGAGCCCAGTGTTCTCTCTATGGTACAATGTTTCCAAGTCTCCTGAGTACAGTTTCATTGTCACTGTTGTCCCTAGGAGAGTCAGCTCTAGGACTGAGCCACCAACACGTATGCCTGTGATCTTGACCTAAATGATGCACAAAGGTGAACAAAACTTAACCCTTCTCTTCTTCTCATCATTCTCTCACCCATTCTGCCTTCTTCTCTTCCCTTTTTCCTTTTATTTCTCTCTCTTCTTCTTTTCTTCCCTTGATCTATTCTTTTTCCTAGTCTGACTCTATGAGTGAACAGAAGAGAGGGAGAGGACTGCCTATGCAGTATGATTTAGAAGGGCACCTTACTCCCCAATATCCACCAGACCCTAAAATTCTCCCCATCTAGGTATCTTGAAGACTTTTTTGATCCTCAAAAGTTCCCCATAAAATACAAGTCTCCCTTGGGAAAAGCAGTATTCAGTATTTGTTGTAAAGTTATGTTTGACCCTTTGAGACCCCATAGACTTGTCCGTGGGGTTTTCTTAACAAAGACACTAGAATGGTTTGCCATTTCCTTCTCTAGTCTGTCCCCATTTTATAGATGAGGAACCGAGGCAAATAGGGGTTAAGTGGCTTGCTCAGGGTCACACAGCTAGTAAGTGTCTGAGACTGGATTTGAATTCAGATCTTCCCAACTCCAGGTCGGTGCTCTATCCACTACACCACCTAATTACTGTTGTGATTGTTTAGTTGTTTTCAATCATATCCAACTCTTCTTGCCCATTATTGAGATCTTCTTGGCAAAGATACTGGAGCGGTTTGCCATTTCCTTCTCCAGCTCATTTTACAGATGAGGAAACTGAGGCAAACAGGATCTCATACAGCTATTAAGTGTCTGAGGTCAGGTTTGAACTCAGGTCCTCCTGACTTCAGGGCCAATGCTCTATCTACTGTGCCACTTAGCTGCCTCACCACCTCGCCACCCACTCAGTATTTAGGCCCAGTTATTAGCTAATATTTTCCTGTGGGTTAGCCGACAGGTAGTTAAGACACTGTCCCTATAGAAATGGGACACAGTGTAAATGGGAAGGAGAGACAGGAGAGCTGGAAGGGGAGGTTGGCAGTTATTGCAGACCTCACTTTACCGCCTTCACTGTTTCCCCCAAGGCCAGCTTTGCTTCTGACCTTCTCCTCTTTGTTTTATCAGAGTCCAGGAAAAACCTTTTAAAATCCTTCTCTCCTCTCTAATCATAATTTGGTTAGAAATCATTCTCACTTCCCTTTCTGCCCCCCACTCTGTTCTAATGCACATGCATTCAAGCACCAATTTTTAAAAAAGGTTCATCCTTTTAAAGGTAACATGACTTCGGGGAAAATGTGCTGGATTTGGAGTCAGGAGATTAGGTTCAAATACTGCTTCAGATACTCATTATGTAACTATGGACAAGCCAAACCTTCAGAACCTCAGTTTCCATAGCTGTAAAATAGCAATAATCATACTTGCATGGCTATTGTGATTTTTGAACTCCTGTAACACATTGTTTGGAGATTCATTTGGGATTCCCATAAACTGCTTTGTGCACCTCAAGTCTCTTCCCTCTCTAATCCATCCTTGACACAGCTGACAAAGTGGTTTCTCCTATGTATAGATCTGCGTCGTTTTTCCACTCAATAAACTCCAATGGCTTCATATCAGCTCTAGAATAAAATATATTATAAAGTCTTCTGTTTGGCTTTTAAAACCCCTCACACCTTGGCTTCAACCTACTCCTTTCAAACTCAAAACATATTACTCTTTCTCCCACATTCTTCTCTTTAGCTGTGTTTTTTGTCCCTAACATGTGATGCTCTGTCCCTCATCTCCATATTTGTGCGCTATGCACTCCCTTCTTACCGCCTACTTGCAGCTACCTTTGGTGTAAAACCTTTCCTGCAGGCCCCCCCCCATAGTGATTATCCTCCTTAAATTCCCTTACATTTGTTTGGTTATTTATATATGCATATGTATATGTGTATATAAGTATATATGTGTATATTCATCTTGGGAAGGCTTGGCACACATATATAAAAAAGTCATCAATCAGTCAATCAACAAGCTTTTACTAAGAGACTACTACGTGCCAGATCCTCTGTTAGGCACTTAGGGTATAAAGACAAAAGTGAGGTAGTCCTTACCCTCAAGGAGATTGCTGTATTCTATAAGGCAAGCATTTTTCAAACCCTTACTAAGTGCTGGTCACTGTGCTTAAGAGCTGGTGAGGATGGAGGTTCGAGGGTGAGCAGGTACAGAGGGAAGATGCAGGGGAGGTGTGGTAGCAAAAGTCAGAAATTCACAAGCACAGCTGGGAGGAGAATGAAGGTTGACCTTCCTGGACTCCCCAAAATTGAAGTAACAGCGTTATCTACCTCTGTCTCTGTCTCTCTGTTTCTCTTTCTCCCTTCTCTCTCTCTCTCTCTCTCTCTCTCTCTCTCTCTCTCTCTCTCTCTCTCTCTCTCTCTCTGTCTCTGTCTCCCTGTTGGATCAAGCCTTCCCAAGATGACTATGAACTACTAAAAGCAGCGATTATTTCTGATACTTCTTAATGTTATTTGAGCTGGATCTTAAAGGATGGGTAGAATTTTTTTTCTTCAGAAGACAAATAAAATTTATTACAATCATAAATGTGTTCTGAATAAATAAATGGCCTCAATTCTATCAATAAATGAAAAAAAATACAAGAGGCATTAATAGAGAAACCTCATTATTGTATTCTTTTATACAAACAGATATAGCTAGATGGAATCAGTTGCAGCGAGGTTTTCTCTCATACTCATTCTGTGATATTTGTCTGAAGGCTTTCAAATGTTTTGAAATTTTATATAGATTCACTCTGGTAAGAATTCTCTTATGTTGAAAAAGGTTTTAGTAATTACTGAAGGCTTAGAATTCAACAGGTGGAAATGGAATGGTTTGGAAGATAACATTCTGGCATTGAGAATGCTGGGAGTGAGGATGTAGAGGCAGATGCAAGACAGTTTAGGGTGGTGGTTAATGGTATAATTCAGCTTGTGTAGAGAGCCTTCGGTTTCAGACTAAGCTAAGAGCAGTCTATGGAGTTGGGGTTTTATTCAGGAAGCTATAGCAAGCCATTGAAATGTTTTGAACATAGTTGTACATGGTTGGTTCTCTACAATGCAGGGCAGATGTCAGGAACTGATAGTCTTAGAGAGTTGCCTAGAACACTGAGAATTTTAAGTGATTCACATATGCATAGTTAGTAAGTGTCAGAGGTTGAATTCAGGTCTTCCTGGTTCAGAGGTAAATTCTTTATGCATACCCCATAAGAATAATCTGATAGTTCTTGATATAACATATTCCCAAAGAGATGTCATTGGTGGTGCCTGGAGTGGCAATCTTAGTGTTGGAATTAGGAGGAATGATTCATGCTGGGTACAGTCAATCTCACTAGGACATTATCGTGAGGCTTATTCAATTGAATTCCATTCCATTCAACAAAGGTTGGTTAAGAAATTGCACTCATTGCTAGCAACTGAGACTACAATGACAAAAAAAATATAAGCTGTCAAAGATCTTACGCAGTCTACTACTCCAAAAGTATTAATTTGCTGAGCACCTACCGTATATACCCACCCCTTTGCTTATAACTTTGGTTAATACAAAGAAATATCACATATTGTCAATAAATGCCCTGGAGAATACAATCTAGATGGAGATACCTGACATAATCATATACAAAGATATCTAATCATATAAGGCAGTGTATAAGAATATGATAGCAGTGTGTCTAGACCAGAGGTATCAAACAGGAGTTGCCAAGGGTCCAATATGGCCAGCAACATGCCTTAGTCCAATCCAAAACAGATTAAAATCAATTGGAAAATATCTAACAAAATCAATAAAAATACAATAAGACATAGAGAATGTTGATTTGTGGTTTTCTAAGTCAGTAGGGATCCTTATGTGCAGTTTAGTGGCGCACACTATTTGAGTTTAATGCTACTGACCCAGTCCAATTTGGAAACTGAGACCCAGAGAAAGGAAATAACTCACAAAGTCATATAAGTAGTAACAGACAGACCTAGGATTTGAACTCAGGTCCTCTACTCTTTCCACGACTTCACAAGTTTCTTATTCCTTTGTATCTAATCAATTGCTAAGTTCAGTCTTTTCAGCTTCTTGAATACGTCTCACATTTTCCCTTTTCTTTCCACTATCATTGCTACCATCTTTGTTCAAGCTCTTTCTCATCTTTACTATTGTAACAATAAGTAACTATGGGGACTCCCTGGATCCTTTCCTTCCTCTCTCCAATCCATCCTTCACATCACTTGCCAGAGCCCAAGACATCATTACTTCTTTTCTCAAAAGTCTTCAGTGTCTTCCTATTGTCTATTAAATAGAATGGAAACAACCTCACCCTCTATAACCTGGCTTCAAGCTACCTTTCCACCCATTTTGCATAGAATGGTTAGTCCAGTATCAGTCTAACCAGTCTACTCATTGTTTCTCAGTCTTATGCTGTCCTCCCTTGCCTACGTGACTTTGAACAAATTGATTAGTCTCTCTTCATCACAATGTGAATTTTGACATATTTTCCTCACTCTAAGAAGCTAATGACGTTCATGAAATGGAAGATTCTGGGAAATCAACCATTAGCATTTTCATTGTGAAATTATAGCTTCTTATAGGCTCTGTGACCTTGTAGAAGTCATTTAATCTTTTTTTTTTTTGGGTGAGGCAGTTGAGGTTTAGTGACTTGACTAGGGTTACACAGCTAGTAAGTGTCAAGTGTCTGAGGCTGGATTTGAACTCAAGTCTTCCTGAATCCAGAACTGGCGTTCTATCCCTGTGCCATCTAGATGCCTCATAAGTCATTTAATCTTGCAGGGCCTCAGTTTTCTTTGTAAATGAGAGTATATGGACCACATAAGTTCTAAGGTTCCTACATCTTGCTCTGAATCTATGATCCTATCATTTTAGAAAGTATGCGTGGCTTACAAACTCAGGAATTTTCTAGACTGTTTTATTTGTTTTCCTAGGTTTTATAACTTTTTATTTGCATATTTTAAAAAGTATACATTCAAATTGTTAAAATCATTTGACCAAAAAGCCTCCTCAAAATCAAAGGTCGGCACTCATTCACACTATCTTACAGTTTGCCAGGACCTTGGTTTTGTATTTTGCTCCCTGGAAGTTCCTTCACCACCATAGAAGTTGTCTTCATGTGTCCAAGATAAAAAACAGTGACGTGGGGACATGGAAAGGCATTATTCCTTCATTTTAGTGCCCATCACTCTTTATTCTCTGGATTTTGAAAGGAGCAGTAAAGTCTTTTAAGCTTCATATAATCTCTGTGCATCTTATATTATCAATGGGATGTCAACAAAGCACTTAGCACAGTGCTTCACCCCTGCATGGTAGGTGCTCAGTAAACACTCCCTTACAACGTATAATATTGAAAAGAAGATGAAGAAGAAGGCAATGCATGTGGGATGATGTACCATGCATAGTGGAAGGACAGATTTTATTATGATTTCCTCGCCTGCTTCTCTAGTCCATTTGTTTCTTTGAAGGTAATACTGTTTTTCTCTTGCTTTTCTGCCTTCTTCAATCAAGATATAGCTACTAGGGGCACACAATCCCTGTCTGGGATACTCAATCACAAAACTAGAGCTAATGAGCCCACCACTGATGTGTTTCTTTTACAAGTTAGCCCTAGGATTCATGAGTTCAAAACAAAAGATGTTTTAGAGCTAGAAGGGGCTTCTGAGACCATATAGTACAGCACCCTCATTTCGCAGGTGAGGAAACCAGAGGAGTTAAGTGACTTACCCAAGATCACATAGATTACAAAAGAGAGATACTGGATTTGAACCTAAGTCCTCTGAGACTTCTGTGAATGGGACTTCAGCATAGTTCTATGACTCCAGATCTAGTGATCTGTCCACCAAGTTTAGTCAATAAGGGTAATGAAGGAGTAAGAGAAGGTCCACTTATGCACACATGGATCACCCCAAAATCAGTAGAGAAGAGCATGTATAATGGGAATACATTTGGCCAGAGAATATACATGGAGGGCTTACATCAAAGGAGCGTATGTAACTAGGAAATATATGTGAAAAGATGTATGTCAAGAACCCATGTGGCCAGAGTGGAGGGCACATGTGGAGGGCACGTGCATCAAACATGTTGAGATTTGGGGCTGCCTAGAATATGTGAAGTTACCATATTTCTGCATCTCAGCCACATTTGTTTTGTGAAATATTTGCAGAGTAAACAGTAATTCATGGAATGTATTTACATCCCCTCAGTGGCTGCTCTGAGTGCCTCTTTATCTAGCTTTGCCCCCAATTTTTATGGCACTATCCTCCTTTCCAAAGTTTAGAGGCAAAACAAGGGGAAGCCTGTTCTATGTCCTGATGTCTTATTGTAGCATGGGTTTGTTTCACTTAAGGAAAATGGTGGCACGGTGGATAGAGCTCTGGACTTGGAATCAGGAAGACTCATCTTCCTGAGTTCAAATCTGTCCTTACACATTTACACACATGTGACCCTGGGCAAGTCACTTATCCCTCACTTTGCTTCAGTTTTTCCTCTGTAAAATGAGCCAGAGAAGGAAATGACAAATTACTCCAGTATCTTTGCCAAGAAATCTCCAGATGGGACCATGGAGAGTTGGACAAGAATGACTGAATAAACATAGCAAAAAGAATGAAAGTCCAAATGGAAACAAAAACTCAGAGACAGTTATTTATTTTTAAAAATCTAAATGGAAGGATTCACCCCCGGGAATCTTTAAAACACCTAGCGTCTGTCCCCAGCGAAGCTAAAATATGGTTTATTTAAAATATTATATGCACAGAAATGTGATTGCACTTGATGGTTTGGGAGTGATCCAGATGCATAAAGCAAGGGTCGCCTGTACAGTATCTTCACAGAATCTCAAAACTGGAAAGGACTACACAGACCATTGAGTTAAACTAGATTCGGACGAGAATCCCCTTTCCAGTATCCCTAACAAATAGTCATTCAAATTTTGCTTGAAGATGTCCAGTAAAGAGGAACCCCATTATCTCAGGCAGTTCATTCCATTTTGAAGTAGTTCTAATGGTTGGAAAGTTGTTCCTGAAGTTAAACCTAAATTTACCTCTTTGTGACTTCTATCCTCTTATTCTGCCTTCTGGGGCCAATCAGAAAAAAAAATTTAATTCTTCTTCAATGCAACAACATTTTAAATATTTGAGGACAGCTCAAATATTATCTCCCAAGTCTTCCAGACTGAACATTCTTATGTTTTTGCTATCCACTTGGTACTTGGGTATTTCTGTGGGTGAATGATTTCTTCTGTAAGGACATTCCTCCTCAGAAGCAGATTTCAGCCCTGTAAATCTAGTCTAGAAGTTTTAGCCAATGTCTTGAAGGTCTTTTCCTGTTGTTGTTTTTTTAATATCTCAGGGACAAAAGTGTATCCCTTGAAGCTAGCCACTCTGTCATCTCTCCTTCTTTCCCTCATGTTGTTTTCTCATATACACATGCAGAAATGACTTATTCCTTTTACTCTTTGTATGTAAGCCATCAAAACCACTCCCGACAACAGTGTTTTGTTCAAAAGCAAGGAGGCCAGTAGATCACCAAGTGCAGGGAAGGCGGTAAGGTGTAAGGCAACTAGAAAGATAAGGTAGGAAGGGACCAACCTACAAAGAACTTATAATGACAAGCAGAGGATTTTGTGTTTGATTATGGAGAGGATAGGGAGCCATTGGAGTTTATTGAGTAGGGGGTTGATGTAGTTTGACCTGTACTTTAGAAAAATCACTGACAGTTGATTGGAGGATGGACCCAAGTCTAAGCCCAGTTCACTGTATTATCTGTAGGACCTATCCTAGATATGCATTTTGATGGATTTACTCAATGGGTGGTTCATGCAATTGCATTATTGCATGGTGTAAGCATGGGGAATCTGTGACCTTGAGGCCACATGTGGCCCTCTAGGTCCTCAAGTGCAGCCCTTTGACTGAATCCAAACTTTACAGAACAAATTCCCTTAATAAGAGGATGTGTTTTGTAAAACTTGGACTCAGTCAAAAGGCCACACCCAAGGACCCAGAAGGTGACTGCCTTGAAGCCACAGGTTCCCCACCCCTGGCTCTGGACAATATGAAACCTCTCTCTCACACTCTATAGCCTGACAAGACTATTTGAGGTCTACTTGACTTGGTATCTCTGTGCCTTTATACTGGCTGTGCCCCTTGCCCACAATGCTTTTCTTCGTTACTTCTGCTTCCAGGGGTGGCATCTTTTTTTCCAGTCCTGAAAACTGAAGCAGATGAGTCCGGTCAGAAGCAAATGTTGACTTTGGAAGCAAAATCCATCCCCAGGTGAAATCAGAACCACATGGATCCCATACTGTGGGTAGGAGACTTTCAGAGTGACTTGAAATCAACTAAAGGCAAAAGGCCCTGAGTGTTATGGGGTCATGGTTTGTACCATGGAGATGATCAACACCTGAGATATTCTGCACAAAGAAGAACTGATGTCACATTTAATCTACGGTATTTCAACAGAAAGTACCATCTCCGGCAGGTAGATTAAGAATCCGTCCCAATTCTCTCTGACACCACTGCCTGGGTTTAGCTCCCTTAATCCACCCTAAATCTGCTCCAGATCTGCAAATGGGAGGG
Source organism: Pseudochirops cupreus (assembly GCA_028627135.1). Taxonomy (NCBI): domain Eukaryota; kingdom Metazoa; phylum Chordata; class Mammalia; order Diprotodontia; family Pseudocheiridae; genus Pseudochirops; species Pseudochirops cupreus. The sequence goes on from CM053584.1 coordinate 132,640,149, forward strand.
TGAAAGGGATAAAGCCCACACTATCCCTCCTAGGTACAGAGTACGAGATTTCCAAGGAGATAATTAATCAGTCTTTCAGGTGCCAGGCCAACTTACCCATCCCTCCTCTCCAAACCTTCTATGATCTGTTTCCCCTGCTCACCTACAAATTTAGTCCATTTGGATGCACCATAGTTGCCAAATCCTAACATGTCCAGGGAAGAATAGACTGCATTTTGAGGTCTCTCTTCTAGTCAGTTTGGAAAAGGGGTTTTTGGGTTAGGAAGACAGTTAGGATTGTAAATGCCAGACTCTTCTTTCCCTAGGGTGTGTGTGTGTGTGTGTGTGTGTGTGTGTGTGTGTGTGTGTGAGAGAGAGACAGAGAGAGACAGAGAGACAGAGAGACAGAGAGACAGAGAGAGAGTCTTTAAGTTGTATCATTCTTTTAAAAATGCTGTGTGGATTGAAGTAGTGTCCTTGGAGGTACTCAAACAAAAGCTGGCTGGCTCTTTGGGAGCACTGTATGTAAGAAACAATACATCCAGCGAGGTGGGACAGTTCCGCCATGGTCCTGGAGTCAAGAGGACCCGAATTCAATTCTAACCTCAGACATTTTTTAACTGTGCAATTCTGGGGAAGTTCCATAACTTCTCTTTGCTCATCGATAAAATACTAACAGCTAGAATTTAAATTGCTCTACAGGGCTGGCAAAATGCTTTACAAATATCTCATTTTAGTACTTATAACAACCCTGCGAGGTAGGTGCCATTATTATCCCCATTTTACTGATAAGAAAACTGAGACAGGCATATGTTAACAATAGCACCACCGCCCAGAATTATTGAAAAGATAAAAATGAGGGGCAGCTAGGTGGCGCAGTGAATACAGCCCCGGCCCTGGAGTCAGGAGGAGACCTGAGTTCAAATTTGACCTCAGATACCTGACACACTTACTAGCCGTGTGACTTTGGGCAAGTTACTTAACCCCAACTGCCCTCCAAAAAGCAAAAAAGAAAAAAAAAGAAAAAAAAAAAGAAAAGCTAAAAATAAGATATTTATAAAGCACCTCACCTCGAAGCACTTTATAAATGCTAGCTATTATTCTTATTCATGCATTGGAAAGGAAGTTGGACTGGAAATGGCCTTTCAAGTTTCTCCCAGTTCTGAGATTGTATGACTCTATGATACCATTAATAATTGGCCAGAAGTTAATATTTCACAAAATCACAGACTTGGAAGGATCTTCGGAAGCCAACACTGTGCCTGGACCAGCATCCCCTCTCTAACATTCTCCAAAAATAGTCATCCAAGGACCTGCTTGAATATTTATCGTCGTCATTGTCATCATCATCATCATCATCACTACAATTGGGATTAAGTGACTTGTTTAGGGTCACACAGCTAGTAAGTATCTGAAGCCAGATTGAACTCAGGTCCTCCTAACTCAATGGTAAGTGTTAATGTGTCACTTCGAGGCCCCCCCCCCCCCCTTTGAATACTTTTAATGAGAAGCAGCAGGGGGTATATAGTGGACAATTCTGGGCTTGGTGTTCAGACCCGAGTTCAAATTCTACTGCCTACATTGACTTATTCTTTGACCCTGGACAAGCCACTTTATTTCTTTGAGCCTCCGATTACTTACCTCTCAGACTTGTTGATCACAGATCGAATGAGATAATGAAAGGATGTAATGTGTTTTGCAAACTTAGAAGAGCTATCTAAATGTCAGCTGTTATTAGTGTCAGGAAGCTCACTCCCTTCTGAGGCAGCTTATTTGTTTTATTAAACATATCCAACAGAGTCCAACACTGAGTCCTAACACTGAGCCTTGAAGGGGAAGGGAAGGGAAAAAGGAATAAGCCTTTATATAGGATGGTAGTACATGAGTGACAGATAAAGCGCTGTACCAAGTGCTTTACAAATATCATCTCATTTGATCCTCAAAACAACTCTGGGAGGTATGTGCTGTTATTATTCCAATTTTTCAGTAGGAAAAAAAACCTGGCAGACAGTGGTTAAGTGAGTTGTTCAGAGTCACAGAGCTAGTAAGTGTCTGGAGACTGAATTTGAACTTAGACCTATCCTGACACCAAGTCCAGCACTCTATCCCCTGAGCCACCTACATGCCTCTAAGACTATGGAAGATAATCATTACATGTTTATTGAATCAATAAATGAATAATCAAATAAGTGGTCAATGAATCCCTAACTAGATAATGAAAAATATTGAGAAACTAGGGACATATTCCGGATGGACAGAAAGAGGTAATGGGGGGAGTTTAAGAAACACATCACAAGTTGTACAAAGGCATGATAAAATGATGATTCCGTTATTGAGATATCTGCTTGAGTTCTCTCCCTACCAAGAACAGATGAGGTAATGACTTCTTGACTTGTTCAACGATAATTTAATCTTTCAAAAAGTGGAGGAACCCACCAGGAGAACACTAGATTTCGTTCTCACTGCCATGGAGGGACTTGTTGCTGAGGTGGAAATAGTGGGAAATAGTTGGAAGGAAGTGATTGCTCCATCCTGAAATTTGGTGCAGAACAGGATAGGATCTCTGAGCTTAATCTCACAGGCATCTTCAGTTTTGGTAAAAACAGGTTTCATTAAATTCAGGGGAGGGAGGGGGGAAATAGGCTTAAGATTCCATGGAATAATATGCTTCAGGGAAAGTCACCTCAAAGGGAATGCTAAAAAATGAAATTCAGAAGGCACAAAAGGGAAAAAGAAATCCCAATTAGGACAAAAACTGGGATTAGTCTGAAAAGGTCAATGTGAATGTGCAGGCAATTCACCAAATTAAAGAAAGAAAGCCATAGAAAATGGAAGGAAGTACACATAATAGAAGATATATATAAGAGGGAAACCCAGTCATATAACATAGTGCAGGAATGCCAAAACTCAGAATGAATTGAAGATGGTGAAGGAAATGTAAGGGCAACAAAAAGGAAGAAAAAAAGGGGGTCAAAGAAGAGATTGGACATTTCCTTGGGGTGGATGAAATAATTGTCAATAATAATAAGGGTCACTCAATTCTTATTTCATTTCTTTTTTTTTTTCAGCTAAGGAGAATGGCCTTTGCACCAGAAATGACAGAACAAAGTGGCTAATAGGAAGTTGATACCCAAGATAAGGAAGGAAATAATTTGAGAGCACCTAATTGCTCTTGAAAAGAACCATGAAGAGGGTGAAGAGCCTTGAGTCTATGACATATGAGGATTGAATTAAGGATGTTAGTTAGCATGCTTAGCATGGAGAATCTCTTCGGTCCCATTGGGCAGAAATGGGAGTAACACAAAGATGTTGCAAAAAGGCAATGTTAGGCTTCGCATAAGGGAAAAATTTCCTACAATCAAAATTAATCAAAATAAGAATGAGCTGCTGTGAGAGGTAATGGATTGCCTTTTCTTGGAAGTCTTCAAGAGTGTGGATGTCATTTGATGAGAATGTGAGTGGAGCTTCCTTTAATGTAAGGATTGAACTAGATGGACACTGAAGTTTCTTCCAGCTCTCAGAAACCAGTGTTCTTTCCATGTCAAAGCACAGATTTTCCTATCATTCCTTTTTTTCTTTTTGGAGGGGGGAAGGTAGGGCAATTGGAGTTAAGTGACTTGTCCAAGGTCACATGGCTAGTTTTGTGTTAAGTGTCTGAGGCCAGATTTGAACTCAGGTCCTCCTGACTCCAGGGCCAGTGCTCTACTCACTGTACAACCTAGTCATCCCCTCCTATCATTCTTGAATAACTTTTACTTCTAGGTCACCCACTACAAAGCTTAGATACCCCAATGCTTTCAGCAGTGGCAAAAATGGGTTCCATTCAGTTGATTCTGTGTCTTCCAACCAAGGCAGGGACTCCTTGGATGAATTACTCATAAGCAGGCAGCTGCCCCAGGGAGGCTTGCAAAAGAGGGAGGTTCTAGTAATGAGGGTGAGGGTGGCAAGTAATTTGCAGAATTGCAGGTGGATTACACTTTGTTAAGGAGATAATTGGGATTGCAGAGATGGGACTGTTCCCACTTCCTCTGGGCAGGACTTCCCAGCTCTATAAAGGGGCTCTTGCTGACACCACAGCCATCCATCAGCCACCTGGTCCTCATCTGCGTTGGAGCATCTGGTGAGTTTGAGATTTTTCAAGGCTAATCTTGGGGTTTGAATTTCTCTTGGAGGCTGAAGGGCAGAGAAGTCAGTCTGATTGAGCAGAGAGAGCCCTGGCCTGGGAATCAGAAGTCCAGGGTTCTGGGTTCTAGTCCTTGCTCTGCCTCTAACTAGTTGTGGAACCTTGAGGAAGTCACTTACCCTCTTTTGGGGTGAGTTTCTTCCTCTATATAAGGTCTTTAGTAGTCTATTAGTGACCTTGTGTCCTGGAAGGTCAGGAAATGCTTTTGCCCTCTTTCTGTATCCCCAGTGCTTAATATAGCATCTGGCACATAGTAGGCACAGGCACTTACATGTTTATCAACTGACTGCTCATTGTATGTTTCTATGAAATACCACAACTAGATAAATTCATATTAAATAGTTGTGAAAAGAGGGAGGAAGATTAGACAATGTTCAAGATTCCCTTTTGATCTGAATCTTCTTCCTTTGTTCAACGAGGCTTATAAGATTGGTTGTCTGGTTTGGGGTGTTCATGAAAAGGTTGTTGAAGAGTCTTAATAGACTGTTTTTGTTGGCTTGCCTGTGGGTAGTCTTGAAACATACTTTGTACAAGAAGTGAAGAGGCTCAGGAAAATCTAGGAAGAACCTTGAACTAAAAGATGCTTTAGAAGGTGATGGAACTCCATCACCTTTAGAAGAGTCCAGTGGTCAGAGCAGGAGCTGTCCTTGGGCCATCAGAGTCACCTTTGTGAGGGCAAGCTCCTGGGGCAGCACGGGAGCCTCTGGTATTGTCTCCGTACATCTTGTGACATATAAGGACCTGTGGTGGTGGTGATGATGATCTTGTGGATTTATCATGAATTAGTCAGAATTTCAGGGACTTTGGTTCTTTTCCTTCAATATTTTATTGATGCCCAGAAATCATTTATAAAATCATAGAGCCATTGAGCATTCATTCAGCAAACATTTATTTTTAATTCTCTTAGAGGTGTCAGGGACCTTTCATATCATCTGGTCTATCCCCACCCCCTTCATTTTTCAGGCAAGGACACTGAGGCTCAGAGAAACCTTCCCCTCTATGGTTACTTTTCTTAGACTGTGTGTGTATTCTATATATACCAATTTATGTACTTGTTTTCTCCCCCATTATAATGTGAACTTTTTGAGGGCATGGATGTATTTCTGTCTTTCTTTGTATTCCTAGAACTTAGCAAAGTTCCTGGTACACAGTAAGAGTTTCCTCAGTGCCTCTTGATTGACTGACTCAGAGACATATGTTCTATTTTCCAGAGCAATGTTTCTTCCTCTGTCCGACATGTCCAACCTTCTCATTTTATAAAAGGGAAACAGATCCAGAGAAGTGGAAGAAATTGCTCACTGTTCCTATAGATTACTTGTGGTATTTGTTACCATTATGAACTGGGGATTCCTAAGATATTTAGAAAATGAATTGAGGACAGAGAGAAATTAGCTAGAGGGAGCAAGGAGTAGATGAGCACTGAAAAGTGGAAGACAGGGGAACGCCATTGGAATTAGAAGAATAACAAGAAAAAATCCCCCCCAACATCCACAATTTCATTGGTATGAAGATTCTCTCCTGGCTGTCCATACCTCAATCCATGGTTTCTATAAGTTGCTGTGGCTTCTAAAATTTAACACCTACTGAAAAGACTGAGCTTAACTTGGCAGGTCACTCACAAATCATCGATTGCTTGTCCTGGTTTAGAATCCTTTCCAACTATGAAGGACCTGCTAGAACTTGGACTCCTTATTTTAGGCATTGGGACTCAATGGTAACTTTTCTGTGATGCCATTCTGGGGGAAGGATGTGAGGGGAGAAATTATGACATCAACTCATTTTATAGCACTTTACAGTTTATATGGAGTTTTCCTCATATAACAGCACCATGAAGTAAGTAGATAAATAGGGTGATATTATTATGCCTACTTTGGGGACAGAAAAACCAAGTCCAAGAAAAATTAAGTGACTTGCACAAATCACACAACTAGTGGTTGTCAGACCCAAGATTTGAATTTAGGTCTTCTAACTCCAAGTCAAGTAGCATTTGAAACCCTAAAATTTAACCCAAGATTTCTAAGATCAGACTTAGTTGAACAGGAGGGTTCAGACCATCCTGCCCTTAAAAGTACGTGACTGTGAACACTGTCTTCTGTTTCTTTCAGATTCACTAAGATCCAGGAAAGATGTCCTACCAGTATCAGGAGCAGTGCAAACAGCCTTGCCAGCCTCCTCCCAAGTGCCCGCAGCCTTGCCAGCCCAAGTGCCCTGAGCCATGCCCTCCCAAGTGCCCACAGCCTTGCCAGCCCAAGTGCCCTGAGCCATGCCCTCCAAAATGTCCAGAGCCATGCCTTCCCAAGTGCCCTGAGCCATGTCCACCACAGCAATGTCAACAGAAATGCCCCCCATGCCCTCCACCATGCCAGCAGCAGTGCCCACCCAAGAGAAAGTAACAGAGCTTAATGCTGGCAGCACCATGAAACAGGGAGCTTGGGCAGTCCTGTGGATATCTGAGCTCCCAGCCCCTGTCTCTGAATCTCCAGGCTTCTCTGCCTTTGTTCTTCTCTGAAAGGAAAGTCAAAGAGAAGAATTTTTGTTCTTAGAGCTACAGTCATTTCAGAAATGAGACCTCTCCCTCACTCCCATCTTCCACCCTAATCTTCATGCCTCCTGGGATGTGAGACTGTTGAGAAAGTACCAACCCACTCTACTCCAGGCTTCATGGAACCTCAGTGGAGGGATAATCCTGAGAGACCGGACTCCTTGGCCCCCTGCCACTGCATGAGTTCTCCTCTGTGCTATAACCTGGGTGGTGATTTCCATTCCCTGGGCCCTTGTAACTCTCCTCCCACTGACTCAAATAAAGCTTATGTTTCATGGTGACACCTGAGTTGTTGTTTTTCTTGCCTTCCTAGTCCTCACCCTCAGTTTTTCAGGTGGTGTCGGATCTGTCCTGATGAGTGTTTACCATCCTTTTTTCATGACTTAATCTAGGCTCTCTCTATCAATGGGAATAACAGGCTCATTTCCCTTGTGTATAGCACTTCTTGCTTTACATCCCTGATGATATCTCACATATTCCTGACAAGCACCCTCTGAGGAGGGCAAGGCTGCCACTGTCATCTTCATTTTTTAATGATCAAACAGGCATTGAGACTGTATGACTTCTTCAAGATCACACAGTATGCAAGGGTTTGATGTAGGATGCAAATCTCAGTCTTTTTTCTTGCTGTTCAGTGGTCTTTTTTTTTTTTAAACTTTTATTTATTTTAGTTTATATCATTCATTTCCACTAGATTTTGAGTTACAAATTTTCTCCCCATCTTTCCCCTACCCACCACCCCAGCACAGCCATCCCATTGTATAACCCCTCCCCCAATCTATTCTCTCCTATGTCCTCCCCCA
>CM053584.1:132648155-132677833 GCA_028627135.1 Pseudochirops cupreus
TTCAGTTAGGTTGTTGACTCTCTTTTCATGATTTTCTTGCATCATTCTTATTTCTCTTCCCAATTTTTCTTCCACTTCTCTCATTTGGTTTTCAAAATCCTTCTTCAGCTGATCTCTAGCTTTTAGACAGTCTTCATGTTTCTTGGAAGCTTTTGGTGCTGGAGTTCTGACTATGTTGTCTTCCTCCCATTCCCTGCTTTGATCCTTCTTTCCCCAAAGAAGGAATCTGGGGTTTGGTTGCTGTTCTTACTTTGCTTCCTATGCTTATTCATGGCTGGCCAATCAGAGATTTTTTAGCTCTGTGGAACTCTGCTTCCAGAGGGGAAATCTCTGTCCCAAATCACTGGGGTTTTCCCAGCTGCCAGAGCATTTAGGAGGCTGCTGGGGCCCTCCCCAGCTCTGGCTCACTGAAAAGAGACCCCAGGACCACCACCCAAGATCACAATCCAGATCCAGGCCACTCAACAAGAGAGCACTTGGCCTCTGAACTATTGCTTGTCCCCCCTGCAGTCTGCAGGCCAGAAGCTCCAAAGTGGCAATGTGGATGCAGGTGCAGGACCTCTGCTTCTGTTGCTTCTTTGCCTTGGAGGTGGTTTGGCCAGGCTCACTTTTCTCCCCTGATTTTAGCTGAGTTCCACTAACCTTTTAGTCCTTTTTTTCTTTATGGCTTGATAATTCTGGAAACTGCCACAGCTGCCGCAGATCCGCTCTTCTGTCGCTCCAGCTGCAGCTCAGCTTGTCTGGCTGCCCCCAGGGCCAAGGCACCATTTCAGGCTGAGCTGATTTTGGCTTCCAGCCCTGAGATGGTACCTCCTAGCTGAGCTGCCTTTAGCGGAAAGTATATTTGTGTGCGTTTTAGAGTTCTAGAATTTGTTTAGAGTCATATTTTATGGTGGCTATGTGGGAGCTGCAATACTTAGCTGCTCCTACACTGCCATCTTGGCTTCACCCCCCTGTTCAGTGGTCTTTTATGACACTATTCTTCCTTAATATGAATTGATTTTAGTTAGTCTCATCTTTCTTAGTTTCATATACATATACATAACAGATATACATATATATGTATGTGTATATGTACACACACACACACACACACACACGGTTGGTTTAGTTGTTGTTCTTCATTCTTAAAGAGGACCAAAATGACATTACTATGTTACAGTTCTTCTGACTGTGCCTGATCAGACCAATATGACTTCAGAATGCTCTACCACAGATTGGGCACAAATACTCCATGTGGACATTTGCAGTGGATTCTCTAAATTTGTGCAACTTGCATTTCTTTTGAGCTACTTCAATTCTGCTTTGCTCATAAAGCACAGCATCTTCTCTGATAAAGGTATACCATGCTCAGTGGGCCTGTGCCAGTGTCTCCCATGTTGAACAATCAATTCCAAAGTTCTTAAGAGAGACCCTGAGAGTGTCATTTTATAGCTTTTTCTGACCACATATGAATGCCTGCTCTGTGTGAGTTCTCCATAAAATAGTCTTTTTGGCAAGTACGTGTTTGGCATTCAAACATTGTGGATAATCCATCAGAATTATGTTTTCTGTAGTAGAGTTTGAATGCTTGGCAGTTTGAGAAGGAACCTCAGTGTCCAGGAACTTATTCTGCCAGGGGATCTTCAGAATCTTCCTATGACAATTTAAACGGAAGAAATTCAGTTTCTTGGCATAGTGCTGGTATACTGTCCAGGTTTCACAGGCATACAACGATGAGGTCAGCACATTGGCTCTGTGTACGTCCCTAGAAAGCATACGGCCAAGATTAATGAACTTATCCACAGCATTCAAAACTTCTCCATTTACTGTAACTGATGGTTCTACATATGAATGGTGGGGTGCTGGTTGATGTTTTCTTGGTATTGTTATGACAAAATTAGCACAAGCATCAGAGAATCAATCCATACTTTCTTAGATTTCAGCTTCAGAGGCTGCACAGATGAAATGTAGTTTTATGTTGAGAGCAGCAATCATAAAACTGCTTTGGGCGGGCTTCTCTCTTAGTCATTGCTGGCAAGATTCTTGCCAGAGGCCTCCTTAATGGGTTGATCCTGGCGGGGTGTGGGTGTGTGTGTGTGTATGTGTGTGTGGCAGAGCCAAGACGGAGGAGTAGAAGCATAAACTTGGTGTGGGCTCCTGCTTCAATCACTTCTAATACATGTAAAAAAATTACTCTAAACAAACTTTAGCGCTACAGAATCCACAAAGAGACAGAGAGAAACAAAGCTCCTGCTGAAAGAAGCCTGGCAGGCTGACAGTAAGGATCTATCCTACCAGGCTGGGAGCCGAATGCATCCCCATGTAAGCAACGCAGTTCCCTGGCCCCAGGCAGCCCTGACCAGTGGCAGGGCCAGAGTAGACTTCAGGAGAGAGAATTACCAGCAGCTGTGGTGGTTTCCAGAATTATCAACCCATAAACCCCCAAAAGAAAGTAAAAGGTCAGTGTGGAACTCTGTGGGAACAGGGGGACTGAGAGCAAGGTCCGGCCCCTGCCCCCAGGGCAAGAAGCAAAGAGGCATGGGTGGCTGTGCAGCTGCTGTGTGGCTGCCTCAGAAGGTCCTGGCTTGCACATTGCAGGGAGACCAAGTGACCATTCAGAGGGTAATCGCTTTTGCTTTAACCTGCTTGGATCTGGATCATGGTGTTGGGTGGTGGTCCTGGGGTGTGTGACCAGTGAGCCAGAGCCTATGGTGTCTGTAGAGAGAGCACCCAACTGCTTCAGCACCTGCAAAACCCTCAACAATTTGGGACAAAGCTCTCTCCATTCTGGAAGCAGAGTTCTACTGCGGCAAAGAGCTCAAAAGTCAAGTCATTGACTGGCAATATGAGCAAGCCCAGGAACTGTAATTAAACCATAGATTCTTTTTTCAGGGACAAAAAGAATCAAGGCATGGAGCAGGAGAAAAGCAGGGAAGTCAGAACTCCTGCATCAAAAGCCACCAAGAAAAATATGAATTGGTTACAGGCCATGGAGGAATCAAGGAGAGTTTTGAAAATCAAGTAAGAGAAGTGGAGGAAAAATTAGGAAGAGAAATGAAAAAGATGCAAGAAAATAATGAAAAGAGAGTCAACGGCCTGCTAAAGGGGACCCAAAAATACACTGAAGAAAATAACACCTTAAAAAATAGACTAACTCAAATGGCAAAAGAGGCTCAAAAAGCCAGTGAGGAGAAGAATGCCTTAAAAAGTCGAATTTTGCCAGATGGAAAAGGAATTTCAAAAACTCACTGAAGAGGATAATTCCTTCAAAATTAGATTGGAGCAATTGGAAGCTAATGACTTTATGAGAAATCAAGACACTATAAAACAGATCAAAACATATGAAAAAATAGAAGGCAATGTGAAATATCTCATTGGAAAAACCAATGACCTGGAAAATAGATCCAGGAGAGATAATTTTAAAATTATTGGACTACCTAAAAGCCATGGGCAAAAAAAGAGCCTAGACACCATCTTGCAAAAAATTATCAAGCAAAATTGCCCTGATATTCTAGAACCAGAGGGCAAAATAGAAATAGAAAGAATTCACTGATCACCTCTTGAGAAAGATCCCCAAAAGAAAACTCCTAGGAATATTATAGCCAAATTCCAGAGTTCTCTGGTCAAGGAGAAAATGCTGCAAACAGTCAGGAAGAAACAATTTGAGTATTGCGGAAACACAATCAGGATAACAAAAGACCTAGCAGCTTCTACTTTAAGGGATCAAAGAGCTTGGAATATGATATTCTGGAGGTAAAAGGAGCTAGGGTTAAAACCAAGATCACCAACCCAGCAAAACTGAATATAATGCTGCAGGGGAAAATATGGTCATTCAATGAACTTTAGAGGCTTTTCAAGCATTCTTGGTGAAAAAACCAGAGCTGAACAGAAAATTTGACTTGCAAATACAAGAAGCAAGAGAAGCATGAGAAGGTAAACTGGAAAAAGAAATCATAAGAAACTTATTAAAGCTGAACTATTTACATTCTTACATGGAAAAATGATAATTGTAACTTGTAAGACTTTTCTCAGTATGAGGACAGTTGAAGGGAATATATATGTATATATACATATATATGTATACATACATATGTATGCATATATAGGAGGGTGTATGTGCATATAAATATGAGAGTGTGGGCACATGTATGTTTGTGTATACATAGACAGAGGGCACAGGATGAGTTGAATGTGAAGGGATCATATCTAAAAAATAAAATTAAGAGGTGAGAGAGGAATTTATTTGGAGAAAGAGAAAGGGAGAGATAGATTAGTGTAAATTATCTCATATAAAAGAAGCAAGAGAACACTGTTACAATGGAGGGGAAGAGTAGGAAGGTGAAAGGGAATGGGTCAACCTTATTCTCATTGAATTTGGCTTAAGGGGGGAATAACATACACACTCAATTGGATATCTTACTCTATAGGAAAATAAGAGGTTAGGGGATAAGAGGGAGGATGACAGAAGGGAGGGCAGATTGGGGGAGAGGGTAGTTAGAAGCAAACATTTTTCAAATGGGAAAGGGTCAAAGGAGAAAATAGAATAAGTGGGGGGGTGAGGTAGGATGGAGGGAAATATAGTTAGTCTTTCACAATATAACTACTATGGAAATGATTTGGGTAACTACACATGTATGACCTATATTGAATTCCTTATCTTCCCAGTGGGGATGGCTGAGGAGGGAAGAGGGAAAAAAATTTGGAACTCAAAGTTTTAAAAACAAATGTTTAAAAAAATTGTTTTTTACATGCAACTGGGAAATAAGATACACAGGCACCAGGGTATAGAAATCCATCTTGCTCTTCTAGAAAGTTAGGGTGGTGATGGGGGAGGATATAAGAAAGAACAGATTGGGGGAAGGGGTATTCAGTAGGCTTGCTATTCTGGGGTGGGGGATAGGTGAAAGACGGGGAGAAAAAATTGTAACTCAAAAGCTTCTGGAAATGAATGTTGCAAACTAAAAATAAATAGATAAATTTATTTTAAAAAATAATAGGTGGATTATTCCCCTGGAAGATGGTCATCTATCTGAGAGCCAGTTTGCCTTCAGAAAGGACCAAGGAATAGTTGATGCAACATTTGCTACTCAAAAGCTCCAGGAGAAATGACAGGAGCAGAACAGAGGTCTGTTCACAATATTTGAGGTCTGACCAAGGTCTTTGATATTGTCAGTTGTGAGGGTTTATGGAAAATTATGTCAAAATTTGGTTTGCCCAGAGAAGTTCATCAGCATTGAAGGTCAAATTCACAACGACATGCTTGCCTGGATTCTGGATACTGGATGGTGCTCTCATGCTTTTCCAATGAAGTGAAATAAGGCAGTGGGCTTGCTCCCATGTTTTTTGGCATGATATTTTCAGCTATGTTGTCAAAAGCCTTCAGTGAGGATAAACATGTCATCAAGGCCAGCTACCTTGTAAATTCTTCAACTTGAAAAGGCTATAAGCCAAGACTAAAGTGGAGGGAATATTAGTGCATGACTTTTTGTTTGCAGATAATTTTGCGCTCTCTCTCTCTCTCTCCCTCTCTCTCTCTCTCTCTCTGTCTGTCTCTCCCTCTCTCTCTCTCTCATAGTCCTACAAAAATAGTGCAGGAATGCTAAGGCTCAGAATGAGTTGAAGATGGTGAAGGAAATGTAAAGACAACAAAAAACCTTTTTGTTTTGGTGGCATTGGAAGGAAAAAAAGAGGTTCAAAGAATAGATAGGACATTTCCTTGGGGTAGATGAAATAATGATAACTGACAACTGAGTCACTCAATTCTTATTTCATTTCTTTTTTCTGCTGAGGAGAATGGCCTGTGCACCAGAAATGTCAGAAAAAAGTGGCTAATAGGAAGTTGATACCAAGATAAGGGAGGAAATAATTTGAGAGAAACTGATTGCTCTTAAAGAGGACCGCCAAGAGGATGAAGAGCCTGGAGTCCATGGCATATGAGGACTGAATTAAGAATATAGGCATCCTTAGCATGGAGAATCTCTTCGGTCCATTGGGCAGAAATAAGAGCAACACAAAGATGTTGCCAAAAGGCACTCTCTTTGAGTAAGTGGTCCTTATGGAATGGTTTCCCAATAAAATTCTTCAGGTAATCCAAATAGCAAGGATGAATAAAGAATTATGCTAGGAGTTGGGAGGAAAATACAAAGAAAAACAAGACATAGCCTCTGCCCTAAAGGAGATTACAGTCCTTTTGAGTGATCTATCACCGTGAGAAAACAAGCTGGTGATGTACTAATTGACACATTTTCAGCTCTTTTATCAGACAGATTTGAACCACATCCATTTATTACAGAAAAAAAAAATCACATAAAAGGTCACTCAGGAAGCTCTCAAGACATTACCTACTCTTCCCCACCAGAGAAAGTTCCCTTGCTCCCATTCATGACTAAGTCAGAGTAAGTAAACTCATTGAATCTCTTTCTTCTGGGTTGGTGTTCCCTATATGGTCAAAATCTGAGTCTTCTTAATAAACACACGCTTCCTCTTCACCAGCCTTTTCAGCTCCCATCTTAGCTCCAGTGGTGCCAGACAAATTGCCTTGAAGATTGGATAAGTTTCTTTTTCTTTTTTTTTTTGACTTTTTTTTTTGGAGGGGCAATTGGGGTTAAGCGACTTGCCCAAGATTACACAGCTAGTAAGTGTTAAGAGTCTGAGGTCACATTTGAACTCAGGTCCTCCTGACTCCAGGGCTGGTGTCCTATTCACTGTGCCACCTCTCTGTTCCCTAAAGATCTGGTAAGTTTCAAAAAGATTTTGCCACACTGAGTAGGGTTGGTGCAAGGAGCAGCACTGAAGACTCTTGCCCTTCATTACTGCTGCCACAACAATGGTCTCTCCTCATCCACCCCACTCCTATCTTTTTTTTTTTTTGCAGGGTTTTGTTGGTGGTACATAGAAATGCTGATGATTTATGGAGGTTTATTTTATATACTGCTACTTTGCTAAAAACTATTAATTGTTTTAACTAACTTTTTAGTTGAATGTCTAGGATTTTCCAAGTATATCATCATGTTGCCTGCAAAAGAATAAGCTTTATAAACTTATTTTTAAACTTTTTAAGAAAAGAAATACTTTTATCACCTCATTACCAATTCCTATTCCTTCAATTTGGTTTTCTTCTCATTCCTTTTGGTAGCATTTTAAATGCAATATTGAATAATATGGGCATCCTTATTTCACTCCTGAGCTTATTGGGAAGGCTTCTAGCTTATCCCTATTCCAAATAATGCTTGCTGATTGTTTTGGGTATGTGCTTCTTATCATTTTAAGGACAAATTAATTAAACCTATGCTTTTGAATGTTTTTAGAATAGGAATGGATGCTGTATTTTGTCAAAACCTTTTCCTGCATCTATTGAAATAATCATATGATTTCTGTCACATTTATTATTGATATAACCAATTATGCCAATCATTTTCCTTATGTTAAACCATCCCTGCATTCCTGGTGTGAATTCCACTAGGTCATCATATGTAATTTTTGCTGTATGTTGTTGTAGTCTCTTGACTAGTATTTTATTTAGAATTTTTGCATCTATATTCATTAATGAAGTTGGTCTATAATTTTCTTTCTCTGTTTTTACTCTTCCTGGTTTAGATATCAGCACCATATTTGTTTCATAAAAGGAGTTTGGTAAGACTCCTTCTTTACCAGTTATTCCAAATAATTCATTATTGGAATTAATTGATCCTTAAATGTTTGGCAGAATTAACTTGTAAATCCATCTGGTCCTGACGCTTTTTTCTTAGGAAGTTAATTTATTTCTTTTTCTAAAATAGGTTTATTTAGATACTCTATTTTCTATTAATGTAAGCAGTTTATATTTTTGTAAATATTCTTTCATTTCACTTAAATTGTTAAATTTGGTATATAATTGGGCAAAACAATTCCTAATAATTGTTTGATTTCCTCTTCCTTAATGATCTGATACTATTAATTTGGTTTTCTTTTCTCTCTCTAACTAATGATTTATCCATTTTATTTTTTCATAAAAGCAACTTCAGTTTTATTTATTAATTCAATGGTTATCTTACATTCAATTTTATTAATCTCACCTTTATTTTTAGGATTTCCAATTTGATATTTAATTGGGAATTTAAAATTTGTTCTTTCACTAGTTTTAAAAATTTCATACCCAATTCTGCTTTCTCGATTTTATTGGCCTGCTCTTTTTCTATTTTATTGCGGTAAGAATTTAGAAATATAAGTTTTCCTTTGATTGCTGCTTTTGCTGCATCCCATAGGTTTTGATATGTTATTTCATTATTATTCTCTTTAACAAAGTTATTTATTGTTTTCATAACTTTTTAAACTCATTCAGTTTTTGAGATTAGGTTATTTAGCCTCCACTTAATTTTTATTTTGTGTTTCCATGGTCCCTTATCAAATACAATTTCTATTGAATTATTATTTAAAAGGATGCATTTAATATTTCTGCTTTTTTTTCATTGAACTATGAAGTCCTTATGCCCTAATAGTCAATTTTTGTAAAGGTACGATGTACTATTGAGAAAAAATGTGTATTTCTCTCTATTCCTATTCAATTCTCTCCAGATATCTGTTATATCTAGCTTATCTAAGTTTCTGTTCTCCTCCTCCGTATCTTTCTTATTCGTTTTTTGGTTAGATTTGCGTAGTTGTGAGAGGGGAAGGTTGAACTCCCCCCACTGTTATAGTTCTGCGATCTGTTTCCACCTGTAATTCATTTAGCTTTTCCTTTAAAAGTTTAGCTGCTATAGTATTTGGTGTATAGGTTTAGTATTGATATTTCTTCATTATCTGTGGTGCCTTTTATCGTAATGTAGTTTCCCTGCCTGTCTCTTTTAATTAAATCTATTTTAGCTTTAATTTTGTCTGGGATCATGATTGCTATCCCTGCTTTTCTGCGTCAGCTGAAGCATAGAAAGTTCTATTCCAGCCCTTTATTTTTACTTTATATGTATCTCTCATTTTTAAAGTTTTTCTTAAAAAGAACATATTGTTGCATTGTGGTTTTTTATCCATTCTGCTATTCATTCCCATTTTATGGGTGACTACATTCCATTCATATTCGAAGTTATAACCACAAGTTGTGCATTTCCCTTCTTCCTATTCGCATTGCTGTTTATCCTTCTCTCCCTCTCTTTTTACCTTATCCCTCCTCAAATGTCTAATTGACTTCTAACTTCTGTCTCCCTAATCTACACACCTTCTAAGAATCCCTCCCCTATACTCTCCCCTTATTCTCCTATTCCTTAGTTTACCCACCCTTCTAAGAGTTTCTCCCTTATCCTATCGCTTCGCTCTCCTATTTCTCTGAAAGTTAAGAAGACTTTTATACCGTTCTAGATGTTTATGTTATTCTCTCTTTAATCCTGTTCTGATGAGAATAAGGTTCTAACACTAGCCCTTCAGTCTTCCTCAGGTTAGCTGTTGGATCCTAACACTTTCCATGTGTTGAAAGTTCCCAAAGCAAAGCTTGCTACCTTTACATCCAGCCCTCAGGGCTTATTGTTTGTTGATTCAGTGGGTTTTGCCCAGAGGCATTTGCATTTCAACCACATCAAACAACCACCTTGGGAGGCTGCGTTTTTCATGACTTTCTCCCAAGCTGTCTTATGGGACAACCGCTTTATCCTGACTTTCAATTATTTCTGCCACTCAAAGGTCACTTTGAGACATGCTTTATATTGCTTTTGGGGGGATTTAGGGGAGCCTTATTCTGTTATCTTCCCAGAATCTTCTCTCTTACGTATGATTCTAATTATATCACTAACCCACTCAAAAATCTTCAAAAGATCTCTATTTCGTACTAAATTCAGTAAAAGTTTATTAGCCTAGCATTCAAGGTATGGTCAGAACTTTAGCCTCCCTTTTCAACCCTTGTTTCATATATCTTCTCTCCAAGTATTTCATCTTCTTTTCAAACTAGACTAAATACGTTTCCCCATACTTGTCATTTCTCACCTTTATACAATTGCTCATGCCACCTATAATGTGCGGAATGGTCCCATCTACTACTTTTAAAATCTTTTCCTTGCTTCAAGACCAAGCTCAGGTGGTAACTCCACTAACCATCTTTTCTTTGCTGATCTCCCAATTGATAGTGACATTTCTTGCCTCAGATTTCTTAGAGCAATTTGTTCTTAACCACTTCCCCATTGTCCTTTGGCATATTCTTTTTTTTTTTTTGGTTGAATTAAAAAAAATTTTATTTATTTACTTTTAGCTTATAACATTCAGTTCCACAAGCTTTTGACTTCCAAATTTCCCCCCCTTCTCTCTCCTCCCCCCCATGGCGGTGTGCAATCTGATATAGGTTCTACAAATACCTTCACATTAAACATTAGTGGAGTTGTAAAGAAGGACTATAACCAATGGAATGAATGAAAAAGAAGAAACAAGACAAAACAAAAAAGAGAGAGATGAGTTAGTTTACTTTGATCTGCATTCAGACTCTAAGTCTTTTTTTGGATGTGCATAGCCCTTTCCATCATGAGTCTTTTGGAGTTGTCTTACAGTGTGGCATTGCTGAGAGGAGCCCAGTCTATCAGTTAGTCATCACAGATATGATGTGTCTGTACCTTTGGCATATTATATTCTACATCAGGCTTGCTTGTGTATATATCTTATTTCTTCTATTTTGTCAAATTCATGACAGTAGAGAATCTTTCTTTGTAAATCTTTGTTTCCCTCCCATTGTCTAAAACAGGTACTGGCATAGACTTCAGTAGTTGAGTTAAAAAATATTTAATTTTGTCAGTCTGGGCACTCTTTACTCAGGGAAGATTGTAACCCATTTGTGTCTTAATTGATGGACTTTGAGAGGTGCCATGGCAGAAACTTTTGTTACCCTGCTGCCAAGCTGGTGATGAGCCTATACTACATAGAGTAGGTAGGCACTTGTAGCTTTTATCAGATCTTACCATCTTAGGGCTTTTAGAGGCCATATAGTAGAAATACCCAATGCAGGATCTTTTCTAAAGAATTCACCAATTAATGGCCATACAATTTCTACTTGAACATATCCAGAGTGAGAGGAAACTATGTTCCCTTAATGCTAATGCCTTCCTTCTGTTGATCATTTCCACATTATTTTATATATATCTTGTTTTTATACATTGTTTGCAAGTTATTTCTCTCATTAGATTGTAAGCTCCCTGAGACAGAAGGCCTATTTTTTTTTATCCTTCTTTGAATTCCCAGGATTTATCACAGTGCCAGGAAAATTGTAGGCTCTTTTAAAATTCTTTTGATGGACTCAAGGGGGAAATCAATAGTATTGTTGAACTGCTCTAATTATTGGAATTTTTTCTTCTATGGAGTTGAAATCTGTCTTTTTATATCTTTATCCATTTTTCTTTGTCCTGTCCTCTGGAATGCCATTGATTCATAGAGTCAGTCTTCTACATCACACTCCCTCAAAGATTTGAGCTAGTCTTTACGCTCTTCCTGTCTTTTACAGGGTAAACACCTCTAATTATTTTTTTAAAAACTATTCCTCATCAGAAATGACTTGGGGTTTTGCTTGCCTTTATGTGAATGTATTTCAGCTTCTCAATATCTTTCCTAAAATATGGTGCCTTGAATTGAACAAAATCCTTCACATATAACCTGACCAAGGTAGTGTAGAAGTGAAATTATTACCCTCCTCATTCTGGATACTGCATTTCCATTAAAGTGGGTCAGGACTCATACAATTTTAATCCAGTAAACATTTATTATGTATGTTTTATGTATCAAGTTCAAGGGCCTATGCCAAGTTCTGGGGACACAAAAAGAAAAGCTAAATAATTTCTCCCTTCAAGGAATTTTCATTACACTTGAAGGATACAATATAAATGCTCATCCTCGTTGTCTCTGTCTCCTGACTTCCCCACTTTCTTCATGTTCCAGTTTAAAAGGGTTTCAATGGATGCCTTATACAATCTGCCTAATTCTAGTACCTTCCTTCTGTTGATTATTTCCAATTGATTCTGTATGTAAGCTATTTTTTGTACATAGTTGTTTGCCTATTGTCTCCCCCATTAGGCTGTGTGCTCCTTGAAGACAGGTACTGTCTTTTACCTTTCTTTGTATTTCCAGTACATAGTAGTTGCTTGAGAAATGCTTATTGATTGCTTGGCTGACAAGGAGGTAAGAAATACAAAGGAGTTTCAGAGAATGCTAATAAGTGGGACTATCAGGAAAAGACTGATATTTGAGTTAGCATATGAGTTATACTTTTGAGAAATCTGAGAAATCTAATGGGAGGAGATGAGAAGGGAGTGTATTCTAAACAGAGGGAATCACTTATGTAAAGGTACAGGCACAGCAGGAGGAACATAACATATGGGCCATGACCAGTAGACCAGCATGATTATAATAGAGAATGTGGGTGCCAGAGTAATATCACTTAAGACCGTAGAGCAGTGGTTCTCAACCTTCCTAATGCTGCGACCTTTTAATACTTGCATGTGGGTGGATCTGCCTGGAGATGGATAGAGGAGCAGTGTCTTGGTTCCTAACACCACTGGAAATATGTGTTTTCCAATGGTCTTAGGTGACCCCTGTGAGCCCTGTGAAAGGGTCGTTTGACCCCCAAAGGGGTTGAGAACCACTGCTGTAGAGGGCATTAGATGTGAGGCTAAAGAAATTGTATTTTCCCCTAGAAGCAAAAAGGAACCTTTTGTTTGGTTCCTCCTCCCTCCCCCACCAAGGTCACTTGGGACTTATAGCAACCAATTGCCTGAAAATTCAGGATGAGGAAGGGACAAATTTTTCCTCTTCCTGATTCCTAAGCCTGATGCTTCAGGATTTATGGAAAGATAATGGCAAAAACTGATGTCATGAGTAAGTCACAAATCCCTAGCAGATGGAGAGACCTGCTTCATTGGGTGGAGGTATGTTTGGATGACTCAGTGTCCACACCCTGTTCACGAGACAGCTTTTGAAAAATAGAAACATTCTTAGCTCCACATCATCACTAACTTTTAAGGTCCCTTCTGGCTCCCCATCTATCATGCTATGATGATTACCTTTCTGGAATCATCCCAACTGACAAAATCCTATTCCAGACAAATACAGATGGAATTAAGGAAATGCTAGGATAGAATCACATTGGTTAATCTCTCATTCAAAGGCCAAAAATAGTTGTCGGTGGGTACAGAGAGTTTTATTCAATACTGAAGTGGAGGAAGCTGTGGACAGAGATAAAGAACCCCTAAGAAACAGAGAACCTTCCTTATAGTGAACGTAGGGAATCTAATTGAATTGATAGAACTAGCCCACAGGGAACAAAATTGTTAAGTACGACAAATCTGTCTTGATGTTACAATACTGAGGCGGTAATGTAATGGAAAGACTGCTAGATTTTGAAAGTATTCAAATTCTGATCCTCTAACTTAACTATATTTGATTTGGGACAAGTCATCTGATTTTTCTTGTCCTTGGTTACTTCATCTATAAAATGAAGGTTCTGGAATAATGACCACCAAAATCCTTTTGACCTTGAAATTTATGGGAATTAAATTAAATTCATGCCATTAAATTCAATCCATAAATGAAAAAGAATTCCCACTACAACACAGCTGACAAGTGACCATCCATTCTCTTCTTGAAGATTTCCAATGATGGGAAACCCAAGACTTCCTGAGGCAATCCACACCACTCTAATTGTTAGGAAGATTTTCTTGGCATCCCACTCTAATTTGCTTCTTTGACTTCATAAATTTCTCTTTGTTCTTTTCTCCTGGGCCAAACAACAAATCTGATTCTTTTTCCATGTAGTCCCTCTTGAAGACAGATAACCTCAACCCTCTGGGACTCTTCTCTAGGCCAAATTTCCCAGTTCCTTTCCCTGATCTTTGTATGCCATGGTCTCAATAGCCTTTACTACTATGGTACCCCTCTGGATGCTCTCTATGTTGTTGATATCTTTCCTAAATTGTGGAGTTCTGCAGTGAACCCACTGTTCCAGATTTAGTTCAACCAGAGCACTATACAATGGAATGAGCACCTTATCCCTGAAAACTCCCTCTCTTACTGCCTAATAGTATTGTAGTAGTTTGGAGGCTTCCATATCACGCTATTGATTACATAGAGTCTGAAGTTCACCAACACCCTGAAGATTCCTTTCAAACAAAAGACTTTGGAATCGTTTCACCCATCCTGTACTTGCAAAGTAGTTTTTTGAACCCAAGACCAAGACTCTGTACTGATGTCTATTATATTTCATGTGTCTTAAATTCAGTCCAGTCTCCTAGCCCGACAAGTTTTTTTTCAATGTTTACTTCTAGCCACTGTTGCATTTCTCCCTACAAGCTTTCTATCATCTGCAAATCTGATAAAATATAAGAACCATGTGTTTAATTGAGTCAATGGTAAAAATACTAAACAGTATAGGGCCAAGAATAGATCTCTGTGGTTCTCCATTGGAATCATCCTTTCAAGGAAACATTGAATCATTGGTAACTATTCTTTGAATTTATCCATTCAACTACTTCTGAATTCACCTAAAGGTATCATTATCTAACCTTCAAGTTTCATTTGGTCAATAAGTGTAGTATGAAATACTTTATCAAACTCAAATTGATTTGAGCTTTATCTATAGTGTTCTCATGGTTTACCAGTTGACTAATGGTGTGAAAACAGAAAATGAAGTTATTCTAGCATAATTCTATTTTTTGTATGATGTCATGGTACCCATCAGTGGCTGCCACCTCTTTTTCCTGGATTTTTAATACTCATTTCTTTATTTCTCTGCTCTGAGGTTGGTAGCATGTTTCATTATGATTTCTCAGAAATCATAGTTCTCCATGATCTTTTAAATATATTGCATCAGTCAGGTATTTCTGTATTTTGAAGGTGTAGTTCACTTGAGTTGGGTGACTTGAATTCATCAAGGCAGCTAGTTGTTCTCTTACTTTCTCTTTATTTGACTTGGGGGAAGGGTCATCTAGTTAAAATTATCTTGAGAAATTAGGAAATGGAGAACCAGAAAGCGGAAACGATTTTTATCAATGTCATACAGAAAATGATGGACAGCTAGATGGCACAATAGATACTGTTGGGCCTGGAGTCAGCAAGACTCATCTTCCTGAATTCAAATCTGGCCTCAGACACTTACTATCTGTGTGACCCTGGGCAAGTCACTTAGCCCTGCTGGCTTCAGTTTCTTCATCTGTAAAATGAACTAGAGAAGGAAATAGGAAACCACTTGAGTATCTTTATCAAGAAAACCCCAAAATAGAGTCACAAAGAGTCAGACACGACTGAAAAATAACTGAACAAACATACAGACAATAAATGGAAGAGTCAGGATTGAATCTCAGGTCCCAATGTAATGTTCTTGTTGCTTTAACTTATAGCTTCTTCAATTCAGTTCTGTTGGAGTCAGCTTGGTTCAATTCAATGAAATAAATAATGAAGTCAAAATAAGTTCTTAACAAGGATTAGAATACCTAGTTTTGAATTTCTGTGCTAACACTTGCTACCCAAATCACTGTAGACAAATTGCTTAACCTCTTTGCGTCTCTGTTTCCTCATCTGTAAAATAATGAGATCTCACCAGGTGATTTTTAAGGTCTGTGTATTCTCTCTAGAATCCTCTAAGATCAGATGAGGGAGAGGTCTCTTATAGAAGGAACAGTAGGAAAAAAACCAAGAGTCAATTGGATAAGGGCCTTGGAAGTTAATTTGCCTGCGACTAAGGATGGCAGTGTTTGTTGTTGTTCATTCTCAAAGTGGACCAAAATGCCATCACTACATTGGGGTCAAGGTACAGTGTGTCTGACTGTCGCTGATTAGACCAATATGACTGTGGAAGGCTCTACCACAGGAGGGCAGTAAGAAAAAAAGCTGGACGTTTGTGATCATAAGTAGATGTGCTCAAACTGGTCCTGGGAGAGTGTTTATTTTGCAGTAACTGAGCTTTGCAAACAGCATTGGCACAAACTAAAATACTATTTTGAATTTTGAGCAGCACTCAGAACTTACCAAGAGATCCCATGCTAACTGTTGCTGAGAGTTGGTACCTTGAAAGAGCTTACTGGGTTGAATATGTAGGTGATGGAAAAATTGGAGAGCCACCCAGGATGAGGGGAATGAAATTCCAGGTACCAGAGACCCAAGTGACCCAAGTGAGCTAGGTGATACACTGAAGAAATAAGGACACTATCACGTGTGTATGATGGGTACAATATCTGACAGGCACTCAACATAGAGAATGAGGAACTTTGTCTTACAAAGTCCAGTGTTCTGGAATGAAAGGTCTGGCAGAAGATGATCTGGGGGTACTAAGAGGAGGATAAACAAGTGGACCCCAAGTCAGCACTGCGATACTGTCATTTTTCAGGTCAAGCAGAGATAGAATAGTGTTTTGTTTCATATAGCACTTAATGGGTATTAAAGGTCTTTACATATATAGTCTTGTTTGATTCTCCCAACTCTGAGATATAGGTGTTATTGTTGTCTCTTTCTAGACTGAGAGAGGTTAAATGACTTGCTTAGATCACAGAGCTAGTAAATGTCTGAGGTAGAGTTGGAACTTGGGTTTTCTCGACTCCAAATCCAGTGCTCTATCTACTATCCTACCCCACTGCCTCATGTTATACTTAACATGTTTCACCCAACATACCATCCAAGACCAAGTCATCCAAGGCATAGTTCCTTTTAAAAATCAATCAATCAATCAATTCATTTTTAGTTTTCAATATCCAAGGTAGAGTTCTAAGAGAACTAGTCTTGGAGCTAGAGTACCTGCATTCAAGATCAGGTTTTGCCATTGAGGAGATGAAAATTGAGGTCCAGTGAACAAGTCTCTATTGATCTTTGCCACAATTGCTGTTAGCGAGAGGAATAGGGCAGACAAGAGGAAACCAGGGATCTCTTCTGTTGTGGGACATATTTATTCAGGACTTTGGGAAATAGCTTTGGGATGTGCAGGAAACAGAGCAGGACCTGAAAAAAGCAAAGAATATCCTGGAGATGAGCACTTCTGAAAGGGAGTTCAACAACTAGAGAGATATTTCACTAGGTAGGAGAGAAAGGAAGTCAGAGGGAGTGATAGTTTTAGCTTTCAAAAGTTGGAGGAAACTCCAGGTAAATTCTAGGCTGGAGAACTGAGGTGGAAGTGTTGACAAGCATGGAAGGAAGTGACTCTTTTATCCTGGAGTTTGTGATGAAGAAGGATGGGAAATCCGGACTTCCTAGGTGACCACTGACATCTCTTCCACCTCTCAGATTCTGGGATTCTCTGAGCCCCAGACCAGTGTTATTTCTATTTCAGGGCCATGAAATTCTTTAATTCTCCCTGTCATTCTTTAATAGTTTCAAAAAGCTATGTACTAATTACTTCAAAATCTTCAGTAGCTAATGCTTCCAGCTACGAAGAAGAATGGATTCAGTCCAGTCAAGTCTATGACAAGGGGAAGTGACTTTAATCACAACCAGAATTTCTGGATGAATCACTCACACTTAGGCAGCTGCCCTAGTGATGCTTGCAAAAGAGGGAAGTTTTGGTCATGAAAGCCAGTGTGACAATTCATTTTCAGAATTGCAGGTGGATGATATTTTGTTGGGGAAATAGTTGAGGTGGTAGAGTCTAGGCCTGCTCCTGCTTCCTGGGCAGGACTTCCTGGCCCTGTAAAAGAGCTGTGCTGACACCACAGTCATCCACTCACTGGCCACCTATTTCCTCATCTCTGCTGGAGCATCTGGTGAATCTGAAATACTTCAAGGCTAATCTCGGGGTTTGGATTACTCTTGGAGGATGAAGGGCAGAGGAGGCAGTTTGGTGGAGAGTAGAGAGCCCTGGTCTGGGAATCAGAAGTCCTAGGGTCTGATGGCTAGTTCTTGTTCTGTCTCTAATGAAACGGAATTTCAATGTGGGATTTTCAGGATGTCACTTTATTTTTTTAAAAAAATTATTTATTCTTAGTTTTCAACATTCACTTGCATAAGCTTTTGAGTTTTCAATTTTCTCCCCTTCCCTCCCCACCCTCCCCCCAAAATGGCATGCAATCTGATATAGACTCCATATATACATTCATATTAAAAATATTTTCACATTAGTCATGTTGTGACTAGTATTAGAACCAATGGGAAGAACCATAAGAAAGAACAAACAAAACAAAAAAGAAAAAAAGAGAGCAAATAGAATGTTTTGATCTGCATTCAGACTCCATAGTTCTTTCTCTGGATGAGATTAGCATTTTCCATCATGAGTCTTTTGGAATTGTCTTAGATCCTTGTATTGCTGAGAAGAGCCAAGTCTATGAAAGTTAGTCATAGGATGTCACTTTAATTCATTTAGCATCAGTTTCCGCCTCTGTAAAAGATCATTCTTGGTCTGTTGGTGATCTCCAAGAGCCTTTTCTGCTTATACATTCAATGTGATGCTATAAATGGATAATTCATATTGCATTACTGAAGTATTCTTGTGGACATTCTTTATCAGTTCTAATTGCCACTGAGATGAATGATATTGCCAATAGAGCTTTAGTCAGAAATGAGGAGACCTGAGTTTAAGTCCTATTTTCTGTTGGTCTTGTTTGAGTCACTTTTTCTCTGTACCTCAATTTTTCTTCTATAAAATGAAGAGTTTGAATTAATCACCAATCTTCTTGCTTCAATCTTAGGAATCATGTGGTCCAGACCCATTATTTATTTTGACCTCCAAGATTCATTTTAAAACTGAGATTATCTGATACATATTGTGGGGGCAGCATGCTCAGAAGGGCAAGACTGGATTAAGAATGAGAAGACCTGGGTTCAGATCCTGACGGTTACTTAGTACCATCTAGGTGGTTTTTGGGAAGTTATCGAGCTTCAGTTCCCTCACTTGTAAAAACAGGGAATTAGACTAGATGACTCCTAAAATTCCTTTTCTCTCTGAATCTTCATTTTATAATCAATAAGGATTGTGTGTTTGGTTGCCTGGTTTGGGGAAATTGCTAAAGAGTGTTGGTAGAGTGATTCATCTTAAATCTTTTCCTTTCCCACTCCTATCACCTGGCTCCATCCTAATGATGAGTATTCTCTGTCCAACTTTTCCAGCACTGTTTTACACTCTTCCTCATTCTCTCCAATTTCCTGATTGAGGTGGCATAGTTTGGAATACTCCTTGTTCCTCATTGCTACTTCCATACCTAACTTCAACTATTATCACTCAGTCTCCTCTTTGCTTTGAGTTTCCTTCAATCTATATATAGCAGTTAATCAAAATTTTGGTGTTTTTTAGTCTACTGACCTCCTAGACACTCTTCTTTTTTCCTTAATGAGAAAAAAACTAAGAGATGGTGAGACCAGAGAGTATACCTGGTGATAGGAGTTCTGGAGAGGAGTGGCTTATCTTCCTCAGTCACCCAGACCTAAGAGACTTGTTAAACCTTGTACTGCTGTTTCCACTTCTTCACAAGTTCATAAACAGTGAATAGTTGATTGGTTGAAATAATAGCATTAAAAGATACTATTACATGAGTTTCCAAATGATACATACTTATTATTTAAAGTTTCATTTCTCCACTTTTGGGTGGGAGAGGTCCTGGTTCCTTAAATGGAAGTACTGCAGAGTTTCACCATACCCTGTCAGCAGGGCTATAGAAATTTCATAACTCACAAAGAACTTGGAAGGGGACTCTGCAACTCTCTTCTCTTAACAGTGAGTTATTATTTTCTAATTTATTAAAACATAATATTCTAGGTGATATTAATTTAGTCAAATGTATTTCAAATTAATCAATTCATAGAAAGTAATTTATCTTATAACCCCTGGTATTTTCACAGAATAGTAGTTTATATAGTGTTTATCACATGCCAGGCTTTTTCTAGAACTTAAAAATTGCTTTAAAGAATTTCAAAAGCCTGTTTTCAGAAGTGCTTTAAAATGTTTAGTCTGTGATTTTTCAGTTAGAATTTGGATTTCTGAAATATATCAGTGAATTTGTCAACATTTCATTTTCATTATGAAAAGTACCTATGTACAATTGAATTCCTGCACAAGTCAGGTTCCATGTTAAGCACTTTTCAGTCATGTGCTTCTCCCAAAAGCTTTGAGAATTAGGTGCAAAAATTCATTATTCCCTTGTACATACAAATATTGATTAAATCTTCTAATATACTACAATTAAAATGTAGCTTTAAAACTAAAATTTAGACCCAATTGATTTTGTAAGTTATAATTACTAGTGGCAACAACAAAACCTCATTTTCCATAAAGACTCATTATTTTAAGCTGACTTATATTAAAGAATTCACGGTAACACTCCCAGCCCCCCATTACTGATTCTTTCTTACTGTGAACCTCCCAAAGAGCCAAATCAATTCCTTTAAAAATGTTAAATTACTAATCCTTTAGCATTAATATTTAGACCAGAGCAAAGAAAATATCTTTTCTCTATCAATCAGTCAGTTAATATGCATTTGTTAAACTACTTAATAACTTTAAAGTCTTGTGAAACTTATTCTGTGAACTTCATATTAGTTGGGAAACTGATATTACTTATTATTTATTATATATTACTTATCAGACTTATGGATAGGTAAACAATTTATGAATAAACAAGAGATAGAGAGCAGTATGAGGCATAAAATGGATAATTTCAATTACATTAAATTAAAAAGATTTTGCATAAATAAAACAAATGTAGCTAAGATCAGAAGTAAAACAGAAAGTTGAAAAAAAATCATATAAACAATTTCTCAGATAAAGATCTTATCTCAAATAGATAAAGAACTTTGTCAAATGTATAAAAGTATGAGTTATTCCCCAATTGCTAAATGGTCAAAGGATATGTATAGGCAGTTTTCTGATGAAGAAATCAAAACAATTTATAGTCATATGAGAAATGCTCTTAATCATTGTTTACTGGAGAAATGCAAATTAAAACAACCTTGAGATATCATTTCATACCTACCAGATTGATTAAAATGATTGAAGAGGAAAGCAACAAATATTGGATTAGGTGTGAAAAAAGGATGCCCATTGTCATCAATGATATTCAGTATTGTATTGGAAATCCTAGCAATAGCAATAAGAA
The DNA here is from genome assembly GCA_028627135.1 of Pseudochirops cupreus. NCBI lineage: Eukaryota > Metazoa > Chordata > Mammalia > Diprotodontia > Pseudocheiridae > Pseudochirops > Pseudochirops cupreus. The sequence goes on from CM053584.1 coordinate 132,669,134, forward strand.
AAAGAAATAGAAAGAATCAGAATAGGAAATGAGGTAAAAAAAAAAAAACAAAACAAACAAATCCAACTTTCTCTTTTTGCAGATGATATGATATACTTGGAAAATCCCAAACCATTTGCTTTCAAGACTCACATTCACAGTGTCAGTGGAAACAGAACTCCAACTTTCCTTAAACTTTCTATCCATTCTTCTCTCATCTCTACTTGCTCAAATGGCCATCTTTTCTTTCACTTCGTATTCCTCCTTGTTTAAAAGTTTCCAAAATTGGACTTTTCTTGTTTCCTTGATCCAATACTCCTCTTAATTTCTTCTACTTGCTTTACTCCTTCAGTCTTTACTTCCCAATCATACACATTTAATTTTTACTTCACTAAATTTCATTTTACACTTCAGCACAGTTTTATTACATAAAACTAACTAATTGCAATATTGTCATCCTTTTTTGTTTTCTTAATGGTTACAAATTCACAGTTCATTATAATATTTTTGAGGCTTATAGTTTTTATAGATGACAGATAAACCTTAAATGAATTGGAGTTTAAAGTCTCTCCTAGTTCCTCATTGCTGACCTTGGAGAAAAAATTATCTATCTCCTCAAAATTAACCTCCCTCATTCAGGAACAGCATTCCACTCAGGAAGAGTTCACTTAGCAATGAGCAAGGAGATTAACCAGAGTCCAATCATGGTACAGGAAAGGCTTAGATATTGGTACCTTAAATGGTCTCTATTATAAAAGTGGCTTCCATTTTGGTGCTGTTGACTATTAATGATTTTTGTTCTTAATTGCCTCTTTCACATAGTTTCAACATTTTCCTTTGCTGTATGTTATTTAGTTAGGATTTTTAAAGATTTAATTTCTTAATGATTTAGCATAAATCCTTATTACATTAACTTAACTTGGATTTTACCTAAATGAAATAGGGTTGTAGAATTACTAATGGTGATAATTTTAAAACCTCAACTTTCACAAGGGTCAGTAACTACCAAGATTTCAAATTGTAGGGCCAAATATCATCAATGTCCTCATGTTTTAATATATGTTTGACAATGATGCTTAGAAAGATCCTTTTATTTGTAATAATTTCTTTATTTGAAGTTTCTATTTTTATTAAAACAAAGTTTTGTCTTCATGTAGAGTTAATAGGAATTGTACTGCTTATTCTCTATTTCCTTTCAAATCACTCAAAGTTAAGTCTATTCTGATTCCAGAGCCCTGTGTATTATTTTATAGCATAGTAAACTTCCAACTGATAAAAATTTGTTTTAAAAATGTTTGTTTGTTCTGAAATAATTTGTAAGGTCTGCTTTGTCCAATAAAACTACAGTATTTTCATACTTTTGTTAGCCATATGGTCATTTTAATTTGATCTTTTGTAATCTAAGCATCCTCTACCTGGTATACATGCGCACAATTTATTCCTATGTTCTATGCTCGGTGCTATTCTACTCTAACTTATTACAGCCTCACTGATTATAGTTCTACCAAAATATAGTTTTCAACTTATTTTTGTTTTCATTGATTTCTAAACAAGTTTTACTGTGTTTTAATTTACCTAGAAATTTAATTTGAACAACAGCAGTATCGTCAAATCTCACTTACCTTCAGTTGCTTCCTGATCTTGAAACAAGTTTTTCTTTTTCTGGGAGCACTTTGGGATTCACCTCCAATCTAAAAGTCTCATCAGAATTTGTTTGGTGCCTTCAGGTTGGTTGTTTAAATACAATAAACATTAGAAGGGTAAATAAATTCTGATTCTACTAATCTGAAGATAGTTTACATATTTTTTGTTCTGTCTTTTAATAATAAAAATTCTCACTTCCTTCTTGCAACAAATTTGTCTTAAGTACAGTCCCTAATTTTACAGAGTGATAAATGAAGCTGTCTAGGGCTTAGCAAATGTTTTTCCTTTTAAATTGTGAATTGTGGAATTATTTGAATTCACAAAAGTGAGTTCTAATTTCTCCTGTGATATTTTCCTAATTTTTTTCTTATTTGAACTCTTCTCTTGATTTTTACTGAATCTCCATTTCACTGAATTACTTCTTAAAAGATTCTGTGAGTAATGAAACAAATTTTAGAATTCAATTTGCAGCTTTTAAAATTAATCTCTTAGTTATTTTAAAATTCCTTTTGCTAATCTGTCATTTTTTTTTTGTTTTCATTAACGCTTTTAAAGTTTGCTGGTACATTAAAAGCTCATCAAAATACTTCATAAAAATAATGAGAGAAATTAATTATCCTTTTTCACAAAAGTGGGTATTCTTACACAGGAGTGGGGATTCTCAGAGAAACTTCTCCTAAGAGAATTGGACTAAATTCCCAAAGCATATTCCCATCCCACTTAAGATATCTATAAAATAGTTTATAAACCATCTGAGACCAACCTCATGTGAATCCTTTCCTGTGGCTGATAGTCAAATATTCAGGGATCTGTTCTGGCAAATTTTCTAATTTTATCAATTCCTAGTATCAGGACCTAAGTTAAGACTGGTCAACTAGAGGCCCAAACTCCTTTATAAATGAACTAAAGCATTAAAAAAAATCAAATGACCGATTTCTGGAAACTCAGTACTGAAGAGATCCAGGGAGGAGTTTTATAAAGTAATTTCAATTGAGACCAAATTTTCAGCAAAATTTATGCCAGCTTTCCTTTAAAACTTCCTTTAAAATTAACTTTGATTGTCAGCAACTGATTTAATCCTAAGAATATAAGTAAAAATAGCCTTACTCACCAACTGAATGGGAGCTGTCTCCTTTCCTCATATCTATAAAATTAAAATGAGCCTTCTTCTCTGGTCAGAAGAGGGTGGAATTGTTCCCAGTGTAATACAGGACTTGACAGCTTACCATTGAGGTGGGGAATCTCTCCCTTAAGACTATCAGGGGGAGTAGGGGGGTGTCAAATTCTTGCTCCCTCAAGGTGATGTCAGAGTGCCCAAGAAGGGAATCATTCCCCCAAGCCCTCTCCATCCAGGGACTGGTCATAGGGTCCCTGAGATGGGTTCCTCACCCACTGAGCCACTGAGAGTTTCCCTCAACCAGTTTGAGAGATTGCTCTACTAATGACAAAAATGATATAATTATTCCTTCTTGAAAACCATTCTTTAAAAGGCAAACACCTGTTTTAACTCTGCCAAAAGGAAGTTTTTCCAGCAACTGGCTAGCTGGCTAAAAATGAGGAACTAACTATTTCACAGTTGAATCTCCTTATTCTGTCTTACTTAACAAAGTGAAAGTAAAGAAAACTAAGGGGGAAAAGATCACATTAGTTTACACTATAAGAGATAAAATCATGGCCATATAATTTTTATAAATAATTCATTTAAGAGCTGCAGAGTTTATGAATCTAAATAGTCCCTCTTAGTCTAATTGGGGACCCTCCTTTAAGGGAAAGAAATTTAGGGATGAATTAGGGCAGACTCACCACCCATCTTGGAGATACTAGCATAGATTTAGAGAATTTGGGTGTGGATGGTAAGAAGAGTCCAACCTCCCAGGTGTCCACTTGGGTGCCAACAGCAAAAATTTTCTAGGTATGCACTTCCATTTTGGGTCCCTTGTGGGCCAGCCTAAAGAGGTGGAGGGCCATGTATCACTGTCTCTGGAGAGTCTCCCTAAAGTAGGATTCAAAACTGTCCAGTCTACAATAAAAGAAACTGAAGCAGCGCTCCAAGCCAATAATCATTTATTAAAGGGACTTGGCCCACTTTAATGAGTGAGACCTCAGATCTTCCCTATGATTTGAGATGCCCCCTTCGTCCAGAGCCTTAGTTTTATAGTACTTGACACCAGGACAACATAAATGAGGCAAACTAAAAATACAGAGTCTCACTGGTTGATAGATCTTGACCTTGAATCTCCAGGAGCATGTACATAAAATAAAGAATTCCATTGGTTGATTAATCTATATCTTGACTTTCCAAGAAATCCTACTGAGCTAACATGAGGAACTCGAAAGACCTATTTTAGCCTTTCAGGAGGTCCTGCTGAGCTGATGAGCAGATCCATGGACTGGGCTGGTAAGCAAATGTCAAAATATCCACAGGAGCCTATGAGCCAGTAGATAGACAGGGCCCAGGAGAGCAAACACGTCACTTGTCAAGTGCTCATGACCATCTCTCCAAGTTGGGCAAAGAAGGATGACAAGGGATGAAGGGGTCAGTAAGGTATAGCTGGGGGACTTTCCATGTCATAGAGTCATCTCTTCCACTCTGGATCTGGTCACCATAACAAGGCAAAAACAACAGTGGAGGTCTTCTAGTTAGCTTCCTGTGATTAAGCAAGTGAATTTACAATCTGTACTTCATAGCTCTGGGGCCTAATATAGAGAATTTATAATCACTACCGCTATGGAATCATATCAAACTGATTAATATTCATTGGAATAAAATAGGGGTCTCATTAATCATCTATCATGTAGGGAACCTCCAGACTCATAGACAACTTGGTGAGCCTACTTGGGTAGATACAACCCACATCTACTTGATTAACAAATGGGGAACAAAATTGTTAAATACACCATGTTTGTCTTGATGCTACAACAGTGAGACAATTTGGAAAGAGAAGATCTATATTTAGAATATAACCCTATCACTTAACTTTGTATGATTTGGATTAACTCATGTCATTTCTCTGGATAAAGGTTACTTCATATGTATAATAAAGGTACAAGATCAGATGATTACTCCAATCCTTTTTTGCTCTAAATCTATGATCCCCCCTTGCTCCTGCAAGCACAACTTTTTAATGTGTGAAAGGTACCTCAGCCATCAACAAGTTCAACACATAAATGAAGCATTTCTACTACAAAAGACCTGACAAATCATTATCCAATCTCTTCATGAAGTTGTCCAATGAGGAAAGACCCACAACTTCCTTAGGCAACCCATTTCACTCTCTGGGATAGCTCTAATGATCAGGAAAATTTTCCTGACAATTTCACTTTAATTTACCTCCTTTTCCTTTCCACACATTCCTCTTTGTTCTTCCCTCCTGGGCAAAACAAAACAAATCTCATTCCTTTTTCCTGTGATAGCCCACAATATCCTTGAAGATAACTGTCCAGAACTCCCTAAGACTCCTCTTTTTCAGGATAACCCTCCCTATGGTGTGGCATCAATACCCTGTTCCATAATTGTGGCTCTGTCATGGATGCTTCCTTCATTGCCAATATTTTTTCTCCTAACTGTGGAACTCTGTAGTGAAAACACTATTTCAGGTGTAGTTTGAGTCAGATGGGGTACAGCGGAATGGTCCCCTCCTTATTGCAGGAAATTCTCATTTCTTAAAGATAAGCAAGGTTGCATGAGCCTTTGGGACTTCCTTATAATATTAGTGACGGACAAGGATCCAGATGTCCAACAAAAGCCTCAGATTCCCTTTCAGACAGTCATCCAGGCTCTATTCCTTATCCCCATGGTCCAGATCCCACCAAACCAAAGGGAGTGCTTTTTGGGAAATGAGTGTAGGCTTGGCTCTAAAGTTACAGTATTCTATGTACAGTGCCCTCCTGGGAAAGTGTAATTTCTCTGTCATAGGTTTCTGTTGCCCAATCTCTGAGAGAAGTTAAGTGACTTTTTTCAAGGGTGGAGAGGTGGGGAGTTGTTTAGGTTGAACTCAGCTCTAGATTAAGCACTATGCCAACTGGAAAGCAGATTTCAAGACTTTGGTGTTTGATGTGTCATAGTGAGGCTTCCTTTCATCCGAGTTGGCTGAGATGGTCACAGGAATCACTTTCAACTCTCAGATTCTGGGATCCTATGATATCCCCCTCTAATGCCCCAATCAGTGTTCTTTCCATTTCAGGTGCTTCTTTTCTAATCAATCTTTAGTATCATTTATTTCTAGTAAAAATGTCAGAAAATGATACAGTACTTATTTCAACACTTTAGGTAGCGCAATGCCTCTGTCTAGAAAAACAATGGATCACATTCAATCAAATTACTGCATGAATCAATCACAGGCTGGCAGTAGCCCCAGTGAGGATTACTCAAAAGGGAGGTTCTAGTTGTAAGAGTGATCAGGCCAGTCGTTTTAGGAATTGAAGGTGGAGCATATTTTCTTTGGGAGATAATTGGGATAGCAGAGTCCAGGATTGTGCCAGCTTTCTCTGGTTCCCAATAGTTCTGGAGCACCTGGTGAGTGTGAGGTCCTTCAGGGCTAGTTTTGGGGCTGGGATTTCTCTTGGAGGCTAAGGCAGAGGAGGCAGTTTGGTGGAGTGGAGAGAGTGAGGGTCTGGGAATCAGAAGTCCTGAGTTCTGGGTTCTACTTCTTATTCTGCCTCTAAAGACCTGTGAGACTCTAACAATGTCACTTCAATTGATTTGACATCAATTTCCTCCTCAGTAAAAGATCATTCTTGACCTGCTGATAATCTTCAAGAGCTTTCTGTTTGTACATTCTATTAAATACTATAAACGGATTGTTTCACATTGCATTCCTGAGACGTCCTTGTGGGCAATTTTGATCTTATCTAATTTCCACTGAAATAAACCAATAATATCGATTTAAAAGTCCAGGTCAGAAATGAGGAGACCTGAGTTTCATTCCCAGGTCTTTTGTGAATCAGCTGTATGGCCTTGGTCAAGTCTCTTTTTCTCTGAGCCTTAATTTTTCCTTTGCACTAGATAATCCCTAAAGTCTCTTCTAACTTTGACCTTAGAACTCATGTATTTCAAACAGCTCATTTTCTTAGACCCTTTAAGGTTTATTTTTAAATTAAATTCTATGATATGTGCCATGGTGACAGTGTGTGGAAGGGCATGATGAGATGGAGAATTAGAAGACCTGGGTTAAAATCCTGGTTCTGTCATTTATTACCACTTCTCTGACCTTTGGGCATTTGCTGGATCTCTTACTTGTAAAAAAAAAAGAGGCAATTAGATGAAATGATCTGCAAGATTTCTTTTTTTATCTGAATCTCCATCCTATTTTCAAGTGAAGATCATGTGTTTGGTCACCTAACTGGGGTCATTTGGGGCACGATAGTTGAAGGGGGTTGATCATAGACTACTTTTGTTAAATTTCCTGTGTGTGATATTGAAGTCCAGTTTGTACAGAAACATAAAGGGCATCCAGGTGTAAGCTAGGAAGGCTTGGAGCTAAAGGATGCTGTAGAAGAGAGAGAGCCTTCTCTTCCCCACCCTCCTCCAGAGGAGTCTTCCAATGATCATAACAGTCTCTTCCTGGTTTGTCAAAGACACCTCTTGTTCTGAGTACCCGCAACAACAGAGGAACTTCTCCCACTTTTTCCATACTTGTCCTGGCATCGCTCCCTCCATGCTTCCATCAAAACTCCTCTTTGTGGTGATCATGATTAAGTGGTTTTTTTCAGGGGATTAGCCAGAATTTCTGGGACTTTGGTGTTTTTTCCCTTCAATGTTTATTCATGCCCATTCACCGTTTCTAAAGCCATGAAACAATGGAGCATTCATTGAAGAAGCAATGATCTGTAACATTAGAGTTGGCAGAGACCTTCCAGATCCCTGTATCAAGCCTCCTCGTTTGTCAGATGAGGACATTGAGACCCAGAGAAACTTCCATTTAAGATTAAATTTCATTGACATTGGACATATCTCATATGGACCTGATTTTTTACATGTTGTCTTCCTTAATAGAATGTGATCTCCTTGATATCATGGGTAGTGATTTTTCCTTTCTTTCTGTCTCCAGAGCTTAGCCCAGTGATTGATCCATAGTAAGTGTTTACTAAAAGTCTATTGACTGATTGATTGGCTCAGACTTATGTGTTCCACCACTAGACTAGTGTTTCTTTCTCTATACCATCTGTCTAACACCCTCATTTTACACATGGTAAAACTGAGGTCCCGGGGTATAGCAGACATTGCTTAACGGTCTCATAGCACGTTTGTGGTGTTTGTTTTTATCATGCGCTGTAGTTTCCTAAAGGTTTTAGAAATTATAGAAGACAGAGAGAATTGGCTGAGGAGACCAATGAGTAGATGAGTAATAAATGTGGAAGGTAGGGGATCCCAGTTGAATTAATGTAATAATAATAATAAAAATCTTTCAAAGACCTGAAATTTCACTGGTCCGACAATTCTGTCTCATTTTTCCTTGCCTTGGGAATGGTCTCTATGAGTTGTTCTGGTTTCCACAACTAATCACTTGATAACAAAGTACAGGTGATACACAAAGCAACTCTTGCTTGTCCTGTATTAGAAACCCTACCAGTTAGCAAGGACCTGGTAGTGCTTGTATTCCTTAGTCTTAGGCTCCGAGACCCCAGGGACACTGTTCTGCTCTTATTAGATCTTTTTTTTTCAATTAAATTTTTTATTTTAGTTTAGTTTACATCATTCATTTCCACGAAATTTTGAGTTACGAATTTTCTCCCCATCCTTCCCCCACCCACCACCCCAAAACAACCATCCCAGTGTATCCCCTCTACCCCAATCTATTCTCTCCTATGTCTTCCCCCCTCATTCCTCTGACTTTTCGGTAGGGCAGGATGGATCTCCCAACCACAGTCCCTGTGTGTCTCAAGTTCCAGTTGGATGTAGTTAATAATAATAATAATAATAATAATAATAATAATAATAATAATAATTGTATATATACACATATATATTTTTAACATTTGATTATATAACTTTAGATCCTAGATTCTTTCTCTTCCTCCCTCATCACCCACCCCCACTGGAAGGACAAACAATCAAATACAGGCTGAACATGTGAA
>CM053584.1:132678333-132730536 GCA_028627135.1 Pseudochirops cupreus
GAAAGAATCTGGAATTCAAAGTTTTTAAAGCAAATGTTAAAAAAAAAAATTGTTTTTTTACATGCAACTGGGAAATAAGACATACAGGCAGTGGGGTATAGAAATCCATTTTGCCCTACTAGAAAGTTAGGGGAACATGGGGGGGTATGTAAGAGAGAGCAGATTGGGGGAAGGGGTATTCAGTAGGCTTGCTATCTTGGGGTGGGGGTAGGAGGAAGGCAGGGAGAAAATCTGTAACTCAAAATCTTGTGGAAATGAATGTTGCAAAGTAAAAATAAATAAATAAAAGAAGAAAAAAAAGAAAATAGGTGATCTATGTATGTATGTATATATGTATACATATATGTATATACTGACTTACAAGTAAGCAAATACGAAATATGAAGGAATTTCAAGAAGGAAGAGAATGCTAATAAGTGGGAGCATTAGGAAAGATGTATATGATGTATATGTACCCAAGCTGTGCTTTTAAGGAAGCTAGGAATTATTTGGGGGAAGAAGTGAGGAGGGAGTATAACCTAATAATTGTATATTAATTATTCAAAGATTCAAGAACTGGAGGCAGAAGATAGTATAATGGGCATGGGCAGCGGACTAGTATGGTTATAGTGGAGAATGAAGATTGTAGAGTACTATGACATGAGATTGTGGAAGGCATTAAATGCCAGGATGTAGAATGTGTATTTTATCCTTGAAGCAAGAAAGAGTCTTTCATCTTTATTTCTGCCTGCCTCCCTCCTTTTTCCCCGCCTCCTACCCAACCAAAGTCACATGGGATTTATAGGAACAAATTGACTAAAAATACAGGATGTGGGAGCCACAAAGTTTTCTTTTCCTGCTCCCTAAGCCTGATGCTTCTGTGTCTGTGGCAATTAATCCTGGCAATTATTGATGTTGCCTACAAATCACGGATCCCTAGCAGATGTGATGAAAATGATGGAACCCAAGAGACCCATTTCACAAGGTGAAACATACATTTGGATGACTTAGTGTCCCCACCCTGCCCAAAGTCTTCTGTTGAAAAATGAAAACATTGAAAGCTCCACATGATTGCTGGCTCTTCAGGTTTTCAATATATCATGCCATCCTTATTACCTCTCTTGGCATCATCCCAACTGGCAAAACCACCTTTCAGGTAAAGCTTCCAGAACATTGGATGGAATTAAGGAAATTTTTGTCATAGGATCATATTGAATGGTCTCTAACCTAAAGGATTTAATGAGTTGTCCTTGAATGTAGAGAGCTTTAGTGGACGTTGAAATGCAGGAAAGAGTGGATAAAGTGGAGAAAACTCCCAATAAATAGAGAACCTCCATACTCATAGAGAATTTAGGGAGTCTAAATGAATATATAGAACCCTCACCTATAGGATTAATTTGTGAGGATCAAAACTGTTAAATACACCATGTTTGTCTTAATTCTACAACAATGAAACAGCAGTATAGTAGGAAGACCACTAGATTTAGAAGGAGAAGACCTTCTCATTCTATCATTTAACTATGTCTATATGGTGGCAAAACCCGTCGTTTTTCTTGGCTTTAGTTATTTCCTCTGTAAAATGAAGATGTGGGACTAGATGACCTATCCAATCCTTTCTAGGTATCTATGACTCTTTGTTCATGGAATCACAAGTTTTTTAGACTTGAAAGAGACCTTCATCACCAAAGATGTAAACCCAAAATATGGAATCCCCACTACAAAACACTTGACAAATGATCATTCTGTTTCTTCCTGAATAAGTCCAGTGAAAGAAAGCTCACAGCATTCTAAGTTAGCCCATTTTACTCTTAGGGATAGCTCTAATTGTTAAGAAGCATTTCTTGACACCTTACTTAAATTTACCTCTTTGCCCCTTCCACACATTTGCCTTCTTTTTGCCCTCCTGTAATAAACAGAATAAATGTGACTTTTTGTGACCAGTCAACACACTCTTGAAGACAATTGCCATCAACCTCAGAGACTCCTCTTCTCCAAGATAAACATTCCCAATACCTTTGCTTGATGTTCCTATGTCATGGTTTTGACATCTTGTGCCATCATGATAGATTTCCTCTGGATGCTATCTACATTATCAGTGTCATTCTATCAATGTCAGGTTGTCCAACCACAGAGGCCAGAACTACCCCACTTACCACAAGGAGGCAATAAACATCAAGGACATCTGAAAGAGACAAAGAAGAAAGCCTTTGGGAAATGCTGAGTTAAAAACCTATCTTCATGTGAAAGAACACAGGTATATGCCCAAAGAGAATATATCCACACTCAACTTTTCTAGAGCCTACAGGTGGCAAAGGCTACAGATACTGATTGAAGAGAAAGCTCATAGAATACTTATAGTATTATTCTTTTCAAGTTGGGTATTGGCATTCAAAAAATGGCAGCTAGGCTTTCCTCAAAGCTCTTCCTTCAGGCACAATCCCCTTCAGTCTAGTGAATGTCCTCAAACTCCCAGTCTACAGAACTGGGCAAGGTTAGGCAGAGAAGTGTATTGTCATTCAGATCACCCAGGGTCATTCTACTGGAGCCAGGTGTTTACCAAACTTTAGACCAAGAAAATTCTTCTATTTTTAGACAGTCCTTCTCTCAGTGATTTTCCCTTATTTAGTGGAGAACCAAGGAGATATGACGAATAAGTGAGGGGAGACTTCAATTATCCTGACTGGTTCTTGGATTCTCATCATCTTGCCCAAATCAATTAGCTAATAATTTCCTGACTTTTAAAGTGATCATTTTATTTTTCAAAAGGTGGAGGTAACAAGCAGGAATATCTGAAATGAGATTCTCACTGACAGGGAGACCCTGGTTGCTGAGGTGGAAATGATAGAAAATATGGAAGGAAGTGATTGCTCCATCCTGGAGTTTGTAAAAGAGGAGGATAATTTGGTCTTAGTATAATAGCAACACCTGATTTTGGACAAGCACATTTCAATAATTTTCATTTGATGGGTATGTCACAGTAGAGATTCCTTTCAGATATGAGTTGCTCTATATAGACTCTGAAGTTCCTTATAAGTAACACTCAGATTCTATGATTCTGTGACCCCCAAACCAGTGCTGTTTTAATATCATGGCATAACTTTTCTTATCACTCCTTATTATCTTTTATTTCTAGTAAAAACTTGGAAAAACTACTTACCTCAAAACCCTAGGAAGTTCAGTGACTCCATCTGGGAAGAAGAATATGTTAGATTCAATGAATTCTGATACAATGGACTTTGACTTTATCTCCAAGCAGGGACTTCTAGATGAAGCACCCACAGACAAGTAGCTGGCCCAGTGAGATTTGCAAAAGAAGGAAGCTATGATCATGAGGGTGAGTGTAGCAAGTCATTTTCAGAATTGCAGGTGGATTACACTTTGTTGAGAAGATAATTGGGATGGCAGAGTCTGGGGCTGTGCCTACTTCCTCTTAGCAGGACTCCCCAGCCCTATAAAGGGACTCTTGCTGAAACTATAGCCATCTACTGACCAGCTGGTTCCTCATCTGTGCTGGAGCATCTGGTGAGTCTGAGATTCTTCAGGGCTAATCTTGCATTTTCTTGGAATTTCTCTTGCAGGCTGAGAGACAGAGGGGGCAGTTTGGTGGAGGAGAGAGAGCCCTAGCCCAGGAATCAGAAGTCCTGGGGTCTGGCTTCTAGTCTTTGTTCTGTCTCTAACTTGCTGTGGGACTAATTATATTACTTTCACTCAGTTGGCATCAGTTTTCTCCTCAGTAAAAGGTCATTCTTGGTCTATCAGTTATCTTCAAGAGCCCTTTCTGCTTTTGCATTCTATGAAACACTATAAATGGAATATTTCATACTGCATACCTGAGAGATCCTTGTGATCACTTTGAGCATGCCAAATTTCTACTGAAATGAGCAATATTGATTAACGAGCTCTGGTCAGAAACGAGGAGACCTGAATTTAGGTCCTTGATCTATAGCTAAACAGACATGTGGCCTTGCCAAAGTCATTTTTTGGAACCTAAATTTTTTGTCTGTAAAATACAGGCTTCACACTAGATGATCTCTAAAGTCTCTTCTCGTTTTGACCTTAGAGATCATGTTGTACAAACACTTCTTTTTCTCAAAACTCCAAGATGTGTTTTAAAAATAAAATTCTATACTACTTGTTATAGCAGCAACTTGTATGGAAGGGCATGACCCAGACTGAGGAAGAGAAGACCTGGGTTCACATCCTGTCTCTATCACTTACTCTCCCCTTTATGACTTATGAAAATTTACTGGACTTTATTTCCCTTACTTGTATACAGTGAAAATTAAATTAGATGATCTCTATGATTCTTTTTCTCTTTAAATCTTCCTATGATCAAGTGAGGATCATGTGTTTAGCTATCTAGTTGGGAGGAATTGAGACACAATTGTGAAGGATGTTGATGAAAGACTCTGTATTGACTTTCCTGTGTATGAGGTCTAATTCCACTTTGTACAGGAAAATAAAAGGAAAAGTCTAGGAAATCTGGTGTGTCAGAGACCTGGGATACTGAGCTCCAGGGACAACAGGGGAACCTCTCACATTTTCTTTCAACATCTCATGTCAAAGGTCCAGGCTTTAGTCAGGGTACCATGCTTGTGGTGATTGATCATAGAGATGTGTATTTACTGGGAGATGATACAGAATTTCAGTGACTTTGGTCTTTATCCCCCAAGCTTTTATTCATACACACTGACCATTTGTAAAACTATGGAACTCTGGAGCATTCATTCTGCAATGACTTATTGGTAATATTAGAGTGGACAGGGACCTTCCAGATCTTTGCAACCAACCCTCTCATTTTTCAGATGAGGGCAAAGAAGTCCAGAGAAGCTTTCCCTTTAAGATTAAATTCCATTGGCATTGCATATATCTAATATGATCCTGGTTTTTCATCTGTTATCCTCAATAGATTTTGAGTTTTTGATATAGTGGGCAGTGATTTTCCCTTTCTTTCTGTCTCTAGAGCTTAACAAAGTGACCAGTCCACAGTAAGTGCTGCCTAAAAAACTTCAGCCCAGCCTATTGTTTCTTTCTCTGTACTTCTTACCCTGCACCTGCAATTGGTAGAGGTGCATGAAAGTGGCTGAAGTTGTTCAAGGGTCCCATAGCACTCTTGAGTCATTGTTTCCATCACAGACTGGAGCTTTCTAAAGTTTTAAGAACCAGAAATGAAGATGGAGAGAATTAACTAAAAGGACAAATGAATAGATATGTAATAAGTGTGGAAGTCATGTGAACCTAGTTGATTTAATGAAGTCATGATCTGTTTTAATATGAGAGTTTAGACTTTCTTATCCATGAAAGTATCTATTTGCCTGTGAATTCTGTCTTTTTTCTTTCAGATTTGCAGAGATCTGGGAAAGATGTCCTATCAGTACTATCTGCACTGCAAACAACCTTGCCAGTCTACTCCCAAGTGTCCACAAACTTGCCAATCTGCTTGTAGGGAGCCATGTCTTCCCCAGTGCCCAGAGCCATGTCTTCCCCAGTGTCCAGAGCCATGCCTTCCCCAGTGCCCAGAGCCATGTCTTCCCCAGTGCCCAAAGCCATGTCTTCCTCAGTGCCCAGAGCCATGTCTTCCCCAGTACCCAGAGCCATGTCTTCCCCAGTGCCCAGAGCCGTCTTCCCAAGTGGCAAGAACCATATTTTTCCAAATGTCCAGAGCCATGCCCACCAATACTGTGCCAGCAGAAATGCCCATCATACCCTCCACCTTCCTATCATCAGTCTCCAACCAAGAAGAAGTAACAGTACCAGATGCTGGCAGAACCATGAAACAAGGAGTTTGATCATCTCTGTGAAGACCTGTGCTCTCTACCACTCTCTGAACTCTCACATTCCTCTGTCCTTGATTTGCCATTCATAGAATACCTGCAAAACGAGCCTTTCTTCCTGAAGCTACAATTGTTTCAAAAACAGGCTTCCCAATTTCCACCACCACCCCCACACCTCCAGGGATAGGAGGCAACAGAGAAAGATCCACTCTATTCCATGTCAGGTTCCTGAAACCTTGGAGAAAAGGCAACCCTAAAAGAGCAGACTCCCTGGTCCCTGTCTCTACATCATCTCTCCTCTGTGCTATGTGTTGTAAGCTGCCTGGTGATTTCCATCCCTTCTATCCTTGTAACTTTCCTCCCACTGCTCCAAATAAAGTATATGTTTCATGGTGAGCCTGAAATGGTGATTTTTCTCCTATCTCCACAACTGTTATGGCTAGCTCATTTATCAGGTAGTGTCAGCTCATTTCATATCAATGTTTTCCATCCACGTTTAATGATTAGGTATAAGTCCTGTCTATGAATAGGAATCACAAGACCAGTTCCCTTTTGTCTAACATTTCTTGGCTTCCCAAGTCCTTTATGTTTCTTATTGTTTGATTTATTTCTGACAGTAACCCTGAGGTTAGCTAGCTAGGATTGGTATCTTGATTTGTCAGAAGAGAAAAGTGGGACATCATGAGGCTGTACAGCTTGTCTAAGGTCATGCAACCTTCTTGTTCTTCCCATTTACATATATGTTATCATCATGTTTTAACATTTAAAAAATCTGATTTACTTGACTGTACATAATTTTATATGTCTTTACATGTTTCTCTCTTCTGCACAGTCTTTATTTCTTATAGCACAATATTATATTCACCTTCCAAAAATTATTTTAGTCATTCTCCAGAGGATTGGCACCTACCTTGTTTCCAGATATTTTCCCACCTTTAATTGTGCTCATATAGATTTTTTGGTGTGTATGTGACTAATTTCCCACTTTTAGAAACTCAGATTATCATGTCTGCCACCACTTCACGGATCTGGATTTGCAATGCCAATTCTAGTAGAGAAGTTGTTTTGCTCTTGAACTCTATAAAAGGCTACACGTCTATAATGCAGGTAGGCTTTAATGAGAGGCGTAATGGGGGACCCACTCTGGAGCCTCATCTTGATCCCTACTTGTCAATGTTTTCTCATCTTGTATAATTCTTTTCCAGAAGTGTATGAGACTTTTTTTCACCCTGCAACATATATGTATGTATGTGTATGCATATATACATACACACACACACATATATGATAATCTGGGTTACTGCCTCTTAAAGATGAGACCTCTGAGAGTACTTGCACTCATTCTCTCAAAATTCTCTCCAAATCCCTACTCAAGGTGAGGTAGGAGGAATACTCTCCAAATCTCTACTCAAGGTGAGGTAGGAGGAATACTCTCCAAATCCCTACTCAGGGTGAGGTAGGAGGAATACTCCTTGTTCCCTATCTCCATTTCCCTGCTCTCCCTTGATCACACGCACTAATGATCTCTTTTCCTGTAAGGAGCACTCAATCCATATTTGCCAGCCTATCACAACTTTGGTAGTTATTATCTACAGATACTCAAGACACTGTTTCTCAATGAGGAAAAAAGCCCTTAACTCTGCCCTTTTTTCTTCTCCTCCCAAGCACCTGACCTCATATTAGAAGACTTCAATATGTATATTAATATTTCCTCCAATGTATAACTGACCCAGTTTCTCACTTGTCATGAGTGGTTTGAGGCAGAAAAGGCATGAGAGGTGGCAGTAAGACAGGAACCATCGTTGATCCATTTCCTTATACCCAAAATAGTTCACTACCAAGCCTTGAACACAGGAGGCAATAAACGTATATTTGTTGAATAAAAAAAAACAACAAGTGAATAAATAATTGTGAAAAGAGAGAACTTAATATATTCCAGGGCAAGGGGATAATATTCTGGGTGTAATTAACTGTGGGATAATATTCCTCCTATATCCTTTGCTTAAAGGATCATTTTTGTTTTCAAAATTCTTATTGATTCCTAAGGATTCTGAGAATTCTGGTGCCTTAGAGTGAGAAGAGACCTTGTTTATCTTTGTTTTTTATGATTTTTATTTGCTTTTTAAGTAAAAACAGAATTGTGTTGGAAAACATATCACTCTTAGTTATCTCTACTTGGGAAAAATCTGGCTGGTTGGGTTTAGGATGCAATTAGGAGCTAAGTGTCATTTACCAGACAGCAGCTATAAGCTTGTCTTTCCCAGTACTTAGGAGGAATTCCACAGAGTGTCTGGAGTCTTAGTTTTGTGACTCTATACTTAGAATGCTAGTCAATGCCAAAGTTTGTTCATGGGAAGAACACTGGACTGGGCATCAAGAAAACTCAGTTCTACTGGTTGAAAGAGAATTGGGAAAAAAGAAGAAAAGAAAAGAGAGCACTGGATTTGTGATCAGAGAACCTAGGTGCCAATATTGACTTCACTATTTGCTCCCTATGGTTGTGACCTGGGGGAGGAGGGCCTCTTCTGATTTTGCTTTATTTATGTATAAAAAGGGAAAGGATGCCTTGGCTTATGTTTGTGATCTATCTCAACTCCAATATTCTCTTCATGTTTTAATTTTAAGCATGGTGTCTCTAGTAGGGTTCTTCCTAGAAATGTGTTGAGTCTATGGATAATGGTGAACTTTAGGAATTAGGTAAGGATGGACATATTGTTAGGAAAGGATTAACCAATACTACAACCAGGAAGTTCTGGGGGGAAATCTGATGGAAAATTGAAGGAGCTGTATATGTAAACATTCATTAATTCGACAAGCATTTATTTTCCTATGTATTTGTATAATGGTCATGCTTCATTTATTATTTTACCCAGAGAGGTTTTCTGTCTAACTAACTGACACTGATAAATTATGGAATGCTTTCCCCTTTTCTTTGCCCTTTTCTAAGAGGTATTTGATTTATTCTTTTCACTAATTCTCTTCTTTTTTGGCTCATTCTAAACTTTTATGTCTGGCTTGGGATGTTTTGGGGTATGTTATTTCAAGCATGTGGAACAGAATGGGAGATGGGAGAAAGACAGAAAAGTCATGAAATAAATATTTTGATGGTCTGTCTCTGGACAACTTAACCTTGGCAGGAGTATGGGTGTTAGGGCTCAAAGAGTGAAGATCTGCTTTCTGAGGAAAGGCGTCAACTAGAAGAAACTCCACTGCAATGTACATTGGTGATGACATTATCATCCAGGCTGTGCTCCTTAATCCCAGGAACCAATCCCTTAAACCAGAAGGAATGCCCTTTGAGAAACACATGTGGAGCATGCTATAAAACTGTGCTAATCTCTGTGCAGTGCACACCCCTGGGTATATTTAATAGCCATGTTATAAGATAGTGTCACCAAACTCTAAATCTTCTCTTACTCCCACATTCTTAATATCCCATGCACTTATATCAAGGGTTGAGTACAAGCAAAATTCTTTGCCAGGTATGAGAAATATAATGACAAAAAAAAAAAGGATTCCTTCTCTCAAGGAGTTTACATTTTACAAGCAATTGAGTCTGTTGCTGAGTCCTGACCATTCTACTCTGCAAATTATCAATGACTTTTGCTACTGAAAAATCCTCTGAACCAGATCCCAGCCAAGCCTCTTGGCTAAGCATTCTTTGGGACCATGTACCCTTTCTGCCACTACCCAGGTATTTTCACCTTCCCTGATTTGTCTTGCTCTAAGAACCAAAATCAAATTAATGTTATTATGTTCTCTAAAAAGGGCATTCAAAGGATTGTTCCTTTTTTATCTTTGTGATCATACTTATTTTTTTCTGATTAATACTTCCCTCAAATGTCTTATTTCCCATGATACAATGCAAATTGTTTAAGGGGATAGAATATCTTGATTTTATGTCGTTATCTTTAGGTTTTAGCATACAACTTGGCATTTAGTAAAAACTTAATAAATCTTATTAATTCTTTCATCCATGGCTCTTAAATCAATCTCCTCCATTCCATTGCTGCTGTACCCACCCTAACTCAAATCTTCATCACCTCTTTTCTAGATCATAGCAATACATCCTAAGGTGGAGACACATGTATGCAAGATTTCTGGTGCTGGGAGAAACCATTCTGTATCCCTTTAAGATCAGATGTGAGTAGCCTCTTTTCATTAAGATACTTAGCTGAAACAGAAAACTCTTTGAACCTACCAGATATGAATAGTCTTGCTCTCTTTCTGACAGTGTCCAGGGGAGGAAATTCCTGTTTACTCAAAGCTTATGAACCATGAAATCAATGAGATGTGTGGGAGACACCACCCCTTTTATGTGCTGTTGCCCTGAAAATCAGTTGTAAGGTTTTGATCTTGTTTTAATTTTTTCATTTCAGTCCTAGGTGCATGTGTTGGAGTTCATAGACTTAGGATCTCAAGTCATGACAACCCTACAGGGAGGATTTTAGGACAGAGTGAAACCTCCAGAAGGCCCTTGAGCTTAAAACTTGGTGGGACTAGGTTATATAGGATGGAGTTAAACTGGTTAACTCCTTTCCTTCCAATTACCAAAGACAGAGGTAGTCTAAGGAGGCCAGGAGATTATGCTTTCTTCTTGATGTTAGGGGAAAAGGACTGTTTTTTCTATAACTTTTAAATATACATATTCCATTTTAAAGGCTTATATAGCTCTTAAGTAGTTGAAATGGAACTGGGCATCAGGAAGACATTTAGTCCTATCAGCACATCTTTTATGTAGAATCTTGAAGTAAGTGGCTAAAAAACATCTATTGGAACAATTTCAGGGAAAGGAAACTCAAAATCACTCACCCTACATTTTAGTCTCTTTCCTCTCTTGATTATTTTCAATTTATTTTGTATATATATTGTTTGCATGTTGTCAGAATATGAGCTCACTGGGAACTGAGTCTGTCTTTCATCTTCCTTTGAATCCCTGGGTTTACCACCCTACTGGAAACGTAACAAACGCTTGTTGACTTACTCATTGAGAAGCCAGTGTCAATGTTCGATTACTCCAGTTGTTGAAATGTTTTTTTCTTCCATTGAGATGAAATCTCTCTCTCTGACTCTTTCATTCATTCATCCTGATCCTGCTTCTGGAAACCCATTGAGTCATAAAACCAGTTTTCTACGTGCAACTACCTCATAGATTAATAGGTGTTATGCCTTCTCTATCATTTCCAGGGAGAAAATCCCTAAATATTTAAACCATTCCTCGTGGTTACTGAGTTATGTGCTTATAGGGTATGATTTGGAATCTTATTTTTCTTCATAGGAATGTATTTCAGCTTAGTATTTTTCTTAAAATACGGGACTCTGAATTGGACAAAACACCGCAGTTGTTGTCTGACCAAGTCAATGTAGAGATGGGTTGTTTTCTTCCTCATTTTGGATACTGCATTTCCATTAATGTGGCCCAACACAGGACTTGTTCCAATAAGTTTAGAAAATGTCTACTAAACTTGTTCTCTGTATTATGTACCAGAACCTGTGCCCAGTACTGGGATCACAGTGACAAAAGCTGAACAGTTCCTATCTTCTGGGAGATTTCATTACACTTGGAGGATTAAGACCAATGCTCTCCCTCCTCATACCTATCTCACGGCTTCCCTGGTTTCCTTCCAGGGTGGGTTAAAATCCCGCCGTCAACAAAGAACTTATGAAATCCCTCTTAATTCCCATGCCTTCCCTCTCTTGATTATTTCTAATTTATCCTGGATATGGTTGGGGTGTACAGAGTCATTTCTTGTTGTCTCTCTGATTAGACTGTGAGTTCCTTGAGGGTGGGGGTCATCTTTGACCTTTCCTTGTATGCCCTGTTCTTCCTACAGTGACTATACAATAATAATTGCATTTATAAAGTAATAATATAGAAAAATAAATATTTTTAAACTTATGGATTAGCTGAGAAGTAAGTAAATGAGAAACGTAATGGAATTTTAAGAGGGACAATACACTACCAAATGAGGCTATCAAGAAAGTCCTGGTGTCAGAGTTTGCACCAGAGGGATACGTTTAGGAAACCTGGGATATCTATGAAGAGTAAGTGAGGGGTGAGTATGTCCCAACCATCAGGAATCACTTAAGACAAGATAAATCCATGGGACATGGAACATAGATTATGGACCCAGGCAGGATAGCTTGATTATATTGGTGAATGTAGATTGCAGAATAGTATAAATTAGCTTTGTAGCCCTGAATGCAAGAATGAAGAATTTATGTTTTATCCTTGAAGCAATAAGGAGCCTTTTGTACTTGTTTTTCCACTTCCCTTACCTACTATCACCTCCCAATCCCAATGAAGTTCAATTGGGATTTATAGAAAACAACTGCCTAAAAATTCTGAATAAGAAAGAGATAAGTTTTCCTCTTCCAGCTCCCCAAACCAGAGGCATCTGGGTCTGGGGGAGAAATCCTGGCAAATACTGATGTCACCCACAGATCACTGATCCCTGGCAGATGTGATGGAAATGCTGGAATCTGAGAAACTTATTTCACTGGGTGTGTTTGGGTAACTTAGTGTTTGCATCTTGCCCCAAAAGTCATCTGCTGAAAAATGTAAATCCTTAGCTCCACATCATCATTGGCTTTAAAGGTTCCTTCCAGCTTTCAATCTATCATCCTATGATCATGACCTGTCTGACATCATCCCAATTGTCAAACTCCCTTTGTAGGCAAAGCTTCTGGTTCATCCAGATGGAATTATTGAAGGCACAGAATAACATAGTCTGGAAGACAAAATTCTGCAATATGTAAGGGCCCCAATATGGAGAGAGTTAAAAGTGATGTCAGAATGGGACAAAGAGAAAGAAAGGAAGAATCCCATTAGAATCATTCACATTTGGCATACAGAATTATCTGTTCTTATTACTTTCTCAAACATTTCCTCTCTGATTCCAATTCCTTTTGGAGGATCAGATGCTATTGGGAAGTAACAACAATTTCACTGGTAGAAGTTTTCCACCCCTAGGTTACACAAATGAATTTGCTAGAGAATGACTTTTGCTACAATTATAACAAAAGACTTGGGAGGATACTTAAGTAATAACTAGGCCAAATAGGTTACCTCCCTCCAAGAAAATTGATTGCACTGAAATTTTTTCGCCCAAACCAAACTGAAGATGTTTGTGATTTAATTTCAGTAATTAATAGCAATAACCAATTATTAAGTTGTTTAGGATATAGAAAGGAATAAATTTATGCTGTGAATAGCTTAGATCTCATAACACATATTATTATCCCAGCCTTAGTCTATGGGATAATAATTCACATGACCAGGCAGTTTGACAAGCCCAATATTTTACTGACCATTTGCTCTGATTATAGAAATTTGCTTTAAAAGGATAAAGCAGGGACAAGATTCATCAATTCTACCTCGTAGCCAGGTGGTTAGGAATAGCCAGGTGGTTAACATTCCTTTTCAAAGGAACACAATGGAAAAACTGAACCAAGAGGATCCCATCTGACTGAAGCTAAAATTGCCCTCTCAGCTTTTCCAGATGTAGAGCTGAGCTCCATCTGTATCACATTCTCTCTGAGTAGCTTGTGACATTTCTCTCAGATGGTAGATTATTGACTATCGATTATGGATGGATTACTATGATCCATCAGACAACTCAAAATCAGTTATTGTGCTAATTGTTTTCACCTCAAGCAACAAGTTTGCCCCTACTTGGGGGAAGAATTTACTAGGACTTACATCTCAACTTTAAATTCATCTGGTATAAAAGTCAATCATTAGAGATCATTTCTATATATCTGCAAATTCTCAGCAAGTCAAGTTCATTGTTTAGGAACTTCATACCCCAAACAAGCTTTTGAGGAAGTTTACAAAATAAGGGGGATAGGCAGGGACTCCAGAGAAGGTGGGTCCTCTTCCATTCATACCATCTACCCTTAGAGCTGTTGTAGGTTGGGATTTTTGACTAGCCATGAGGACTGCTCTGAATTGGCAGAACCAATCTGGATGATCACCTCATCCCCTCCTCTACACACACACACACACACACACACACACACACACACACACACACACAAAGTAATCAATTACCAGATTTAGGTTTCAGCATTAAAAATAGCCCAAATATCTTAGTTAACAATCTTAGAATTTTCGTAAGTGAAAGTCAAATTATTTTAGATGTCACACAAACAACAAACTTCAGATGACATCAACTGCATTTCCAGATAACATAAAAATTATTTATAGAAGGATGGCTTTACCAAGTGCAGACACAGGCTGGCTTCTTACCTCATACTGTTGATCCATCTCACTTTCCTCTCTCCCCACAGCTGCTGGTGGGGGGAGGGGAGGATCAACAGGATGTGCCTGGGTGATACTTCCAGGCTTTCTTGAAAGGGACCTACAGCATGCTCAGGGACCAAGGCCATTGCCAGTGGGGTCCCGATGTAGCTGCTGCTCCTCACCCTCCTTCCTTTCACCAGGTGGGGGAGGGTGAATCCCCATTTTGGATTAATCTGATCTGGGATGAGAGTGGTTAACAGGAAAATATGGAGCTGTTTGCAATCCCCACAATGAGATGCCCTCTTGACTCAAGGGAAGGGAGTAGGGGAACTGGGGTGACCAGATTGTAAGGTGTTTCAAAAATCCTTATTCAATCTCAAAACCTCTAGAATTTGCTAAGATGTTTTTAGCTGTTCTAACTTTTCATTATACACTTAGTCTGGTCAGAGCTGGGACTATAGGAAGAAGAATTCTGCTTTTTAAGGCATTTTCTCCTCATTGGCTTTTTTGACTTCTTTTGCCACTCAACCTAGTCTATTTTTTAAGGTGTTATGTTCTTCAGTATTTTTTTTGGCTCCTTTACCAAGCCATTGACTAATTTTTTCATGATTTTCTTGCATCACTTTCATTTCTCTTCCTAGTTTTTCCTCTACCTCTCTTACTTGATTTTCAAAATCCTTTTTAAGTTCTTCCATGGCCTGAGACCAATTCATATTTTTCTTGGAGGTTTTGGATGTAGGAGCTTTAACTGTTCTCTTCTTTTGAGTGTCACCACAGTAACTTTCTATGGTCAGAGTTTTTTTTTCTGTTGTTTGCTCATTTTTCCAGCCTATTACTTGACTTTTCACTCTTTGTTAAAGTAGTCCTCTGTTTCCAGGGTGGAAGGTGCACTGTCCCAAGCTTCATGGGTTTTGTGCAGCTGTTTTCAGAGATACTTCAAGGGACCAGTAAGTTTTCAGTTCTTCCAAGGTGGTATGAGCCAAGGGGAGGTGCTTACAACTCTCCTGGCCTGTGCTCTAGTCTGTGAGAGACAACAAGCACTCTTTTCTGCCCTGGCCCTGTGAGGAGGATCCTCGCTCCACTGCTACTACAAGCTCTGCTATGCTACTGCTCCTTGTCACCCTGGGCTTGCCACCCAGGATACTGACCTGGCTCTGAGTATGGACAAAGTAAAAAAGTCCTGCCTCAAAGCTAGCAAAAAGATCCCTCTAATGTCCTTCTGACTAGTTGTTCAACCCCTTACTGTCTGTGGGCTGAGAGCTCTGAAAGCAGCCTCTGTAGCTGCCATTGTTGATCAGTGACTCCCAAAGCCTACTCCTGTTTGGTGGGGCCAGGCATGCGCTAGTGTATCCTAGGCTGGACTGAGCTCCTTTCTCACCCTGGTGCAACAGACCTTTCTTGATGATCTTCCAGGTTGTTTTCAGCTAAAAATATTGTTTCATTCCATCTTTTTGTGAGTTCTGCTGCTCTAGAATTTGTTCAGTCATTTAAAAAAAGTATTTGGAGAGAAGTGGGCAAGAGCTCAGGTGATTCCCTGTTTTTATTCCACCATCTTGGTTTCACCTCCTGAGAAGATTTGAATAGCCCAATTGTATATAAAATATCCAGGGACACAATGAACTGTCCCTTAGGGCACAGATAGCCCTCAGCCCCAGGCACTCATCTGCACAGGAACCCAATGGATTCTGGGAAGTATAACTTGCTGCTTATCCTAAGCAAAAGTAGAGTCCTTCATTCAGTCTCTGGAGCAGATTGTCCAACCAGAGAGGCAAGAATCACCCACCTGCCACAGGGAGGCAAGAAACATCAAGGACGTCTGGGAGAGACAAAGAGGAGAGCCTTTGGGGAATGCCGAGTTAAAAACCTATGTTCATATAAAAGAGCACAGGTATGTTCCTGGCGAGAGTATATTCACATTGATCTTTTCTAGAGCCTACAGATGGATGCAGATACTGATTGAAGAGAAAACTTATAGAATACTTGTGGTAGAACCACCTAGTGGAGAATCAAAGAGACATGACAAATAAATGAGGGGAGTCTTCAGTGATCCTGATTAGTTCTTGGGTTCTCATCATCTTGCCCAAACCATATAGTTAATAATTTCCTGACTTTTAAAGTGATCATTTTACTTTTCAAAAGGTAGGGGGACTTTTTTTGTTCTGTTTTGTTTTGTTTCTTCTTTCTCATTGTTCATTCCATTGGTTATAATCCTTCTTTACAACTTGACAAATCTTTAATGTGAAGGTATTTGTAGATCCTGTATCTGATTGCATGCTGCTCTGGAGGAGAGAGAGGAGGAGAGGAAGGGGGAGAAAATTAGAAGCTCAAGGGATTGTGGAACTTAATGTTGTAAACTAAAAGTCAATATATAAATTTTAAAAAACAAAATAGAACTGGAAAAAAGGAAGGGGGAACAAGCAGGGGTATTCAAAATGAGATTCTCACTGACAGGAAGACCCTGGTTGCTGAGATGGAAATGATGGGAGCTATGGGAGGAAGTGATTGTTCCATCCTGGAGTTTGTGAAGGAGAGTGACAGGAAATCTGGTCTTAGTGTAAGAGGCACCCTTGATTTTGGACAAGCTCATTTCAATAATTTCCATTTGATTGGTATGTCATAGTAGAGATTCCTTTCAGATATGAATTGGTCTAGATGGCCTCTGAAGTCCCTTCCAACACTCAGATTCTATGATTCTGTGACCTCCAAACCAGTGCTCTTTCAATGTCAACGCATGGATTTCTTGTTACTCCTTATTATCTTTTATTTCTGGTAAAAGCTTGGAAAAATTACACACTCTAAAACCCTAGGTCATCCAATGCCTCCATCTGGGAGGAAGAATAGATTAGATTTAATAAGTTCTGAAAAAATGGACTTTGACTTTAGTCCTAAACAGGGACTTCTGGATGAATCACCCACAGACAAATAGTTGGCCCAGTGAGACTTGTAAAAGAAGGAAGCTATTATCATGAGGGTGAGTTTGAGAAGGCATTTTCAGAATTTCCGGTGGATTACACTTTGCTGAGGAGATAATTGGAATGGCAGAGTCTAGGGCTGTGCCTACTTTCTCTTAGCAGGAATCCCCAGCCCTATAAAGGGGCTCTTGCTGAAACTACAGCCATCCACTGACCAGCTGGTTCCTCATCTGTGCTAGAGCATCTGGTGAGTCTGAGACTCTTCGGGGCTAATCTTGGGGCTGGAATTTCTCTTGCAGGCTGAAAGTCTTGGTTTGGTGGAGTTTGGCAGAGTAGACAATGTCCTGTCTTAGAAATCAGAAGTCCCGGGGTCTGGCTTCTAGTCCTTGTTCTATCTCTAACCTGCTGTGGGACTAACTGTATCACTTCCACTCAGTTGGCATCAGTTTTCTCCTCAGTAAAAGGTCATTCTTGGTCTATTGGCCATATTTAAGGGCCCTTTCTGGTTGTGCATTCTATGAAATACTGCAAAAGGAATATTTCATATCGTATAACTGAGAGATCCTTGTGTTCACTTTGAGCATTCCTAATTTCTACTGAAATGAGCAATGTTGATTAATGAGCCCTGATTGGAAATGAGGAGACCTGAATTTAAATCCCTAATCTATAACTAAACAGTCATGTGGCCTTGCTAAAGTCATTTTTTTCCTCTGAGCCTCAATTTTTCATCTTTAAAATGCAGGTTTTGCACTAGATAATGCCTAAAGTCTCTTCTGTCTTTGATTTTGGAGATTATGTTTTCCAAAGACTTCTTCTTAGAACTCAAAGATTTATTATTTCTTTTTTTGAAGTTAATTTATTTATTTTTGGCTTTCAACATTCACTTCCATACATTTTAAATTTTCTCCTCCTCCCTGGCCTCTCCCCTCCCCAAGACAGCATGCAATCTGATATAAGCTATACTTATACATTCCTATTAAACATATTTTCACGTTAGTCATGTTGTATAGAAGAATTAGTACGAATGGGAGGAACCATGAGAAAGAAAAAACAAGACAGAACAACAAAAAAATAGTCTGCTTCACTCTGCATTCAGACTCCATGGGAGTCTGGCTGTGGATGGCATTTTCCATTGTGAGTCCTTGAAGATTTACTCTAAAACAAAAATTCTACAATACATATTATTATGGCAGCTTGTGTGGAAGGGATTAGATTGAGAATGAGAAGACTTGGATTCACATCTTGTGTCTGTCACCTATGTGACTTCTGACAATTGACTGGGCTCCAGTTCCCTCATTTATAAAAAGAGGGAATTAGATTGGATGATCTCTAGGATTTTTTTTTCTCTTCAAATCTTTCTCCTATGATCAAGTAAGGTTCATGTGTTTAGTTATCTTGCTGGGAAGCATTGGGGCACAATTGTTGAAGGATGTTGATGGAAGACTGTTTGTGTTGACTTTGCTAGGTATGGGGTCCAATTCCACTTTGTAGAGGAAAATGAAGAGGCTCAGGAAAAGTCTAGGAAATCTGGTCTGTCAGAGACCTGGGATACTGAGCTCTAGGGACGACAGGAGAACCTCTCACATTAGAGGTGGGAACTTGTAGCCCAGAGCCCACATTTGGCCCTCTAGGTCCTCAGGTACACTGCTTTGGCTGAATCTTAACTTCACAGAACAAATTTGTTTAGATTCAGTTAAAGAGCCACACTTGAGGACTTATAGGGTCATATGTGGCCTCCAAGCTGCAGCTTCCATCCCCGTCTCACATTTTCTTTCAACATCTCATGGTAAAGCTCCAAGTTTTAGTTAGGGTATCATGCTTGTGATGATCTTAGGGCTATGGATTTATTAGGAGATTTGCCAAAATTTCTGTGATTTTGACCTTTGTCCCTCAAGCTTTTATTCATACACATTGACTGTAAAACTATAGAGCTCTGGAGTATTCATTTTGCAAAGATTTACTTATAATATTGGAATGGACAGGCACTTTCCAAACCTTTGCATCTAAACCTGTAATTTTTCAGATGAGGACAAGGAGGTCCAGAGAAACCTTCCCCTTTAAGATTAAACTCCATTGGCATTGCATATATCTAGTATGAACTTGTTTTTTCGCCTGTTGTCTTCCTCAATAGATTGTGAGTTCCTTGATATAGTGGGCAGTGATTTTACCTTTCTTTTGTCCCTAGAGCTTAGCAGAGTAATCGGTCCACAGTAAGTGCTTCCTAAAAGATTATTGATTGATTGACTCAGACTCATCTGTTCTACAGCCAAGACTAGTGTTTCTTTCTCTTTACTAGTTTTCCTGCACCCTCAATTTGTAGGTGGTGAAAGAGTGGTGCATGGAAGTGGCTGAAGTTGCCAAGGGTCCCATAGCACACTTGAGGTGGTTGTTTCCATAACAGGCTGGAGCTTTCTAAAGTTTTTAGAACCAGAACTGAAGACAGAGAGAATTAGCTAGAAGGACAAATGAGAAGATACGTAGTAAATTTAAAAGTCAGGTGAACCAAGTTGAATTAATGAAATCAGGATCTATCTCAATAGGAAAGTTTAGTAAATGTTAACTTAGTAACTTACTAACTTTTCTTACCCATGAAAGTATTTATCTATCTGTGAATTCTGTCTTTTTTTTCTTTCAGATTTGCAGAGATCTAGGAAAGATGTCCTATCAGTACTATCCTCACTGCAAACAGCCTTGCCAGCCTACTCCCAAGTGTTCACAGCCTTGCCACTCTGCTTGTCTGGAGCCACGTCTTCCCCAGTGTCCTGAGCCATGTCTTCCAAAATGCCCAGAGCCATATCTTCCCAAATGCCCAGAGCCATGTCTTCCCAAGTGCCCAGAGCCATGTATCCCCAAATGCCAGGGATCACATTTTCCCCAGTGTCCTGAGCCATGTCTTCCCAAATGCCCAGAGCCATGTATCCCCAAATGCCAGGGACCATGTTTTCCCCAATGTCCTGAATCATGTATTCCCAAGTGCCCAGATCCATGCCCTTCTAAGTGCCCTGAGCCATGCCCACCAACACTGTGCCAGCAGAAATGCCCACCATGCCCTCCACCTTACTATCATCAGCACACAACCAAGAAGTAACAATGACAGATGCTGGCAGGACCATGAAAGGAGCTTGATCATCTCTGTGAACACTTATGCTCTCTGCCACTCTCTGAACCTCCACACTCCTCTGCCCTTGATTTGTCTTGAATGGAACACTTGGGAAATGAGTCTTTGTTCCTGAAGCTACAATTATTTCAAAAACAAGCTTTCCAATTTCCCTCACCATCCCCACACCTTCAGGAATGGGAGGCAGCAGAGAAAGATTCATCCTATTTAATACCAGTTTTCCCAAAAACTTGTAGAAAAGGCAACCCTGAGAGACCAGACTCCCTGCCCCTCTACATCAGCTCTCCTTTGTGTTCTGGGCTGTGACCTGGGTGGTGATTTTCATCCCTTTCACCCCTGTAACTTTCCACCCACTGCTCCAAATAAAGCCTATGTTTCATGGTGAGCCTGAAACTGTGATTTCTTTTTCCCTCGTATCTCCCCAACCCTCATGGCTAGTTCATATATCTAATGGTGTCAGTTAATTTCATATCAATATTTTCTGTTTCATATTTAATGATCAGATATAGGTTGCATCTATGAATGGGAATCACAAGACCAGTTCTTTTTTGTCTAGCATTTCCAGGCTTCCCAAGCCCTCTTTGTTTCCTATTATTTGATTTATTTCTGACATGAATCCCGAAGTTAGCCAGTACGATTACTATCTTGACTTGTTTGATGAGAAAACTGCGACATCATAAGGTTGTTTGATTCATCTAAGGTTGCACAATCTTCTTGTTCATCCTATTTACACACATAGTATGACTATGTAACTTTAAAAAAAAATCTGGTTTTTTGGGGCAACTAGGTGGCACAGTGAATAGAACACTGGAGTCAGGAGGACCTGAGTTCAAATTCGGCTTCAGACACTTAACACTTACTAACCGTGTGACCTTGGGGAAGTCACTTAACCCCAATTGCCCTGCCCTCCCCCTCCAAAAAGCAAAAAAAAAAGTTTATTTTACTTTGCATCAACTTACATGTCTTCATATGTTTGTCTTCTGAACAGTCTTTATTTCTTAGAGCAAAATATTATATTCACCTTTTCAAAATTCTTTTCGTCATTCTCCAATGGATAGGCACTTACTTTGTTTCTAGATCTTTTTTTTTTCCCTTTCATTGTCCTAATATAGGTATTTTGGTGTCTATGTGCCTGGTCTCCCACTTTTAGACACCCAGATTATCAGATTTGCCATCACTTCACAGGTCAGGGTTTGAAGTGCAAATTCTAATGGTGAAGTTGTTTTGTTCCTGTAGGGACCCCCTCTTGATCCCTGTCAATGCCTTCTCACCTTGTATAATTATTGTCCAGATATGTATGAGACTTTTTTTTCCACCTTGATGGGAAGTTTGGGCTGTTTCTTTGTCTCTGATGAAGGTACATATGTATATGTGTGTATGTATGTATGTGTGTGTATATATATTTGTATGTTATATATTTATGTATGTGTACATACATACGTATGTATGCTCTTTTGTCTTCCTACATAAAGGATGGTAGAGAGACGTCATTGCATATAGTGTCTGATAAACTGACTTCTTCCTTTTTGTAAGGGACCCTTCTCCTCTGCAGGAGACCTAGATATGTTAGCACTCTTTCTGTCTACTGGAATGATCTACCTGTAGTGAGGGAGAGATGCCATGCCATCATTTCCCCCCTACCTGTCCCTTCACCTGAACTGTCTAACATCCCTAAAAGACTTGAACCTGAGGCTGAACTCCTTGTGATGGTAATAACCCGTCTAAACACTTTGGTTAATAATTAATATATTAATTTATTGTTAAGTATTCATTATAATAATAATTATTAATTAATAAATTTCCACCCATTTGTAGCCTCCCCATCTCACTCACTCTTAACCCCTATCTGTCAGCATTCAAAACCTGTTCTCTACCTCACACTGCCCACGACTTCATTCCTGCCAGCGTCAATCCAATACCTCCAATGTCCCACTCTAAAGCTGCTTATCCCTTCCCCTGTGCTCTCTGTAATGCTTGCTCCATAACTGTTTTCATCTTGAATCTTTTCCTTTTTCCACTCCTTCTATCTCCTGGTTTGCTCTAAGACCTGTCTTTCTCCTAATAACTTCTGTTATCCTTTTGCAGCGCTGAGAGTATTGCACTCATTCTCTCCAAATCCCTGCTTGAGGTGAGGTAGGTGGGATACTCCTTGTTCCCTATCTCCTTTTCCTTGCTCATCTTTGATCACACTCACTCAATGATCTCTTTTCCTATAAGGTGAACACAGCCCATAGCATCTTTGGTAGTCATTGTCTACTGAGCGCCAAGACACTCTTCTTTGTTCCTCAATGAGGGAAAAAAAAGAAAAACAACTACTGTACTTTTTCTTCTTCTCCTCCCCAGCACCTGACCTCATATTAGACAACTTCAACATGCATATCAGTATTCCCTCTAATGTATTAACTGTATTAATTATTATTATTATTATTTTATTTTATTTTGTTTTGTTTTTTTATTTTTTGCTTTTTGGAGGGGGGAATGCGGGGCAATTGGGGTTAAGTGACTTGCCCAAGGTCACATGACTAGTTTGGTGTTAAGTGTCTGACCCACATTTGAACTCAGATCCTCCTGAGTCCAGGGCTGGTGTTCTATTCACTGTGCCACCTAGCCACCCCAATTTTTTTTTTTTTTTGCTTTTTGGAAGGCCATTTAGGAGGGCGCCACCTAGCCGCCTCAAATTTTATCATTGTTTTAAAGCAAAATAAAGCATGTGAGGTGGCAGCAAGACAGAAACCACCTCTGATCCATTTCTTTATGCTCAACAGAGTTCAGTATTGAGCCTTGAACACAGGAGGCAATAAATATGTATTTGTTGAATAAAAAACATTAAGTGATTAAATAATTGTGAAAAGAGAGAACTTAAAATATTCTGGGGCAAGGGAATAACAATCTGGGTGAGATTAGTTGCACGATAATCCTCATTCTATTTCTTCTGCTTAGAGCAGTGATTCTCAACCTTCCTAAAGCTGCGACCATTTAATACTTGTATGTGGGTGTGTCTGCATGTGGGTGGACCCGCCTGGAGATGAATAGAGGACAGGTGTCTTGGTTCCTAAGACCATTGGAAATATGTGTTTTCCGATGGTCTTAGGTGACCCCTGTGACCCCTGTGAAAGAGTTTTTTGACCCCCAAAGGAGTCGGGACCCCAGGTTGAGAACCACTGGCTTAGAGGATAATTTTGTTTTGGAAATTCTTTTTTTTTTCTTTTTGGAGACAGGAGGGGAGGGCAATTGGGGTTAAGTGACTTGCCCAAGGTCACACAGCTAGTAAGTGTTAAGTGTCTGAGGCCAGATTTGAAATTAGGTCTTCCCGACTCTAGGGCTGGTGCTCTATTCACTATGCCATCTAGCTACCCCTGTTTTGGAAATTCTTGATGATTATTAAGAATGCTGAATGAGAATCCTGGTGCTTTAGAGTGAGAAGAGACCTTACTCATCTTTGTTAGATGTGATTTTTATTTTTTTTAAAGCAAAAACAAAATTGTGTTGAAAAACATATCACTCTTAGTTATTTCTACTTGAGAAAAATCTGGCTGGTTAGGTTTAGGATGATAACCAGGAACTAACTGACCTTCACCAGACAGAAGCTATGAACTTTTCTTTCCTAGTACTTAGGAGGAATTCCACAGAGTATCTGGAGTCTTAGTTTTGTGACTCTATACTTAAAATGCCAGTCAATGCCAAAGTTTGTTCATAGAAAGAACACTGGCCTGGGTATCAAGAAATCTCAGTTCTACTGGCTGAAAGAGAATGGGAAAAAAAAAGAAAAGAGTTCCCTAGAAAAGAGAGCACTAGGAGAACCTAGATGCCAATGTTGACTTCACTATTTGCTCCCTATGGTTGTGACCTGGGGGAGGAGGGCCTCTTCTCATTTTGCTTTATTTACGCATAAAAAAGGAAAGGATGACTTAGCTCATGCTTGAGATTTATCTCTGCTCCAATATTCTCTTCATGTTTTCATTCTAAGTATGGTGTCTTGAGATGATTTCTTCCTAGAAATATGCTGAGTCTGTGGATAATGGCCAAATTTAGGAATCAGGTAAGGATTGACATTTTGTTAAGAAATGATTAATGAATACTTCAGCCAAGGAGTTCTGGGGGTACATCTGATGGAAAATTGAAGGAGTTGTATGTGCAAACATTCATTAATTCAACAAGCATTTATTTTGCTCTATATTTGTGTTGGTTACAGTCATGGTTTGTTTGTTTGTTTTTTACCTAGAGAGGTTTTCTCTTGATAATGGCAAACTGACGTTGATAAATTATTAAATGCTTTCCCTTTTTCTTTGCCCTTTTCTAAGAGGTATTTAATTTATTCTTTACACTAATTCTCTTCCTTTTTGGCCCTTTCTAAAGTCTTATTCTTGATTGGGGATTAGTTGGGTTATATTATTTCAAGCATGTGGAACAGAATAGGAGATGAGAGAAAGGAAAGTCGTGAAATAAATATTTTGATGGTCTGTGTCTGAACAACTTAACCTTAGCAGAAGTATGGGTTTTAAGGTTAGAAGAGTGACCTGGAAGAGACTGCCTTCTGGGGAAAGGCATCAACAAGAAGAGATCCCACTGCAGCATACATTGGAGATGACATTGTCATCCAGACTGTGCTCCTTAACCCCACGGACCAATCCCATAAATCAGAAGGGATGTCCCTTGAGAAACATGTGTGGGGTATGCTATAAAGTTGTAGTAATCTGTGTGTAGTGCCCACCTTGGAATATATAATATCTGTATTATAGTGTCACCCAAACTCTAAACCTTCTCTTGCTCCCACATTCTTAATAACCCATGCACTTATATCAAGGGTTGAGTACAAGCAAGATTCTTTGCCAGATATAAGAAATATAAAGACAAAAAAAGAATGATTCATTCCCTCAAGGAGTTTATATTTTACAAGCAGTTGGGTCTCTTGATGAATCCTGACCATTCTACTCTGCAACAATTTTAGCTATTACAAACTCCTCCAAACCAGATCACTAGAGACCCAGCTTGAGAGAAGCCAAACCTCTTGGCTAACATCCCTTAGGACCATGTATCCTTGCCACTGCCCAGTATTTTCCTCTTCCCTGACTTCTTTCTTGCTTTATGAACCAAAATCAAGTCAAAGTTCCTATGTTCTCTCTAAATGTCATTCAAAGACTTATTCTGTTCTTTACCTTTGTGACATTCCAGACCACACATTTCTTTTTCTGACCAATACTTCTTTCAATGTCATTTTCCCCTGATAGAAAGCAATTTCTTTGAGGGGATAGAATGTCTTGATTTTATATCGTTATCTTTAGGTTTTGGCACACAACTTAGCATTTAGTAAAAACTTAATAAACGTTATTAGTTCTTTCATTCGTAGCTCATCCATCCCGTTGCTCTGTAACCACTCTAATTCAAGCCGTCCCCACCCCTTTTCAAGATCATAACAATATCTCTCAAATAATATTGCTATTCCTATTCTGTATTTTCGTGTATATAAACAAGCTTTAGTCCAAAGACAGGTCGCCTAAAGTGGGGACACATGTGTGCAAGATTTCTTGGCCTGGGAGAAAGGATTCTGTGTCCCTTTACAATGAGATGTGCATAGCCTCTTTTCATTGGCTACTTAGCTGAAACAGGGAAGTCTCTGAACCTACCAGATGGGAATAGTCTTCCTCTCTTTTTGGCAGTGTTTAGGGGAGGAAATTTTTGTTCACCTAAACTTATGTAATATGGTAATCTATGAGATATGTGGGAAAGACCCTCCCTTTTATGGACCCTTGCCCTGAAAACCAGTTGTAAGGTTTTGATTGTTTCATTTCAGTCCCAGGAGCATGTGGTGAAGTCCATAGACAGGATCTTGAGCCATGACAACTATAGAATGAGGATTCTAGGACAGATTGAGGCCTCCAGGAGGCCCTTAGGCTTAAAACTTTGTGGGACTAGCCTATATAGGATGGAATAAGTTGGTTAACTCCTCTCCTACCAATCATCAAAGACATAGGTAGTTTAAGGGGGCCAGGAGATCATGCTTTCTTCTTGATGTTAGGGGAATAGGCCTATTTTTTCTATACCTTTCAAATATATATTCCATTCTAAAGGCTTATATGGTTCTTAAGTGGTTTAAATGGAACTGGGGATTAGGAAGCCAATTAGTTGGTTGGTTGGTTGGTTGGTTGGTTGTTGTCCTTCAGTCTGGAAGAGGAACAAAATGACATCACTGGGTTAGAATCAAGTTTCAATGCATTGGACTGTAGCTAATCAGACCAATATGAGTTTGGAATGCTCTACCACAGGTTAGGCACAAACAGTCCATATGAACATTTGGGGTGTAGTCTCTAAATTTGAGCATCCTGCACTTCCTTTGAGCTGTTTCAATTCTGCTTTGCTCATAGAGCACAGCACCTTCCCTGATGTGTGTACATCATGCTGAGTGGTCCTCTGCCAGTGTTTCCTATGTCTCACAATCAATTCCAAAGTTCTTAAGAGAGACCCTGAGGGCAAGTATTCATATGGTGGTCAGAAGAAGTGCTACAAGCCAATAAGTTCTATCACCTATACAATGTCATTTATGTAGAATCCCCAAACAAGTGCCTAAAAGATGTTTACTTGGACAACTTCAGTGAAAGGAAGATTAATGCCAAACTGCATTTTAGTGTCTTACATCTCTTAATTGTTTTCAATTTATTTTGTAAATATGTAGTCTATGTATGTGTATACGTGTATATGTACACACACACAAATATTATTTGCATGTTGTCAGAATGTGGACTCACTAAGAACTGAGTCTCTCTTTCATCTTTCTTAGAATCCTCAGCATTTACCACAGCATTGGATACTTAGTGAACACTTAAAATATACTTGTTGATTGACTCATGGGGAAACCAACATCAGTGTTGGACTGCTCCAATTATTGGGATTTTTTTTCTTCTATCAAGTTGAAATCTGTCTCTCTGTGTCTTTCATTCATTTATCCTGATCCTGCCTCTGGAAACCCACTGACTCATAAAACCAGTTTTCCACATACAAATGCCTCATAGATTAAAAAATCAAGTGTTATGCCTTCCCTTTCATTTCCAGGAAAAAAATCCCTAAATACTTAAACCATTCCTTGTAGTTCCTGAGTTATGTGCTTATAGGGTATGATTTGGAGTCTTGTTTTTCTTCATAGGAATATATTTCAGCTTACCAATATTTTTCCTAAAATATGGGGCCCAAAACTGGACAAAATACTGTAGTCATTGTCTGACCGAGTCATTGTATAGATGGATTATTTTCTCCCCTTTTTGGACACTGTACTTCCTTTAACACAGCCCATGACTCACTTCTAATCAGTTCAGACAATGTCTATTAAATATTTTCTCTGTACCATGAACCAGAACCTGTGCCCAGCACCGGGAACATAATGGCAAAAGTCGAATGGTTTCTATCTTCCACGAGATTTCATTACACCAGAGAGTTCATTAACACCAATGCTTTCTCTCCTCATCCCTAACTCCCAGAATCCCTGGTTTCCTTCAAGTGCTAGTTAAAATCCCATCTTCAACATGGAGCTTCTAAAATCCCTCTTAATTCTTATGCTTTTCCTTCCTTAATTATTGATAAATTATCCTGGATATATTTAGTGTGTACAGAGTCATTTCTCTCATTAGACTGTTGACTCCTTGAGAGCAGGGATTGTCTTTGACCATTCCTCATATGCCCAGTTCTTAGTACAGTGACAATCACATAATAGGTGTATTAATATATTAATAATGTAGAAGTAAATATTAAAAGTACTTAAGGATTAACTGAGAAGTAAGTATATAACAAACAAAGTGGAATTTCAAGACGGACAATGTGCTACTAAGTGAGACTATCAGCAAAATTCTGGTATCTGAGTATACACCTGAGAGGTGCTTGTAAAGAACCTGGGATATCTATGAAGAATAAGTGAGGAGTATGTCCTAACCATCAGGAATCACCCATAACAAGATAAATCCATGAGACACGGAACACAGGCTAAGGAACCCAGGCAGGATAACTTGATTATACTGGTGAATGTAGATTGCAGAACAATGTAATTTAGCTCTGTAGCATTGAAAGCCAGAATGAAGAATTTATGTTTTATCTTTGAAGTAATAAGGAGCCTTTTGTTTTCATTTTTCCACTCTCCTTACCTACAGTCCTCTCCCTTTCCCACTGCAGGTCACTTTGGAGTCATAGGAAACAACTACCTAAAAATCCAGAATGAGGAAGAAATTTTTTTCTCTTCTTGCTCCCCAGGTCTGAAGCATCAGGGTCTGTGGAGAAATCCTGGCAAATACTGATGTCACCCACAGATCACTAATTCCAAACTTATGTTTGGTGGAAATGGTGGAATCTGAGAGACCCACTTCACTGAGTGTGCATATATTTGGGTGACTTAGTGTCTCCATCCTGCTCCAAAAGTTATCAGCTGAACATGGAAATCTTTACTTACACATCATCACTGGCTTTAAAGGTTCCTTCCAGGTTTCAGTCCATCATCCTATGACCATGACTGTCTGACATCATCCCAATTGGCAGAATTATTTTGCAGGCAAAACTTCTGGTTCATCCAGATGGAATTACAGAAGTTCTGGAACAACTTATTGTCGAGTGGTTTCCCACCCAAAAAATATAATGAGTTTTCCTTGGCTATAGAAGGCTTTAGTGAATGCTAATGTGGAGGGAAATGTGGATAGAGGGATGAGAACCCCTAAGAAATAGACAACCTTAATATTCATAGAGAATTTAAAGAGTCTAACTGGGTAAATTAAGTCCCCACATGGAGGATTAAACTATAAGAAAATGGATTGTTAAATACAACATATTTATCCTCATGTTACAACAATGAGATACTAGTATAGTAGGAAGACAACTAGATTTAATAAGAGAAAATCTGTATTTAAATTCTAACCTTATGGCTCAACTATGTCAGATTTGGTGACAAATCCTTTCATTTTTCTTAACTTAGATTGTATCATCTGTAAAATGATCCTTTTTTTTTCGTGGAATCACAGCCTTTTAGACTTGAAAGTAATCTTTGCCACCACCAAGGGTAAATACAAAATAAGAAATGTCCACTGCAAAATACTAGACAAATTACCTATTAGTTTCTTCTTGAAGAAGTTCAATGAAGGAGAACTCGCAACTTCCTCAAGCAACCCATTTCATTCACAGGGACAGTTCTAATTGTTAAGAATCTTTTCTTGACTACTAACTTAAGTTCTGTGTCTTTGGCCTTTCCACACACACTTCTTTGCTCTGCCTTCTGGGGTAAACAGAGCAAATACTCCTTATTTAGTGTGAACAACCAAAATATTTTTGAAGACAGTTGGCACAAATCCCAGAGACTCCTCTTCTCCAGGATAAACATCCCCAATACTTTTCCCTGATCTTCATACAACCTGGTCTCTATGTTCTATATGACCACAATGCTCCTCCTCTGTTTCTTCTCTGAGAAAATTTCAATATTTTCTTGTTAACTGTGGAACTCTTTCAAGTGTCACCTGATTATAATGGGAAAGGAGGAATGATAACCTGCTTATTCCTTGAGGGTTTCCTTCCTAAATGCCACCCATGGGTCCATTAGCCTTTTGGGTTTCCATATCACACTCTTGATCAAGATAGAGTCAGAAGTTCACCTAAAACCTTAGAATCCTTTCAGACAGTCATGTGGACTTATTCCCATTGCCCGGGTCCCAGAAATCAGAATGACTGCTCTTTGAGAGGCATGTTTGGGGAATGACATAGAGCTTGATTAGCCATGTCTAATCAATTGGAGAAGTTTAATTTCTGTCATAAGAGCTTATCAAACTCCTAGAGATGTCAAATGAGTTGTTCCAGATTTATGACATAGGTGGTAAGTTTCTTGTGCAAAATTCCATCTCAGGTCTTCTTTACTCCATACCCAGTGTTCTGTCCACTAGGTCGCCTAACTGCCTCATGTTATGTAGAACATAACATGTTACCCACAACAACATCCATTCCAATGATATATTTTCATTGTACCCAGGGGCACAATGGTAAGAGTTCTAGTCTTGGATCTGTAGTGCCTGGCCTTAAAACCAAGTTTCCCCACTTGGCTGCTAGAAATGGAAACTAACCAGCAATGAGTAAAACCCTGTAATGTATGTGTGAGACCCAGTCAGTCTCAAGTGAGCCTCAACACAATGGTAGTTAGTAAGAGGAATACAGCAAACATTAAGAAAACAGGAGTCTCTTTTGTTGTTTAGGCATTTGTTCAGGACTTCTCAAAATAGCTTTTAGATGTGTTGGAAGAAAAGAAGATGAGAAGAGCCAAGAAAATATTGGAAATGAGGACTTCTGATGAAGTGTGAAATAATTTTGAGAGTGGAGAGGGGTGTGCATAAGGAGGCCAAGGGGAAACTGTACATTTGGTCAAAGGAAAGTAGGGAAGTGACAGTAGACACAGGGTGGAATCCATACCAGGGGAGGGAATAATGCAGAAGAAAGAGGTCATAAGTTTATAGTGTTCCAAGTCCTTCTTGGCTTACCCATACAGCTTGTATTCATGTAGGGCTTTGTGGGGTGAAAAGCACTAAATGTACATGAGTTCATTTTCTCCTGAGGAAGAAGATAGAATGTACATAATAATATCTTCCTTTTATATGTTAGGAAGTGTCCTTTTAAGCTGTGAAAATCTGAAAACAAGAATGGGCAAAAACATAAATAAGAAGTGTAAAGGGAAAGAAATTCCTCTATGATATGAAGTGAAAGTTTTATTTTTTGTTGTTGTGATTCAGTTGTCTTCAGCAGTGCCTGTCCCTTTGTGACTACATTTAAGGTTTTCTTTGCAAAGAAACTGAAGTGTTTT
The DNA here is from genome assembly GCA_028627135.1 of Pseudochirops cupreus. Taxonomy (NCBI): domain Eukaryota; kingdom Metazoa; phylum Chordata; class Mammalia; order Diprotodontia; family Pseudocheiridae; genus Pseudochirops; species Pseudochirops cupreus. The sequence continues at coordinate 132,709,169 of CM053584.1, forward strand.
GCCATTTCCTTCTCCAATTCTTCTTGAATACAAGAAAACTAACTCAAATAGGGTTAGGTGACTAGCCCAGGGTCTCACTTATAGTGATTATCTGAGAAGAATTTTATACCTTAGAACATTCTGAGACTTGAGAAGTTTAATTGTTTATAAAATATTCAGGGAAACGATGATTTTTCCCCTGGAGCACGTTTAACTTTCATCCCCAGGCACTCATCTGCACAGGAACCCAAGGGATTCTGGGAAGCACAATTTAGTGATTTTCCTAAGTAATAGTGGAGTCCTTCATTCAGGAAGCTATCTCTGGAGCAGAAAGGATTGTCCAACCAGAGAGGCCAGGACCATCCTACCTATCACAGGGAGGTTAGAAACATCATGGACATCTGGGAGAGAGAAAGGGGAATGCTGAGTCAAAGACCTATGTTCATGTGGAAGGCACAGGAATATTCCTGAAAAAAGTGTAGTCACACTCAACTTTTCTAGAGCCTTCGGTAGCAAAGGCTGCAGATGCTGATTGAAGAGAAAGCTCATAGAATACTTGTGATAGAACTACCTAGTGGAGAACCAGGGAGACATGACAAATAAATAAGGAGACACTTCAATTATACTGTTGGCTTCTTGGGCTCTCATCTTGTCCAAACCACATAGCTAATAACTTCCTGACTTTTAAAGTGAGCATTTTACTTTTCAAAAGGTGGAGAAAACAACCATGGGTATCCTCAGTGAGATTTTCATTGACAGGGAGACCCTGGTTGCTGAGGTGGAAATGATGGGAAACATGGAAGGAAGTGCTTGCTCCATCTTAGAGTTTGTAAAGGAGAAGGATAGGAAATATGGTCTTGGTATAACAAGCACCCTTGATTTTGGGTCATTTCAATAATTTCCATTTGATGGGTGTGTTGTGGTAGAGATTTCTTTTAAATATGAGTTGCTCTAGATGGCCTCTGAAGTTCTGTCCAACACTCAGATTCTATGATTCTGTGACTCTCAAAATAGTGTTCTTTCAATGTCAAGGCACAGCTTTTCTTATCACTCCTTATTATCTTTTATTTCTCGTAAAAACTTGGAAAAACTACTTATTTCAAAACCCTAGGAAGTTCAATGACTGCATCTGGGAAGAAGAATAGGTTAGATCCAATGAGTTCTCATACAATGGACTTTGATTTTATCTCCAAATAGAAACTTCTGGATGAATCACTCATAGAGAAGTAGGTGGCCCAATGAGACTTGTAAAAGAAGGAAGCTATGATCATGAGGGTGAGTGTGGCTAGTCATTTTTAGAATTGCAGGTGGATTACACTTTGTTGAGGAGATAATTGGGATGGCAGAGTCTAGGGCTGTGCCTATTTCCTCTTACCAGGACTCCCCAGCCCTATAAAGGGGCTCCTGCTGAAACTATAGCCATCTACTGGCCAACTGGTTCCTCATCTGTAGTGGAGCATCTGGTGAGTCTGAGATTCTTCAGAGCTAATCTTGGGGCTGGAATTTCTCTTGCAGGCTGAGAGGCAGAGGAAGCAGTTTGGTGGAGTGGAGACAGCCCTACCCCAGGAATCAGAAGTCCTGGGGTCTGGGTTCTAGCCCTTGTTCTGTCTCTAATCTGCTGTGTCACTTCCACCTAGTTGGCATTCCTTTCCTCCTTAGTAACTAGGTGCTCATGGCCTATTGGTCATCTTCAAGGGTCCTTTCTGCTTGTGCATTCTATGAAATACTACAAATGGAATATTTCATATTTTACACCTGAGAGACCCTTGTCTTCACTTTTATTTTTCCTAATTTCTACTGAAATGAGCAATATTGATTAATGAGTTCTGGTCAGAAATGAGGAGACCTGAATTTAAATCCTTAATCTATAATGAAACATCCAAGTACCTTACTGTAGTCACTTTTTCTCTGAGCCTCAATTTTTCAACGATAAAATGCAGGCTTTGCATTAGATGATCTCTGAAGTCTCTGCTGACTGACTTTATAGAGCTTGTTTTCCAAACACTTCTTTTAAAAGATTTATTCTAAAATGAAAATTCTCCAATACATGCCATAGCAGCAGCTTATATGGAAGGGCAAGACTAGATTGAGAATGAGAAGACCTGGGTTTACATCCTGGTTCTGTCACTGAGCTCCAGGGACAGCAGAGGAACCTCTCGCATTTTCTTTCAATATCTCATGGCAAAGTTCCCTTCAGGCTTTAACCAGGTGATCTTTGAGGTGTGGATTTATTAGGAGATGATACAGAATTTCATTGACTTTTTTCTTTTTCCCCCAAGCTTTTATTCATACGTACTGACCATTTGTAAAACTATGGAGCCCTTGAGCATGCATTCTGCAATGACTTATTTATAATATTAGAGTGGACAGGGACCTTCCAGATCTTTGCACTGAGATCTCTTATTTTTCAGATGAGGACAAGAAGGCCCAGAGAAACCTTCCCCTTTAAGATGAAATTCCATTGGCATTGCATATATCTAATATGATCCTGTTTTTTCACCTGTTGTCTTCTTCAATAGATTGTGAGATCTTAGATATAATGGGCAGTGATTTTGCCTTTCTTTCTGTACCTAGAGCTTAACAAAGCAATTAGTCCACAGTAAGTGCTTCTTAAAAGATGATTGATTGATTGACTCAGACTCATATGTTCTACAGCCAAGACTAATGTTTCTTTCTCTATACTACTTGTCCTGCACCCTCCATTGGTAGATGGTGAAAGAGAGGTGCATGGAAGTGACTGAAGTTGTCAAGGGTCCCATAGCATGCTTGAGGTGATTGTTTCCATCACGGACTGGAGCTTTCTAAAGTTTTTTAAAAAACTGAACTGAAGACAGAGTGAATTTGCTGGAAGGACAGGTGAGTGGATATATGGAAAATTTGGAAGGCGTGAGAACCAAGTTGCATTAAAGAAATCATGATCTAACTCATTATAAGAGTTTTGTAAACTCTAACTTAGGAACTTTAGTAACTTACTAACTTTTGTAAAATCTAACCTAGATTTTCTTACCTGTAAAAGTGTTTATCTTTGTGTAAATTCTGTCTTTTCTTCTTTCAGATTTGCAGAGATCCAGGAAAGATGTCCTATCAATACTATCTGCAGTGCAAACAGCCTTGCCAGCCCACTCCCAAGTGTCCACAGCCTTACCAATCTGCTTGTCCAGAACCATGTCTTCCCCAGTGTCCTGAGCAATGTATTCCCCAGTCTCCAGAACCATGTCTTCCCCAGTGTCCAGAGCCATGTAATACCAAGTGTCCTGAGCAATTTATTCCCCACTGCCCAGAGCCATGTATTCCCAAGTGCCCAGAGCCATGTCTTCCCCATTGTCCAGAGTCATGTATTTCCAAGTGCCCAGAAACATGTATTCCCAAGTTCCCAGAGCAATGTCTTCCCCATTGTCCAGAGTCATGTATTCCCAAGTGCCCAGAGCCATGTCTTCCTCATTGCCCAGAGCCATGTGTTCCCAAGTGTCCTGAGCAACGTATTCCCCAGTGCCCAGAAACATGTATTCCCAAGTGCCCAGAGTCATGCATTACCAAGTGCCCAGAGCCATGTTTTTCTAAGCGCCCAGAGCCTTGCCCTCCTAAGTGCCCTAAGTCATGCTCACCAGCACTGTGCCAGCAGAAATGCCCCCCCATGCCCTCCATCTTTCTATGGTCAATGCACTACCAAGAAGTAACAGTGCCTGATGCTGGCAGAACCATGAAACAAGGAGCTCATTCATCTCTGTGAAGGCCTGTGTTGAATCTTCGCTCTTCTGCCCTTGATTTTTGCCATAAATGCAACACTTGGGAAATGAGCCTTTCTTCCTGAAGCTACAATTATTTCAAAAACAGGCTTCCCAATTTCCACCACCATCCCCACACCTCCAGGGATGGGAGGCAGCAGAGAAAGATCCACTTTATTCAATATCACATTTCCTGAAACCTTAGAGAAAAGGCAACCCTGAGAGACTAGATTCCCCGGTCCCCTGCTTCTACATGACCTCTCCTTTGTGCTCTGTGCTGTGACCTGCTGGTGATTTCCATCCTTTGCATCCTTGTAACTTTCCTTCCACTACCCCAAATAAAGTGTATGTTTCATGGTGAGCCTGCAACTGTGATTTTTCTCCCATCTCCCCAACTCTTATGGTGGTGTCAGCTCATTTCATATCAATGTTTTCCATCCATTTTTAATGATTAGATAGATATAAGTCCTGTCTGTGAATGGGAATAACAAGACCCGTTCCCTTTTGTCTAGCACCTCTTGGCTTCGCAACATCCTTTATAGTTCTTATTACTTGATTTATTTCTTTTTTTTCAATGACTTGTTTACTTACTTTTAGTTTACAAGATTCAGTTCCACAACCACTTGAGTTTCAGATTTTCTCTGCTCCCTTCCCCCTTTCCCCATGGTGGCGTGCAATCATGTATAGGATCTGCAAATACTTTCACATTGTACAATAGTCTGGTTGTGTAGAAGGGTTGTAACCAATGAGTGATCACTGGGAAAAAAGAAACAAAATTAAACATGAAAAAGAATGATAGCATGTATTGCTTCAGTCTCCATTTAAACTCTAGTCTTTCTAGATCTTTCTCTGAATGTAGATATCTCCTTCCATCCTGAGACTTGTAGAGTTGTCTTATAGTTGTGTGTTGCTGAGAAGTCCAGTTCATCAAGGTTGGTCACTTGATTTATTTCTTACCTCTGAGGTTAGCCAGCTACGATTGTTATCTAGATTTGTCTGATGAGAAAACTGGGACACCATGAGGATGTATAGCATGTTGCAATCCTTCTTGTTGTTCACATTTACATACAGGTATAACCATTTTTTACAACTTTTTAAAAATATGGTTTACTTTGCATCAATTTGCATAAGTCTTTACATGCTTCTCTGTCTTTATTTCTTGGAGCACAATATTGTATTGACTTGCCAAAATTCTTTTAGTTATTTTCTAATGAATGGGCACTTTGTTTTCAAATCTTTTTTCGCTTTAATTGTCCTCATGTAAATATTTTCATGTCTATGTGACTATTCTCCCTCTTTTAGAAACCCAGATTATCATATCAATCATCACTTCGTAGGTCTGACTTTGCAACACAAATTTTAATGGAGAAGTTGTTTTGTTCCTGAATTCTATAAAAGGCTACATGGATATAATATGGGAAGGAGACAATGAAAGGGATAATGGAGTCCCTTCTCTGGGACCTCCTCTTGATCTCTATTTGTCAATGCCCTTCTTACTTTGTGTAATCCTTGTCCAGAAATGCATGAGACTTTTTTCAACCTGATGGAGAGTTTGCAATGTTTCTTTGTCTCTAATTTGTTGTGCAGTATATATGTGTGTGTGTGTGTATGTATGTGTTGTATATGTATGTGTGTACATTATACACACACACACACACACACACACATATACACTCTTTTCTGTTCCTACTTAAAAGGTGGCAGAGACATATCACGCCACACAGTGCCTGTCTGTTAGACTGACCTTTCCCTTCTTGTAACGGACACTTCTCATCTCCAGGATACCTAGAAATGTCAATAATCCTGCTCAATTTTTCAATCTAGCAACCTGATCTACCTGCAATGAGGGAAAGAAATGTCACTCCATCATTTCCCTCCTACTTGTCCCTCCACCTGAGCTGCCTAACAGCCTGAAAAAGACTCAACCCTCAGGCTTAAAGCCTTTTGGTGATAATAATCTATCTAAACATTTTGGTCAATGACTAATAAAATTTCACCCATTTATGGCCTCCTCTTCTCAACAGTTCTTGACCCCTGTCTGTTAACATTCAAAATCTGTTCTCTTCCTCACACTGCCTACTTCCTCATTCCAATTAGCCTCAACCCAACACCTCCAGTGTCCAACTCCAAAGACACTTACCCCATCCACTGTGCCATCTGGAATACTTGCTCCATAATTGTTTTCATCTTAAGCCTTTTCCTTTTCCACTCCTTCCATTGCCTGGTTTGCTCTAAGACTTGCTTCTCTCCTAATGAGGAGATCTCTGTCCACTTTTTCCAACACTGAGAGTACTTGCACTCATTCTCTCCAAATTCCTAGTCAAGGTGAGGTAGGTGGGATAGTCCTCACTACCTATCTCCATTTCACTGCTCACTTTTTATCGTACTCACTCAATGATCTCTTTTCCTGTAATGTGAACTCCATCCATATTTACCAGACCATCACAGCTTTGGTAGGTATTGTCTACTGACCCCTAAAACTTCCTCTTCTTTATTCCTCATTGAGGAAAAAAACCTAATTGTGCCTTTTCTTCTCCTTCCCAACACCTGACCCTATATTATAGGCTTCAACATGCATATTGATATTCCCTCTAATGTATTAACTACCTCACCTCCTCAATTTTTATCAGTGGTTTGAGACAAAATAAGGCATAAAAGTTGGCAGAAAGAAGGAACCATCTCTGATCCATTCCTTTATGCCTGAGTTCGATGCTGAGCCCTGAACTCAAGAGACAAGAAATAAATATTTGTTGACTATAAAAATATCAAATGAACAAATAATTGTGAAAAGAGAGAAGTTAAAATATTCCAGGGCAAAGGAATAATATTGTGGATGGAATTGTTTGTGGGATAATTCTCATTCTATTTCCTTTGCTTAAAGATAATGTTTGTTTTGGAAATTCTTGATGATTCCTAATGACACTGAGAATCCTGGTGCCTTAGAGTGAGGAGAGACTTTGTTCATCTTTGTAGCATGTGATTTTTATTTGTTTTTTAAAGTAAAAACAGAATTGTATTGGAAAACAAATCTCCCTTTGTTATCTCCACTTGAGAAAAGCCTGGCTGATTGGGTTTAGGATGACAACCAGGAACTAACTGCCGTTCACCAGACAGAATCTATGAGCTTGTCTTTTCTGGTACTTGGGAGGTATTCCACAGAGTATCTGGAGTCTTAGTTTTGTTTTATAGTTTTGACTCTATACTTAAAGTGCCAGTCAATGCCAAAGTTTGTTAATGGGAAGAGCACTGGACTGGGCATCAGGAAATCTCAGTTCTACTTGTTGAAAGAGAAATTAAAAAAAAAAAAGAAGAAAAGAGAGAGCACTGGATTTGTGATCAGAAAACCTAGGTGTAAATATTGATTTCACTATTTCCTCCCTATGGTTATGACCTGTTGGAGGAGGGCCTTTTCTGATTTTGTTTTATTTATCTATAAAAAAGGAAAGGACTGCCTTGGCTTGTGTTTGCTATCTATGTCAGCTCTAATATTCTCTCCATGTTTTCATTCCAAGCATGGTGTCTTCAGCTGGTTTCTTCTAGAAATGTGCTGAGTTAATGGATAATGGCAAAATTTAGGAATTAGGTAAGGAAGGACATTTTTAAGGAAATGCCTAAGAAATACCCTACTCAGGGAGTTCTGGGGGGAAATCTGATGAAAAATGGAAAGAGTTGTACATGCAAACATTCATTGATTCAACAAGCATTTATTTTCCTATATATGCAAATATATTATGGTCATGGTTTGTTTATTTTTTTAACCAGGAGAGGTTCCCTCTGGACAATGACCAACATAGTTAAATTATGAAATGCTTCTCCTTTTCTTTGCCCTTTTTAAAGAAGTATCTCTTTAATTTATTCTTTTCACTAATTCTCTTCCTTTTTTGGCCCATTCTAAACTTTTGTTCTTGGTTTGGGATTGGTTAGGTTATGTTATTTTAAGCCTGTGGAACATAATGAGAGATACGAAAAAGAGAAGAAAATCTTGAAATAAATATTTTGATGGTTTGTGCCTGGACAATTTAACCTTGACAGGAGCATGGGCTTTAGGGCTGCAAGAGTGAACTGGAGGAGGCTGCCTTCTGGGGAAGGCATCACCAAAGAGTAACTGCACTGCAGTGTACATTGGTGATGACATTGTCATCCAGGCTGTGCTCCTTAACTCCAGGAACCAATTCCACAAATCAGAAAGGATACTCCTTGAGAAACATGTGGGGTATACTATAAAGCTCTGCTGGCCTCTGTGCAGTGCCCACCTTGGAATGTTTAATATCTGTGTTATAAGATACAATCACCCAAACTTTAAACTTTCTTTTACTCCCACAGTCTTAATACCCTAGGTATTTATATCATGGGTTAAGTAAAAATAAAATTCTTTGTCAGGTGAGAAATATAAAGACAAAAAACATCCCCCAAAGAGTTTGTATTTTATATGCAGTTGGATCAGTTTCTGAGTCCTGTCCATTCTACTCTGTAACAATGCCAATAGTTTATGCTATTGCAAAATCCTCTAAACCAGAAGACTAAGATTCAACTTGGGAGGAGCCAAGATTCTTGACTAAGCATTCCTTGGGACCATGTACCCTTCCTTCCACTGCCCAAGTATTTTCCCCTTCCCTGATTTATCTTGCTGTAAGAACCAAAATAAATTCAACACTACTATGGTCTCTATAAAGAGAATTCAAACAATTATTTCATTCTTTATCTTTGTGATATTCCTGACCTTACCTCTGTTTTCTGACCATTATTCTCCTCAGTATCTTGTTTCTCTGATAGAATGCAAGTTCTTGATTTTATAAAGGTATCCTTAGGTTTTAGCATACCCCTTAGCTTTTAGTAAAAACTTATAAATCTTATTAATTCTTTCATCTATAACTCTTCCATTCCATTTCTTCTGTAACCACCCTAATTCAAAACTTCACCACCTCTTTTTTGCATAATAACAATACCTTCTAAGTGGGATTCCTATTCCTATTTTCTACTTTCATTTATGTAAACAAGTTTTAGTCTGAATACAAGTCATCTAAGTTGGAGACACATGTGTGCAAGATTCCTGTTCCTGGGAGAAAAGATTCTGTGTCCCTTTACGATGAGATGTTGGCTACTTAGCTGAAACAGGGAAGTCTTTGAACCTACCAGATAGGAATAGTTTTGCTCTTTTTCTGGCAGTTTCCAGGGAAGGAAATTCCTGTTCACCCAAAGCTTATATACCAGGTAATCAATGAGAAATGTGGAGAAGACTTCCCCTTTTATGAGCTGTTGCCCTGAAATCAGTTGTAGGTTGAGATCTGTTTGATTGTTTAATTTCATTTCTAGATGAATATGGTGGAGTCCAGAGACCAAGGATCTAAAGCCATGACAACCCTACAGTGACAATTCTAGGTCAGATTGAGGCCTCCAGGAGCCCCTTAGGCATAAAACTTACTGGGATTAGCCTATATAATATGGATACATATACATATGTGTGTGTGTTTGAGAGAGAGAGAGAGAGAAAGAGAGAGAGAGAGAGAGAGAGAGAGAGAGAGAGAGAGAGAGAGAATTTGCATGTTATCAGAATGTGAGATCACTGAGAACTGAACCTTTCACCTTTCTTCGAATTCCCTGGGTTTTTTGCAGTGTTGGAAACCTAGTGAATACTTAACAAATGCTTGTTGAACTAAAGCACTGTGGGTGGAGTTGTGATATGATCCAACCATTTTGGAAAGCAATTTGAAACTATGCCCAAAGGGCTATAAAAATAGGCATACCATTTGACCCAGCAATACCACTATTAGGTCTGTATCTCAAAGAAATCATACAAATGGGGAAAGGACTCACATGTATAAAACTATTTGTAGCAGCTCTTTTTCTGGTGGCAAAGAATTGGAAATTGAAGGAATGCCCACCAATTGGGGAATGGTTGAACAAGTTGTGGTATATAAGTGTAATGAAATACTATTCTGCTATAAGAAATGATGAGCAGGTGAACTTCAAAAAAACCTGGAAAGACTTATATGAACTGATGCTGACGGAGGGGAGTAGAACCAGTAGAACATTGTAAACAGTTACAGACACATTATGTGATAACTGACTTTAATAGACTGGGCTCCTCTCAGCAATGCAAGGTTCTAAGACAACTCCAAAAGGCTCATGATGGAAAATGCTATCCACATCCAGAGAGAGAATTACAGTTTGAATGTAGATCAAAGCATACTATTTGCTCTCTTGCTTTTTCGTTTTGTTTTATTTTGTTTCTTTTTTCTTGTGGTTCATTCCATTGGTTATAATTCTTCTGTACAACATGACTCATGTGAAAATACCTTTAATATGAATGTATATGTAGAGCCTATATCAGATTGTACACCATCTTAGGGAGGGAGGAGAGGAGGAAGGTGGAAAAATTTAAAACTCAAAAGCTTGTGGAACTGAATGTTGTAAACTAAAAATAAATAAAAACTTAAAAAAATGCTTCTTGACAAACTCATGGTAAAACCAACATCAGTGGTGGACTGCACCAGTTATTGGGAGTTGTTTTCTTCCATTGAGTTGAAATCTGTTTCTCTGTGCCTTTCATTCATTTATCCCGATCCTGCCTCTGAAAAACCACTGAGTCATAAAACCAGTTTTCTACATGCAACCACCTCATAGATTAACAGGTGTTGTGCCTTCCCTCTCATTTCTAGGGAAAAAATCCCTAAATATTTAAAGCATTCCTCATGGCTCCTGAGTTACATGTTTATAGGGTATGATTTGGAGTCTTGTTTTTCTTCATAGGAATGTGTTTCAGTTTAACGATATTTTTCCTAAAATGTGGGGCCCAGAACTGGACAAAATACTCCAGTTGTCTGAAAAAGTCAGTGTAGAGATGAGTTATTTTCTTCCTCATTTTGTATTTCCATTAATGGATGCCAGGACTTGGTCCAATGAGTTTAGAAAATGTCTATTAAACATAGTCTCTTTATCATGTGCCAGAATCTATGCACAGTGCTATGAATACAGGGACAAACGGTGAATGGTTTCTGTCTTCTGGGAGATTTCATTACACTTGGAGGATTGAGACCAATGCTCTCTCTCCTCATCCCTGTCTCATGGCTTCCATGGTTTCTTTCAAGTGCCAGTTAAAATTTCACCTTCAACAAAGAACTTATCAAATCCCTCTTAACTCTCATGCCTTCCCTCTCTTGATTATTTCTAAGTTGTTGTATACACAGTTGTATCCTCCCATTAGCCTGTTAGATCCTGGAGAGCAGGGGTTGTCTTTGACCTTTTCTTATATGTCCAGTTCTGGGTATAGTGACTATACAGTAATAATTGTGTTAATATAGTAATAATAATAAAGTAATGGTAAATATAAAAAATATTTATTCATTAACTGAGAAGTAAGTAAATAAGAAACATAATGGAATTTCAAGCAGAGAAGTGTTCTATAAAGTGGAATTATGGGAAAAGTTCTGGTGCCTGAGTTTGTACCTGAGTGGTGCTTCTAAGAAATCTGATATATCTGTGAAGAATAAATGAGGAGAGTATGTCCTAACAATCAGGATTCACCTATAACAAGATAAATCCATGGGACATGGAGCATAGGGCATGGGAGCCCAGGGGGTAAGAAAGCTTGATTATACTGATGAATGCAGATTGCAGCACAATATAAGTTAACTCTGTAGCACTGAAAGTCAGAATGAAGAATTTATATTTTATTGTTGAAGCAATAAGGAGCCTTTTGTCTTTGTTTTTCAACTCCTGTCACCTACTATCCCTTTCCATTTCCAACAAAGGCCTCTTGGGACTCATAGGAAACAAATGTCTAAAAATTCAAGATGAGGAAGAGACAACTTTTTTTCTTCCTGCTCCCCAAGTCTGATGCATCTGAGTCTGTGGAGAAATTCTGGCAAATACCAGTGACACCCACAGATCACTGATCCTTTGCAGATGTGCTGATAATAATGGAATCTGAGAAACCTATTTCATTGGGTGTGCATAGGTTTGGGTGACTTAGTGTCCCCATTCTGCCCCAAAAGTCATCCGTTGAAAAATGGAAATCCTTAGCAACCCATCATCACTAGATTTAAAGGTTCCTTCCAGCTTTCAATCTATCATCTTATGATTATTACCTATCTGACATCATCCCAATTGGCAAAATCCCTTTGCAGGCAAAGCTTCTGGTTCATCCAGATGGAATTACAGAAGTTCTGGAATAACTTAATGTCGAGTGGTCTCCCACCCAAAGAATGTAATGAGTTTTCCTTGGCTATAAGAAAGCTTTAGTGAACACTGAGATGGAGGAAAGGGTGGATAGAGAAATGAAAACCCTTAAGAAGTAGAGAAACTTCACACTCCCAGAGAGCTTAGAGAGTCTAATTGTGTGAATAAAATCCACACATGAAAAATTAAATTATGTGAAAGCAAATTGTTAAATACACCATGTTTGTCCTCTTGTTACAACAATGAGATGCTAGCATAGTGGGAAGACAATTAGATTTAGTAAGAGAAGATTTGTATTTAAATTCTAACCTGATCACTTAACTATGTCAGATTTAGTGGCAAATCCTTCCATTTTTCTTAATTTTGATGATTTCATCTGTAAAATTAAGGTGCTGGACTAGAGGATCTCTCCAGTCATTGCTAGCTCTCAATCTCTGACCCTTTTTTCATGGAATCACAGTCTTTTAGATTTGAAAGGGACCTTTGCCACCATCAAGGTAGACACCAAATAAGAAATGTCCACTGCAAAATACTAGACAAATGACCAATTAGTTTCTTCTTGAATAAGTTCAGTGAAGGGGAACTCACAACTTCCTCAGGCAACCCATTTCACTCACACAAACGGTTCTAGTTGTTGAGAACCTTTTCTTGACTACTAACTTAAATTCTGTCTCTTTGGCCCTTCCACACATACCTCTTTGCTCTTCCTTCTGCACTAAACAGAAAAATTTGACTCCTATTTTGTGTGACCAATCAAAATATTTTTGAAGACAGTTGGCACAAACCCCAGAGATTTCTCTTCTCCAGGATAAACATCCTCAATACCTTTCCCTGATCTTCATACAACCTGGTCTCTATGTCCTATATGACCACAATGGTCCTCCTCTGTGTCCTTTCTACATTCCAGTATCTTCCTGTAGCTGTGGAACTATTTCAAGTGCCATTTGATTGGGATGGAAAAGGAAGAATGATAACCTGCTTATTCCTTGAAGCTCTCCTTTCTTAATGCCACCCATGGGTCCATTAACCTTTTGGACTTCCATATCACATTCTTGGTTGAAATAGAGCCAGAAGTCCACCTAAAGCCTTAGAATCCTTTCAGGTAATCATATAGGCTGTGCTCCTTTTTCTCTTGGCCCAAGACCCAGAAATCAGAATGACTGAACTTTGGGAAATGTTTGAGGTATGATATAAAGTTGGATTGACTATGTGCAATCAATTGGGGAACTTTAATTTCTCTGTCATAAGATCCTACCACCCAAACCCCTAGAGAGGTCAAGTGACTTCTTCCAGATTTATAAGATAGGCAGTTTCTTCTGCAGAATTCCATCTTAGGTCTTCTTTACTCCATACCCAGTGTTCTGTTCACTAGGCCACCTAACAGACTCATGTTACGTAGAACATATGTTACCTATAATAACAATCCTTCCACAGACAGATTTCCATTGTCCCCAGTGGCACAATGGTAAAAGTTCTAGTCTTGGATGTATAGTGCCTGGCCTTAAAAACCAAGCTTCTCCACTTGGCTGCTAGAAATGGAAGCCGACCAGCATTTACTAAAACCCTGCCAAATATGTGTGAGATCCAATGAGTCTCAAGTGAGCCCTACCATAACAGTTGTTAGTAAGAAGAAGACAGCAAATAATAAGAAAATGGGGATCTCTTCTGTTGTTTAGCCATTTGTTCAGGACTTCTGAAAATAACTCTTAGAAGTGTTGGAAACAGAACAGAAGATGAGATGAGCCAAGAAAATCTTGGAAATAAAGACTTCTGATGGAGAATGAAATAAGTGGGAGGGTGGAGGGAGGTGCGCATAAGGAGGTGAAGGGGAGAGGGCACCATTTGGCCAAAGGAAATTGGGAAGTGATAGTAGGCACAGGGTGGAATACATGCCAGGGGAGGGTATAATACAAGAGAAAGATGTCATGACTTCATGGTGTTCCAAATCTGAATGGAGATAACCCTTCTTGGTTTAAAAGGATAGCTTGCATTTATGTAGGGCCTTGTCAGGCCAAAATCACTAAATGTACATGAGTTCATTTTCTCCTCAGGAAGAAGATATAACTTGCATAATAACACCTTCCTTTTATATGTAAGGAGGTTTCCTTTTCAGCTGTGAAAATTTGAAGGCAAAGGGTGGCTAGGTGGCACAGTGAATAGAGCACCGGCCCTGGAGTCAGGAGGACCTGAGTTCAAATCCAGCCCCAGACACTTAACACAACTAGCTGTGCGACCTTGGGCAAGTCACTTAACCCCAAATGCCCTACCTTCCCCCCTACAAAAAGCAAAAAAAAAAAAAAATCTGAATTCAAGAAAGGGCGAAAAGAGATATGAGAAATGTAAAGGGAAAGAAATTCCTTTGTGGTATGAAGGAAATTTTTTATTTTTCTTGTCGTGATTCAGTTGTCTTCAGCAGTGCCTGACCCATTGTGACCCCTTTTGAGGTTTTCTTTGCAAAGATACTAAAGCGGTTGGCCATTTCTTTCTTCAGCTCACTTTACATATGAGAAAGTGAACTCAAATAGGGTTAAGTGACTGGCCCAAGATCTCATACCTAGTGCGTATCTGAGAAGAATTTAAGACCACAGAACATTCTGAGACTTGAAAAGTCCAATTGTATGTTAAATATCCAGGGAAACAATGATTTTTCCCCTGGAGCATATTTAACCTTCATCCCCAGGCACTCATCTGCACAGGAACCCAAGGGATTCTGAGAAGTACAACTTCGTGATTATCTTAAGTAACAGTGAAGTCCTTCATTCAGGGAGCTGTCTCTGGAGCAGGAAGGATTGTCCAACCAGAGAGGCCAGAACAATCCCACCTGCGACAGGGAGGTTAGAAACATCATGGACATCTGGGAGAGAGAAAGGGGAGAGCCTTTGGGGAATGCTGAGTTAAAGACCTATGTTCATGGGAAAGGCACAGGAATATTCCTGAAAATAGTCTAGTCACACTCAACTTTTCTACAGGCTTCAGTAGCAAAGGCTGCAAATGCTGATTGAAGAGAAAGCTCATAGAATACTTGTGGTAGAACTACTTAGTGGAGAACCAAGGAGACATGACAAATAAATAAGGAGAGACTTCAATTATCCTGTTGGCTTCTTGGGTTCTCATCATCTTGCCCAAACCAAAAAGCTAATAACTTCCTGACTTTTAAAGTGATCATTTTACTTTTCAAAAGGTGGAGAAAATAAGCACAGGCATCTGAAATGAGATTTTCATTGACAGGGAGACCCTGGTTGCTGAGGTGGAAACGATGGGAAACATGGAGGGAGGTGATTGCTCTAGCCTGGAGTTTGTAAAGGAGAATGATCGTGAGTCTGGTCTTCAACAGGCACCCTTAATTTTGGACAAGTTCATTTCAATAATTTCCATTTGATGGATATGTCATGGTAGAGATTTCTTTCCGATATTAATTGCTCTAGATGGCCTCTGAAGTTCCTTCCAACACTCAGATTCTACCGTCTGTGACCCTCAAACCAGTGCTCTTTCAATGTCCAAGCATAGCTTTTCTTATCACTCCTTATTATATTCTATTTCTAGTAAAACTTGGAAAAACTACACACTTACTTTAAAACCCTAGGTTATCCAATGTCTCCCACTGGGAGGAAGAATAGATTAGATTCAATGAGTTCTGGTACAATGGACTTTGACTTTAGTCCTAAGCAGGGACTTCTGGACGAATCATCCACAGATAAGTAGCTGGCCCAGTGAGGCTTGCAAAAGAAGGAAGCTGTGATCATGAAGGTGAGTGTGGCAAGTCATTTTTAGAATTGCAGGTGGATTACACTTTGTTGAGGAGATAATTGGGATGGCAGAGTCTAGGGCTGTGCCTATTTCCTCTTACCAGGACTCCCCAGCCCTATAAAGGGGCTCCTGCTGAAACTATAGCCATCTACTGGCCAACTAGTTCCTCATCTGTAGTGGAGCATCTGGTGAGTCTGAGATTCTTCAGAGCTAATCTTGGGACTGGAATTTCTTTTGCAGGCTGAAAGGCACAGGAAGCAGTTTGGTGGAGTGGAGACAGCCCTAGCCAGGGAATCAGACATCCTTGGGTCTGGCTTTTTGTCTTTGTTCTGTCTCTACTCACTTGTGAGACTAATTTTCACTCATTCAGCATCAGTTTCCTCCTCAGTAACAGGTCACTCACGGCCTATTGGTCGTCTTCAAGGGTGCTCTCTACTGTTATGAAATACTATAAATGGAATATTTAATATTGTACACCTGAGAGATCTTTGCGTTCATTTTGATTTTTCCTAATTTCTACTGAAATGAGCAATGTGGATTAATGAACTCTGGTCAGAAATGAGACCTGAATTAAAATTCTTAATCTATAGCTAAACATCTATGCACCTTGCTTTTTTCTGAGTCTCAATTTTTCATCCATAAAATGCAGGCTTTGCATTAGATAATCTTTAAAGTCTCTTCTGACTGACTTTATAGATCTTGTTTTCCAAACATTTCTTTTTCTTAGAACTGAAAGATTTATACTAAAATGAAAATTCTCCAAAACATGCTATAGCAGCAGCTTCTATGGAAGGGCCTGACTAGACTGAGTATGAGAAGACCTGGGTTCACATCTTGGTTCTGTCCCTCACTCCAACCTGCATGTCCTTTGGTAATTTATTGGGTTTTATTTCCCTCACTTGCAAAAAGAGGGAATTAGGATGGACGATCTTGATGATTTCTTTTCTCTTCAAATCATCCTCCCATGATTAAGTGAGGATCATGTATTTGGCTCTCTAGGTGGGACAAATTGGGACACAGTTGTTGAAGGCTGTTGATGAAAGGCTGTGTTGATTTTCCTATGTATGGGATCCAATTCCACTTTGTAGAAAAAAATAGATTCAGGAAAAGTCTAGGAACTCTCGTCTGCCAGAGATGTGGGATACTGGTCTCCAGGGACAGCAGGGGAAGCTTTCACATTTTCTTTCAATATCTCATGGCAAAGCTCCAGGCTTTAGTGAGGGTACCATGCTTGTGGTGGTCTTAGAGATGTGGATTTATCGGGAGATGATGCAGAATTTCAGTGACTTTGATATTTTTCCTTCAAGCTTTCATTCATACACACTGAGCATTATAAAACTACTGGAGCATTCATTCTGCTATGACTTATTTATAATAGTAGAGAGGACAGGGACCTTCCAGATCTTTGCATTGAGACCTCTTATTTTTCAGATGAGGACAAGGAGGTCAAGGGAAATCTTCCCCTTTAAGATTAAATTCCATTGGCATTGCATATATCTAGTATAAACCTCTTTTTTCACCTGTTGTCCTCCTCAGCAGATTGTGAGTTCTTTGATACAGTGTGCAGTGATTTTGTCTTTCTGTCCCTAGAGCTTAGCAAAGTGATCAGTCCACATTAAATGCTTCCTAAAAGACCACTGAATCATTGGCTCAGATTCATATGTTCTCCATCCCAGATTAGTGTTTCTTTCTTTATACTACTTGCCCTGCACCCTCATTTTGTAGGTGGTGAAAGAGAAGTGGGTGGAAGTGGCTGAGGTTGCCAAGGGTCCCATAGCACACTTATGGTGATTGTTTCCATCATGGGCAGGAGCTTTCTAAAGTTTTTAGAATCAGAACTGAAGACAGAAAGATTTAGCTAGAAGAACAAATGAGTAGATGTGCAGTAAATTTGGAAGTCAGGTGCACCATGCTGAATTGATGATTTCAGGATCTATCTCCATACAACAGTTTAGTAAACTCTAACTTTGTAACTTACTCGATTTTAGTAAAATCTAACTTAAATTTTCTTACCCATGAAAGCATTTATTTGTCTATGAGTTCTGTCTTTTCTTCTTTCAGATTTGCAGAGATCTGGGAAAGATGTCCTATCAGTACTATCTTCAGTGCAAACAGCCTTGCCAGTCCAAGCCCAAGTGTCCACAACCTTGCCAATCTGCTTGCCTGGATCCATGTCTTCCCCAGTGCCCAGAGTCATGTTTTCCCCAGTGTCCCGAGCTATGTATCCCCAACTGCCAAGAACCATGCTTTCCCAAGTACCCAGAGCCATGTATTCTCCAATGTCCAGAGCCATGTTATCCCCAGTGCTCAGAGCATTGTATTCCCAAATATCCAGAGCCATGTGTCCCCAAGTGCCAAGAGCCATGTTTTCCCAAGTGCCCACAGCCTTGCCCTCCTAAATGCACTGAGCCATGTCCACCAACACTGTGCCAGGAAAAATGTCCCCCATGCCCTCCACCTTGTTATCATCAACA
The DNA here is from genome assembly GCA_028627135.1 of Pseudochirops cupreus. Lineage (NCBI taxonomy): Eukaryota > Metazoa > Chordata > Mammalia > Diprotodontia > Pseudocheiridae > Pseudochirops > Pseudochirops cupreus. The sequence continues at coordinate 132,727,272 of CM053584.1, forward strand.
CACAGCCAAGAAGTAACAGGGCCAGATGCTGGTAGAACCATGAAACAGGGAGCTTGATCATCTCTATGAAGGCCTGTACTCTCTCCCATTCTGAACCTCCACACTTTTCTGCCCTTATTTGCCATGAATGGAATACTTGGGGAATGAAACTTTGTTCCTGAAGCTACAATTATTTGAAAAACAAGCTTCCCAATTTGCACCACCATCCCCATACCTCTAAGGTTAAGTAAGATAGCAGAGAATGATACATCCTATTCGAAATCAGATTTCCTAAAAATTTGGAGAAAAGGTGACTCTAACAGACCAGATTCCCTGGTCCCTGGCTCTACATCAGTTCTCTTTTGTACTCTGTGCTGTAACCTGCCTGGTGATTTCCATCCCTTGCATGCTTGTAACTTTCCTTATGCTACCCCCAAATAAAGTATATGTTTCATGGTGAGCCTGCAACTATGATTTTTCTCCCACCTTCCCAACTCTCATGGTGGTGTCAGCTCATTTCATATAAATGTTTTCCATCCATTTTTAATGATTAGATATAAGTCCTGTCTATGAATGGAAATAACAAGACCAGTTCCCTTTTGTCTAGTACTTCTTGGCCTTTATGTTTTTTATTATTTGATTTCTTTCTGACAATGACCTCTGAGGTTAGCCAGCTAGGATTGTTATCTTCATTTGTCTGATGAGAAAACAAACACCGTAAGGTTGTATGACTTGTCTAAAGTCTTCTTCTTTATTCTTCCCATTTACACACATGGTATAACTATGTTTACAACTTTTTAAAATCTGGTTTGCTTTAATTTGCATCAATTTGTATGTCATCACATGCTTCTCTGTCTTCTGCATAGTCTTTATTTCTTTTAGCACAATGTTATATTCATCTTCCAAAATTCTTTTAGTCCTCCAATGGATGGGCACTTACTTTGTTTTCAGATCTTTTTTTTCCTTTACTTATTCTCATAAAAATATTTTGGTGTCTATGTGATTGGTCTCCCACTTTTAGAAACCCGGATTATCAGATCTGCCTTTACTTCATAGGTCTGGGTTTGTAATACAAATTCTAATGAAGATGTTGTTTTACTCCTGGACTCTATAAAAGGCTACATGGCTGTAATGTGGGTAGGCTGCAATAAGAGGGATAGTGGAGTCCCTTCTCTGGGGCCCCCTCTTGATCCCTTCCTGTCAATGCCATATACATACATACATACATACATACATACACACTTACAGACAGATAGATAGATAGATAGGTAGGTAGGTAGATAGATAGATAGATAGACAGATAGATAGATATGTAGGCTCTTTTATCTTGCTACTTAAAGGTTAGCAGAGAGATGTCATGGCACATAATGTTTGCTAGACTGACTTTTCCCTTCTTGTAAGGGACATTTCTCATCTGCAGGAGACTTACCACTCTTTCTATGTACTGATCTGATCCACCTGTAGCGAGGGAAAGAAGTACCATTCCATCATTCCTCCCCTACTAGTCCCTTCACCTGAGCTGCCTAACAACCCAAAAAGACCCAACCCTAAAACTCAACCCCTTGTGATGTTAATAACTTATCTAAACACTTTGGTCAGCAATTAATATATTAATTAATTATAATAACCATTATTATAATAATTGTTTGTTATAATGTATATAATGATTGATTGATTATTAATTAATAAATTTTAGGGCTGGAAGAGTGACCTGGAGAAGACTGCCTTCTGGGGCAAGGCATCACCAAGGAGAAACACCACTGCAGCGTACGTTCGTGGTGACATTATCATCCAGGCTGTGCTCCTTAACTCCAGGAACCAATCCCATAAATCAGAAGGGATGCCCTTTGAGAAACATGTGAGGTGTGCTCTAAAGCAATCTGTGAAGCACCAAAACGGGAAAATTTAGTTTTAGATACTGTCACCTAAACTCTAAACCTTCTCTTACTCCCACATTCTTAATATCTTAGGTACTTCTATTAAGGGTTGAATATGGACAAAATTCTTTGCCAGGCAAGAGAAATATAAAGACAAAATACTCCCTCAAGGAGTTTGTGTTTTACATTCAGTTGAATCCGTTGCTGAGTCCTGTCCATTCTACTCTGTAACAGTACAGATTTTGCTATTGCAAAATCCTCTAAACTAGATCACTAGAGACCCAGTATGGGAGGAGCCAAGATTCTTGACTGAACACTCCTTGGGACCATGTACTCTTCCCTCCACTGCCCAAGTATTTTCCTCTTCCCTGACTTCTCACTTGCTCTGTGAACCAAAATCAAGTCAACATTCCTATGGCCTCTATAAAGTGCATTCAAACAATTATTCCATTCTTTATCTTCGTGACATTCCAGACCCTACCTCTTTTTTTCTAACCATTACTCTCCTCAAAATCGTGTTTCCCTTGATAGAATGCAAGTTCTTGATTTCATATTGGTATCGTTAGGTTTTAGCATCCTACTTGGCATTTAGAAAAAACTTAATAAACGTTCATTCATTCCTTCACAGCCCCTGAATCAATCTCTTCCATTCCATTGTTACTGTAACCAATCTAATTCAAACCTTCACCACCTCTTTTCTGGATCATAACAATACCTCAAATCAGATTTCTATTCCCACTCTCTATTTTTACTTATATAAACAAGATTTGGTAGAAACACAAATCACCTAAGGTGGAAACACATGTGTGCAAGATTTCTGGTCCTGGGGGAAAAAAAAAACAACATTTTCTGTCCATTTACATGTAGGTAGCCTCTTTTCATTGGCTACTTAGCTGAAACCAGGAAGTCTTTGAACCTACTAGATGGCAGTAGTATTACTCTCTTTCTCCCAGTATCCAGGGAAGGAAATTCCTGTTCATCAAAAGTTTATGCATCATGAAATCAATGAGGTGTATGGCAAAGACCACACTTTTTATGAACCGTTGCCATGAAATCAGTTGTAAGATTGTGATCTGTTTTGACTGTTTCATTTCAGTTTGAGATGAATGTAGTGGAGTCCACAGACTGAGGATCTCAAGCCATGACCACCCTACAGTGAGATTACTACGATAGAGTGAGACCTCAAGGAGGCCCTTGGGCTGAAAACTTGCAGAGTCTAGGCTACATAGGGTGGAGTTAAGCTGGTTAACTCCTCTCCTTCCAATCACCAAAGACAGAGTTAGTCTAAAGGGGGCAGGAGATTATGCTTCTGTCTTGATATCAGGGGAAAAGAGCTCTTTTTTCTATACCTTTTAAATACATGCATCATTTTTAATCTTAATGGCTCTTAAGTGGTTTAAAAGGAACTA
>CM053584.1:132731036-132749845 GCA_028627135.1 Pseudochirops cupreus
TGTGTGTGTGTGTGTGTATATATACATATATACATATACACATATAGGGAGAGACAGAGAGAAATTTTGCATGATGTCAGAATGTGAACTCACTGAGAAATGAATCTTTCATCTTTCTTTGAATCTCCAGGGTTTTTTGCAGTGTTAGATACCTAGTAAACACTTGACAAATACTTGTTGGCTGACTCATGGGGAAACCAACATCAGTGTTGGACTGCTCCAATTATTGGGAAATTTTTTCCCTGTAGAATTGAAATCTGTCTCTCTGTCTCTCTCTTTCATTCATTTATCCTGATCCTGCCTCTGGAAGTCCATTGAGTCATAAAACCAGTTTTCCATGTGCAACCCCCTCATAGATTACTAGTCAGGTGTTATTCCCTCCCTCTCTTTTGCAGAAAAAAAACCACCCCTAAATATTTAAACTATTCCTCATGATTTCTGAGTTATGTGCTTATAGGATATGATTTGGAGTCTTGCTTTTCTTCATAAGAATGTTTTTAAGCTTAACAATATTTTTCTTAAAATATAGGGCCCAGAACTGGACAAAATACTCCAGTTGTTATCTGAACAAGTCAATGTAGAGAACGGTTATTTTCTTCCTCATTTTGCACATTGTATTTCCATTAACATGGCCCAGGATGCACTTCCAATAGGTCCAGACAATGTCTATTAAATATGTTCTCTCTATCATGTTCCAGAGATTGTGAGCAATACTGGGAATACAGTGACAAAAGCTGAATGGTTTTCAGTCTTCTGGGTGACTTCATTACACTTGGAGCAATAAGACCAGGGCTTTCCCTCCTCATCCCTGTCTCATGGCTTCCCTGGTTCCTCTTAAGTGCCAGTTAAAATCTCACCTTCAACAAAGAACCTACTAAATCCCTCTTAATCCTCGTACCTTTTCTCTCTTGATTGTTTCTAATTTCTCCTATATATAGTTGGTATGTACACAGTTATTTCCTGTTGTCTCTCCCATTGTCCTGTCAGATCCTCGAGAGCAGGGATTGTCTTTGACCTTTTCTTTTATGCCAAGTTCTTAGTACAGTGTCTGTAAGAAAACTGGTGTGTTGATATAGTAATAATAATATAGAAATAATAAATATTTTTTAAAAACTTATAGATTAAATGAGAAGTAAGTAAATAAGAAATGTAGTAGAATTTCAGGAGGGAGAGTGTGCTCGTAAGTGGGACTATCAGGAAAGGAAATTGGGATATCTATGTGGAATAAGTGAGGTGTGAGCATACCCTAACCATCAAGAATCACTTATGACAAGATAAATGCATGCGGTGAGGTGGGGGGGAACGCAGCTAGGTAGTGCAGTGAATTGAGCACTGACCCTGGAGTCGGGAGGACCTGAGCTCAAATCCAACCTCAGACATTTAACATTTGCTAAATGTGTGACTTTGGGCAAGTCACTTAACCCCAATCGCCCAGACATCCCCCCTCCGAAAAGCAAAGAAACAAAAACAAAAAACCCAAGATAAATGCATGGGATTATACTAGTGAATGTAGATTACAGAACATGATAACTTAGCTCTGTGGCATTGAATGTCAAAATGAAGAATTTATATTTTATCTTAGAAGCAATAAGGAGCCATTTGTCTATTCTTCCCACTGCCCTCACCTACAATTCTCTCTCATTCCCAGAGAAGGATACTTAGGGTTCACAGGAAACAACTGCCTAAAAATTCAAGATGGAAAAGAGACAAATTTTTCTCTTCCTGCTCCCCAAGCCATAAGTATCTGGGTCTGTGGATGTCACCCACACATCATTGATCCCTAGAAAATGTGGTGAAAATGATGGAATCTGAGACACTCATTTCACTGAGTGTGCATGTATTTGGGTGACTTAGTGTTTCCATCCTGTCCTAAAAGTCATCAATTGAAAAATGGAAATCCTTAGCTCCACATCATCACTGACATTAAAGGTTTCTTCCAGCTTTCAATGTATCACCCTACACTCATACCTGTCTGACATCACCCCAACTGGCAAAATCCTATTCCAGGCAAAGCTTCTGGTTCATCCAGATGGAATTATAGAAGTTCTAAAATAACTTATTGTCAAGTGGTCTCCCATCCAAAGAATATGGTGAGTTTTCCTTGGCTATGGTGAACACTGAGATGGAGGAAAGTGTGGATAGAGCGGTGAGAACATTCAAGAAACAGAGAACTTTCATACTCTTGGAGAGCTCAAAGAGTCTAATTGGGTAAATAAAATCCATACATAGAGAATTAAACTATGGGAAAACAAATTGTCGTATAGTGGGAAGATGACTAGATTTAGTAAGAGAAGATTTGTATTTAAATTCTAACCTGATCACTTAAGTATGTCTGACTTAGTGACAAGTCCCTTCTTTTCTCTTGATTTTGATTATTTCCTCTGTAAAACAAAGGTGCCGGACTCTAGGATCTCTCCAATCCTTGCTAGTTCTCCATTTCTGACCCTTTTTTCATGGAAACACAGACTTTAATATTTGAAAGAGGGCTCTGCCAATCATTGAGGTAAATCCAAAATGAGGAATATCCACTACAAAATACTCGACAAATGACCAATTAGCATCTGCCTGAAGAAGTCCAATGAAGGAGAACCCACAACTTGCTCAGGTAACCAATTTCACTCTTAGGGACTGTTCTAATTGTAGTGCCTGACCTCAAAACCAAGCTTCTCCTCTTGGTTGCTAGAAATGGAAGCAGACCAGCATTGACTAAAACCCTGCCACATATGTGTTAGACCCAGTGAGTCTCCAGTGAGCCCCAACACAACAGTCTTTAGTAAGAGGAATACAACAAACAGAAAGAAAATAGGTATCTTTTCTCTTGTTTGAGGCATTTGATCAGGACTTCTGAAAATAGTTTTTAGATGTGTTGGAAACAGAATAGAAGATGAGACAAGCCAAGAAAATCTTGGAATTAAGGACTTCTGATGGAGCAGCCAAGTAGCTGGCCCAGTGAGGCTTGCAAAAGAAGAAAGCTATGATCACGAGGGTGAGGGAGGCAAGTTATTTTCAGAATTGTAGGTGGATTATACTTTGGTTTTTTTTGGGGGGGGCTTGGGTGTTTTTTTTGCTTTTTGGAGGGGGAAGACAGGGCAAGTGACTTGTCTAAGGTCACACAGCTATGAAGTGTTAAGTGTCTGAGGCCACATTTGAACTCAGTTCCTCCTGACTCGAGGGCCTGTGCTCTATTTACTGCACCACCTAGCCGCCCCCTGGATTACACTTGGCTGAGGAGATAATTGGGATGGCAGAGTCTAGGCTGTGCCTGCTTCCTCTTAACAGTACTCCCTAGTCCTATAAAAGGGCTCTTGCTGAAACTACAGCCATTTATGGCCAGTTGGTTCCTCATCTGTGCTGAAGCATCTGATGAGTCTGAGATTCTTCAGGGCTAATCTTGAGGCTAGAATTTCTCTTGCAGGCTGAGAGGCACAGAAGGAAGTTTGGTGGAGTAGAGAGAGCCCTAGCCCGGGAATCAGAAGTCTTGGGGTCTGGCTTCTAGTCCTTGTTCTGTGACTAATTATGTCACCCACTCAGGTGGCATCAGTTTCCTCCTCAGTAAAAGGTCATTCTTGGTCTATTGGTCATCTTCAAGGGCCCTTTCTGCTTGTGCATTCCATGAAATAAATGGAATATTTCATATTGCATACCTGAGAGATCCTTGTATTCACTTTGATCTTTCCCAATTTCTACTGAAATAAGCAATATTGATCAATGAGCCCTGGTCAGAAAGGAGGAGACCTAAATTTAGGTCCTTGATCTATAGTTAAACAGACATGTGGCCTTGCTAAAGATTTTTTTTTTCTGAGCCTCAGTTTTCCATTTGTAAAATTCAAGCTTTGCACTAGATAATCCCTAAAATCTCTTTTGGCTTTGACCTTAGAGATCATGTTTTTTAAACACTTCCTTTTCTTAGAATTCAAAAATTCTACAATATCTGTTATAGCAGCAGCTTTTGTAGAAAGGCATGACTAGATTGAAAATGAGAAGACCTGGGGTCACATCTTGGCTTCGTCACTCTTACCTGTATGACTTCTGACAATATAGGGATCTGTTTTTTTCTCGCACTCTCTTCCTCAATAGAATGTAAACTCCTTGATATAGTGGCCAGTGATTTTGCCTTTCTTTCCCCACAGCCTAACTGAGTGATTGGTCCACAATATGAGCTTACTAATGATGATATATCGATTGACTCAGACTCACATGTTCTGCTGCCCAGAATAATGTTTCTTCCTCTATTCTACTTGTCTCGCACCTTCATTTTGTACAGCGGTTCTCAACCTGTGGGTTATGTTCAATTTGTAACAATGAAAATACATCCTGCATATCAGATAGATTCATAACAGTAGCAAAATTACAGTTAGGAAGTAGCAACGAAAATAATTTTCTGGTTGGGGGTCACCACAACATGAGGAGCTGTATTAAAGGGTTGTGGCATTAGGAAGGTTGAGAACCACTGGTTTTGTAGATGGTGAAACAGAGGTCCATGGAAGTGACTAAAATTGCCAAGGGTCCTATGGAATACTTGTCGTGGTTGTTTCCATTTTGGGCTGGGGATTCCTACAGTTTTTAGAAACGAATCTGAAGACAGAATTAGCCAGAAGAACAAATGAATAATTAGTAAGTGTGGAATGCAGACAAACTCAGTTGAATTAACACAACAATAATAAAAATTCTTCAAAGACCCACAATTCCATGGGTCTGATGATTCTGTCCAATGAGATGTTCTGGCCTTCACAATTTGTCACCTGTACAGGTGATACCCAAATTATCTATTGCTTGTCCTGTATTAGAGCTCCTTCCAATTAAGAAGGACCTGGTAGTGCTTGCATTCTTTACTCTTTAAGCTTTGAGGCTTAGGCACACTTTTTTTGTTCTGATCAGATTTGAGTGAAGATGGGAATAGAAGAATTATCAGCTTCCTTTGATATCACAGTTTACAGTGTATTTGGAGTTTTCCTCTGATAACAATACAGTGAATTAGACAGGTAAACAAGGTGATCTTATTGTGCCTATTATAGGGATGGAAAAAATTGTCAGATATGTTAAGTGATTTATTCAAATTAATATAGATAGTGTCTGTCAGACCCACTTTTCTATAACTCCTAGTCCAGTGCTCATTTTACTGCTCCCAAATCTAGACCTAGAATATTCTAATATTATGACCTATCTCAGTTTCTCTCTTTTTTTTTTCCCCCCCGGGGAGAGCAGCTAGCTTTATCGTGAGTGTTCTGGGTCTGGCCCTGGAGCTGCCTGCCTGGGCTGCTCCCCCTAGTCCTGCTTTAGGCTCAGCCTCTCAAACAGGTACTTGCTCAGCCTGGGCTAGGAGTCTGCCTACATGTGGCCCAGGGTGGTCAGGTGGTCACCCAGGCTCTTCAGCAGCTTCACCTCCCGTCCCAGGTAGTAGCTCTCCAGGAAGTCACAGAGGTGTGGGTCCCCTTGGCCTATCTCAGTTTCTTACCCATAAAAGTATCTACCAATCTAAGAACTCTATTTTTTTCCTTTCAGATTTGCAGAGATCTAGGAAAAATGTCCTACCAACATCATCAGCATTGCAAACAACCTTGCCAGCAATCTCCCAAATGCCCGCAATCTTGCCAATCCACATATTGGGAGCCGTGTCTTCCCAAATGTCCTGAGCCATGTTTTCCTGAATGCCCAATGACATGTCCTTCTCAGTGTATGGAGCCAGCAGAAATGTCCTCCGCCTTGCTATCATCAGCACACAACCAAGAGGAAGTAACAATGCCAAATGTTGGCAGAACCATGAAACAAGAAGTTCGATCAACTCTGTGAAGGGCCTGTGTTCTCTGCCACTCCCTGAATCTCCGCACTCCTCGATTTGCCATGGATGGAATACCTGGGAAATGTGTTCCTGAAGCTGCAATTATTTCAAAAACATGCTTCCCAATTTCTACCACCATCCTCATACCTCTAGAGATGGGAGGCAGCAAAGAAAGATCCAACCTATTCAGGCTTCCTGAAAACTTGGAGAAAAGGCAACCCCGAGAGAACAGACTCCCTGGTCCCCCGCCTCTGCATCAGTCCTTCTCTGTGCTTTGTGCTGTAGTCTGCCTGGTGATTTCCCCTCCTACAATCCTTGTACCTCTCCTTCCACTGCCCCAAATAAAGGATATGTTTCATGGTGAGACTGGAACTGTGGTTTTTCTCCTTATCTCTCCAACCCAAACAGGAGGGCTCATTTTTCAGGTGGTGTCAACTTGTTACATATTACTGTTTTCCTTCCATGTTTAATTCTTTTCCAGAAGTGGATGAGACTTTTTTTCACCAGGATGGGAAGTTTGGGCTGTTTCTTTGTCTCTGACTAGCTGTATAGTACACATGTAGACTCTTTTCTTTTTCTTCTTAAAGAATGACAAGAGAGATGTCATTCCACATGGTGCCTGTCTGCTAGGCTCACCTCCTTCTTGTAGGACACTTTTCTCATCTTCAGGAGGCCTAGAGATGTCTATCAATTCTACTTCCTCTTTCTATCTATTGACTTGACTACCTACAGTGAAGAGAGTGAAATGCCATTCTACCATCTCTCCCCTACTTGTCTCCTCATCTGAGCAGTCTAACAGCCTGAAAAAAAACTCTACCCTGAGGCTGAATCCATTGTGATGTTAATAACTTATCTAAACACCTTGGTCAATGATTAATACACTTTCACCCTTATATAGCCTCCCTATATGTGATTCCTAACTCCTGTTTGTCAGCATCCAAAACCTATTCTACCTCCCACTGCCCACTTCCTCATTCCCATCAGTCTCAACCCAACACCTCCAATGTCCCACTCTGAGCTACTCACTTCTTTCACTGTGCTCTCTGGAATGCTTGCACCAGAACTGTTTTCATTTTAAATCTCTTCCCTTTCCCCTCCTTCCATCTCCTGGTTTGCTCTAAGACCTGCCTCCCTCCTAATGATGAGACCTCTGTCTACCTTTTCCAGCACTAATAATATTTGCACTCATCTTCTCCAATTCCTTGGTTGAGGTGTGGTTGTTGGAATATTCTTTGCTCACTATCTCCAATTCCCTGTTCACCCTTGATCATAATCACTCAATGATCCCTTTTCCTGTAAGGTTTACTCAATCCATATTTACCAGTCCATCCCAATTTTGGTAATTATAGCCTGGTCACCCCAGGACATTCTTCCTCGTTCCTCAATGAGAAAAAACTAACTGTGCCTGGTTCATGGTATTTTTCTCCTAGCTAACATCAGACCTCATACTAGAGGACTTCAACATACATATTGATATGGCCTTCCAGTCCCTCAAATTATCAATGTTTCAAGGCAAAACAAGAAAAAGGATGTGGCAGTAAGATAGGAGCTATCTCTGATCCATTCCTTTACGCCAAATTGTGTTTGGAATACTGAGTCCTAAAAATGGGAGGCAATCAATATATATTTGTCAGATAAAAAAATCAAATTAATGGACAAATATGAAAATAGAGAGTCAAAATATTCAGGGGCAAAAGATTTATGTTCTGGGTGGGATGTTTTGTGAGATGATCCTCATGTTTTTTTTTCTCTACATGGAGGATAATTTTTGTTTTGGAAATTACTGATGATTCCTAAGGACTCTGAGATTCCTGGTTCCTTAGAGTGAGACTGGACTTTGTTCATTTTTGTTACATGTGATTTTTATTTGTTTTTTGAGCAAAAACAGAATTGTATGAGAAAGCACATCACTCTCAGTTTTCTCTACTTGAGAATACCTGGCTAATTGGGCTTATGATGATAACCAAGAGTTACCTATCATTCTCCAGGTAGAAGCTACCCCTCTGGCTTTCCTAATATTTAGGAGGAATTTCACAGAGTATCTGGACACTTAGTTTTCTAACTTTATATTTAAAGTGCCAATCAGTGCCAAAGGTTATCTATTATAAGACCAGTGAGCTAGGCATGAGGAGGTCTCAGTTCATCTGTTGAAGGTGGATATGAAAAATAAAGTATACTGCATTTGTGGTCCAAGAGACTAGATTCGAATATTGGCTTCAGTGTTGTTCAGATGTTTTCAACTTTCCTGTAACCATTTTGGGATTTTCTTGGCAAAGATACTGGAGTGGCTTGCTATTTTCTTCTCCAGCTCATTTTATAAATGAGGAAGCTGAGGCAAACAAGGTTAAGTGACTTGCTCAGGGTCATATGGCTAAGAAGTGTCTGAAGCCAGATTTCAACTCAGGAAGATGAGTCTTTCTGACTCTAGGCCTGGTACTCTATCTACTGTGCCAACCAGCTGCTGTTACTTACCTGGCTTCCCTACTTACTCCCTATGGTTGTTGCCCTGAGGGAGGAGAGTCTCTCTTGTGCTTTCTTTGTGTATAAAAAGGAAAGAGGTGCCTTGGCTGGTGTTTAAGATCTATTTCAGCTCCAATATTCTCTTCATGTTTTCAGAAGAAGCATGGTGTCTTGAGTTGTGTTCTTTCTAGAAATGTACTGAGTCTATGGATAATGGCAAATCTGGCAACTATCTAGGGTTAACCTTTGGTTAGGAAAGTGTTTAAATATCCCAACCAGGAAGATCTAGGGGGAAATTGAAAGAGTTGTACATGAAAACATGGATTAATTCAACAGGCATTTATTTTAGTATAGATTTGTGTTGGTTATGGTCATGTTTTGCTTTGCTTTGTTTTTAGCAGAGAGATTTTTTTCTGGATAATGGCTGACATTAATAAATTCTGGAATGCTTTTCCTTTTTTCTTTGCCCTTTTCCAAGAAGTATTTCTTTAATTCATTTCTCCTTCTCGACCTGGTAGTTTGAGCTGTTCCACTGGGGACCCAACTGGTCAATTCCAGTAGTGCAATGCAGTTCCTTCTTTCCTTCCCTCCTTCCCTTCTCTTCTCTTCCATTTTCTTGCCTTCCCTTTCCTTCCCTTCCTTTTACAAATTCATTCAATCTCCTTCATTCCATTGCTACTGCCACAGTCCTAGTTCATGGTTTCATCCCCTCTTTTTTTGGATCATCACATTACCTAAGTGTTATTCCTATTTCTATTCTCTAGTTTCACTTATATGAAGAAACTTTGGTCTAAACCCAGGTCACCCCAGGTGGAAACACATGTATGAGAGGTTTCTGGTCCTGAGGGAAAACATTCTGTGTTCTCTTACCTTGAAAGAGGCAGGTAGCCTTTTCTATTGTCTACTTAGCTGGAATGTTTTTTGAAACTACCAGATTAGGATAGTCTTGCTCTCTTTCTGGCAGTGTCCAGGGGATGAAATTCCTGTTCACCCAAAGTTTATGCACCATGTAATCAATGAGGTGTGAGGAAAAGAGTACCTCTTTTACGAGCTGTAGTTCTGAAAATCAGTTGGGTTTTGATCTATTTATCTGCCCCATTTCAGTTCTGGGTGTATGTGGTGGAGTCCACAGACATAGGAGCTCAATCCTTCCCTACCCTAGAGTGATGGATTCTAAAACAAATGGGAGCCTCTAGTAAGCCTTTGAATTCAAAACTTGGTACTATTATGCTTTACAGGAATGCAGTTAAACTGTATATAGTTCCTCTCCCTGCTGTCCCCATAAATTGAGGCTTTCTAAAGGGGCTGGGATATTAAACCTTCTTAATGTCAGGGAGGATTTTTTTTTTTTGCTATACCTTTGACACACACATATACATACATACATACATACCTACATATATATGTGTATATATATATTTAAATGTTTATATGGGTCTCAAGTGGTTAAATGGAATTGTTTTTAGGCATCCATTAAGTTCAATCACCCAATATCACATCTTTTCTACTGAATCTCCAAGAAAGTGGTTAAAAGTTGTCTTCTTGAACACTTCCGTTGAAAGAAAACTCAATAGGTTACCCTGGATTTTAGTGTTTTCCCTCTCTTGATTACCTCCAATTTATTTTGTATATATCTTACTTTACATATTGTCCCTACCATTACAATGTGAGTTCATTGAGAATGGGGCCTGTCTTTTATGTTTCTTTGAATCCTCAGGGTTTATCACAGTGTTGGATACATGATCAGCACTTAATAAATGCTTGTTGACTGACTCACTGGGAAACCAGCATCATTGTTGGACTGCTCCATTTATTGGGATTATTTTTTTCTTCCAATGTGTTAAAATCTGTCTCTCTGCATCCTTCATTCACTTATCCTTGGACTGCCCACCAGAAATCCATTGAGTCATAAAATCAGTTTTCTACATGAAACCACCTCATAGATTAATAGTGAAGTGTTATGCCCTTCCTCGCTATTCCAAGACAAATATCCTTAAAATTTTAAGCCATTCCTCATGATCCCTGAGTCAAGTCTTTATAGGAAATTATTTGGAGTCTTGTAGTACTTCATAAGAATGTGTTTCAGCTTCACAATGTCATTCCTAAAATATGGGACCTAGAATTGTACAAAATACTCCAGATGTTATATGACTAAGTCAGTGTGGAGATGGGTTATTTTGTTCCTCATTGTGGATATTGTATTTCCATTAATGGGTCCCAGGACTCAATTCCAACCAGTTCATCAAACATAATAAGCAAGTTCTCTGCAGCATGTAGCAGAGCCTATGCCCACGACTGGGAATACAATACTGAATAGTTTCTATGTTCTGGGAGATTTTGTTACACTGAGAGTATTAACACCAATGCTCTCCTTCTTCATCCCTGTCTCCTGCCTTCTCTGGCTTCTTTCAAGGACCAGTTAAAATACCACCTTCAACAAAGAATTTAAACAAACCCCTCTTAATTCTTGCACCTTTTCTCTCTTGATATATTCTAATTTATTCTGGATATAGTTTATGTGTACAGCTGTTGCCTGTGGTCTCCCCCATTAGACTGTGAGCTTCTTGATGACAGGGCTGTCTTTGACCTTTCTTTGAATCTCCAGTTGTTAATACAGTGACTATCAGTTAATAGGCATAATGGTATAGCAATAGGAACAGAGTAATAATATAGAAATTATAAATATTTTTAAAATACTCATGGATTTACTAAGAAGTAAGCTAATAAAAGATATAAAGGGATGTCAAGAGGGAGAATGTCCTAATAAGTAAGGATATCAGGAAATTCCTGGTGTTTGAGGTTGCATCTAAAATGTGCTTTTAAGGAAATTGGAATATCTGTGAAGAATAAGAGAGGAGGGAGTGTGTCCTAAGCATCAGGAATCACTTATTAAAAGACAGAAGCATGTGACATGGAACATGTTGCACGGAGCACAGACAGCAGACAAGCTTGATTATATTGGTAAATGTGATAATAGCACACTATAACTTAGCTCTATGGAGATCCAGGAATGCCAGGATGAATTTTTATTTTATCCTTGAAGCAACAAGAAGCTTTTTGTCTTTGTTTTCCCACTCTCCTCACTTACAATCCTCTCCTCTTCCCAATGAAGATCACCTGGAGTTTATAAGAATCGACTGTCTAAAAATTCTAGATGCAGAAGAGACAAGATTTTCCTCTTCTTGCTTTCCGAGTCTGATGCTTCTGAGTTGTGGAGAAAGCAAATACTGATGTAACCCATAAATCACTGATTCTTAGCAGATGTGATGAAAATGATGGAATCTGAGAGACCCTTTTCACTGGGTGTGACTATGTTTGTGTGACTCAGTGTACCTACCCTTCCCAAAAGCCATCTTTTGAAAAATGTAAATCCTTAGCTCCCCATCATCACTGGGTTTAAAGGTTCCTTCTGGCTTTACATCCTTCATCCTGTGCTTATTAATTGTCTGGCATCACCCCAGCTGGAAAACTCCTTTCCAGACAAATCTTCTAGCTCATCCAATTGGAATCAAGGAAATTTTCGAATAAGGTAATGTTGATTGAGTCTCCTGCCCAAAGGATATAATGAGTTGTCCTTGGACATAGAAAACTTTAGTGGACACTTGGATAGAGGGGAAAGAAGACCTATGAAATAGAGACCCTCCATACTCATAGAGAGCTTAAAGAGTCTAATTGGGTAAATAAAAACTTCACTTACATGGGGAAAAAATTGTTCAATACACTATGTTTGCCCTAATGTTACAACAATGAAACAACAGTATAGTAGGAAGGCTACTAGATTTGGAAAGAGAAGACTTGTGTTCAACTTCTGATGCAATCACTTAACTATGTCTAATTTGGTGGCAAGTGCCTTCATTTTTCTTAACTTTGGTTATTTCCTCTGTAAAATGAAAGTACTGGACTAAATGACCTCTCCAGTCCTCTCTAGCTCCCAATTTCTGACCTTTTTTTCATGGAATCACAGACTTTTAGATTTGAAAAGGACCTCCGCCACCATCAATGAGGAATGTCCACTACAAAATAATTGACAAATGAACCATTCAGTCTCTTCCTGAAGAGGTCCAATGGGGTAGAGCCCACAAGCCCTGGAGATAACTCATTTAATTCTTAGAGATAGTTTTTATTGTTAAGAACCTTTTCTTGAAAACCAACTTAAATTCTGCCTCTTTGGCCCTTCCACACATTCCTCTTTGTTCTGCTCTCCTTGGGTAAACAGAATAAATCTGATTCCTTTTTCATGTGACTGACCAACATACTCTTGAAGACAGCTGTCATGAATGCCTGAGACTCCTCTTCTCAAGGATAAACCTCCTCAACACGTTCCCCTGATCTTCATATGACATGGTGTCAGTATCCTATTCAACCACAACATATCTCCTCTGTGTCCTCTCTACATTATCAATATCTTCTCCTAACTATGCAACTGTGACCTGAACTCATTATTTCAAGTGTAATTTGATTAAGATGGAATAAAGGGGAATAATAGTCAGCTTATTCCTAGAAGCTTTCCTTTCTTAACAACACCCATGGGTGCATTAGTTTTTTTGATTTCCATATCACATTCTTGATTGAAATAGAGTCAGAAGTCTACCCAGAGTTTTAGATTCCTTTCAGACCATCATGCGAGCTGTGCTCCTTATCCCCATGGCCCAGGTCCCAGAAATCAGACTGAGTTCTCTTTGGGAAACATATTTGAGTTGTGGTCATCTATGTGCAGTGTATGTAGTGATCCAGGGGGACTAGTACCTCTGATGTGAGGGTTTACTGAATCCTTTTAACTACTTCTGCTCCACTTTTGTCTGAACTTTATCCCAACTCTCGCTTGTGGCTCCAAGAAGTTGTAGCATACCTAGAAGCCACACCTTGGTAAATCATATTAGCAGATGAGTTAAAACAAGTTATGGGTAACCAACAAGCCTCAAATCTATCTGTGAGTTAGAGGGATGTATACCCCAGACATTTGAAGACTTTCCCCACTAGAATGGGTGGATAAGAACAATTGGTGCCAACACTCAGAAGGCAGCTGGAGCAGGTGTGTGGAGTGCTTAGAGCTTGGTCAGACATAGAAGATGCCAAGGTCATCCACTGCATCCCAGGCCATTGCTAATCATCTTGCCTTTTATGCTGATGCTATTGAAGAGAAAGCTCATAAAATCTAGCTGATAGAACTATCTAGGGGAGATACATGAAGACAAGATAAAGTAGGAATGGGAGACTTCAATTATCCTGATATCTTTTTGAGTTTTCATCATCCTGTCCAAACCATATAGCTAATAACTTCCTGACTTTAAAAGTGATCATTTTCATTTTCAAAAAGTGGAGAAAATAACTGGAAATATTCTAAATCAGAGTCTCCCTGACAGGGGGAAACTGGTTGTTGAGGTGGAAATAGTGGGAAATGTAGAAGGAAGTGACTGCTCCATTCTGGAATTTGTGATGAAGAAATATAGGAAATGGAGCCTACGTATAACAGGTACCCTTGATTTTGGAAAAGAACGTTTCAAGAATTTTCATTTGATCAGTATGTCCTAGTGGACATTCCTTTCAGGCATAAGTTGGCCTCTGAAGTCCTCTCCAACTCCCAGAGTTTGTGATCCTGTGATTCCCCCAAACCAGTGATCTTTCCATGTCAAGGCCCAACTTTTCTTATCTC
The DNA here is from genome assembly GCA_028627135.1 of Pseudochirops cupreus. Lineage (NCBI taxonomy): Eukaryota > Metazoa > Chordata > Mammalia > Diprotodontia > Pseudocheiridae > Pseudochirops > Pseudochirops cupreus. Next base: position 132,744,929 of record CM053584.1, read on the forward strand.
TTCTTATTATTTTTTATTTCTAGTAAAAACTTGGACAAAATATGTACTTACTTTAGAAATCTATGTTCTCCAATGCCTCCAGCTTATGAGGGAAAAGGATTAGATTTAATCACTTCTGCTACCAGGGATTGTGACTTTAGATCATAGCCAGGATTTCTGGATGAGTGAATCACTCACAGGCTGCCCCAATGAGGGAAGTTCTAGTCATGAGGCTGAGTGTGATAAGTCATTTTCAGAATTGCAGGTGGATTACATTTTTTTGAGGAGATAATTGGGATGGTAGAGTCCAGAACCGTCCCTGGTTCCTCTGGGCAGGATTCCCCAGCTCTATGAAGGGGGTCAGTACTGGCACCATAGCCATCCACTGGCCACTTGGCTCCCAATTGGTGCTGGAGAAACTAGTGAGTCTGAGATTCTACAGGTCTAACAATGGGGCGGGAATTTCTCTTGGAGACTCAAAGGCAGAGGACGCAGTTTGGTGAAGTGGAGAGAGCCATGGTGTCAGAATCAGAAGTCCTGGGGTGTGGCTTCTAGTCCCTGCTCCATCTCTAACTAGGATGCCATTTTCACTCATTTGACAGAAATTTCCTCCTCTGTAAAAGGTCATTCTCAGCCTGTTGGCAATCTTCAAGAGAACTTTCTGCTTTTACATTGTATGACATATCATATGTTAGTTATTTCTTATTGTATACCTGAGATATATATCCTCATGGTCACTTTGATCTCTCCTAATTTCCACTTAAAAGAGCAATATTGATTAAGGAGCTCTGGTCAGAAATGAGGAGACCTGAATTTAAATCCTTATTTGTTGCTAAATAGCTGCCATGTGGCCTTGGTAAAGTCCTTGTTTCTCTGAGACTCGATTTTTCATCAGTAAAATGAAGGCTTAGCCCTAGATAATCTCTATAGTCTTTTCTAGCTTTGATCGTAGAGATCAAACACTTTCCAAACATTTCATTTTCTCAGAACTCAAAGATTTACTCTAAAACTAACATTCTTCGATGGGTATTGTGGTAGCAGTATATGTGGAAGGGCACAACTAGACTGAAAATGAGAAGACCTGGGTTCACCCCCTGGTTCTATCACTTCCTCCTACCCGTATGATGTTTGGCAATTTATTAAGCCTCAGTTTCCTCACTTATGAAAAGAAAGAATTCAATCAGATTATTTTTTCTCTCTCAATCTTTATCTTATGATCAAATGAATTTAATGTTTGCTTACCTTTTTGGAAGAAATTGGGGCACAATTGTTGAAGGAAGTTGGCAAAAGACTTTTGTTGACTTTCCTTTGTATAGAGTTGAGCTCTACTTTGTACAGGAAAATAAAAAGGCCTGGGAGAAATCTAGAAGGACTTTGACCCAAAAGATCCTGTGGAAGATGTTAGAATCTTCCCTTTCCAATCTTCCTTTAGAAAAGTCCAATGATTAGAGCAGAATTGCCTTCTGGTCTGTCAGAGACCTGGGACGCTGAGCTCCTCGGGAAGCATTGGGCCCTGTTACATTTTCTCTATTCATCTCCTGACATAGCTCCCTCCAGCTTTTAATCCAGGTACCATGCTCGTGGTGATCAAAGGGAAGTGGACTTAATGGGAGATAAGTTAGAATTTCAGCGACTTTGGTCTTTTTCCCTTAAGTTTTTATTTGTGTACACTATTTGTAAAACCATAGATCCATGGGACATTCATTCAGCAATGAATGTAATATCAGAGTTGGCAAGGACCTTCTAGATCATGGTATCAAACTCCCTCATTTTTCAGGTGAGGATACTGAGGCACAGAGAAATCTCTCCACTTAAAATCAAATTACTTTGACATTGTATGTATCTTATATGATTTTTTTCCCCTGGACATTAGGAGGTGAGCTCCTTGATCTCATAGCCACTTATTTTGCCTTTCTTTCTATCCCTACAGCTTAGTGAAGTGATTGGTCCACATTAAGTGTTTACTGAAGGATTGATTGACTCAGGCTTACGCGTTCTACCAATGAGACCAACTATGCCAACCCTATGCCAACACCCTCGCTTTATACATGGTGAAACAGAAGTCACAAGAAATGACAGGAGTTGTCCAAGGGGTCCATAGCACACTTGGGGTGGTTGTTTTCATCATGGGCTGGTGATTCCTAAAGTTTTTAAGAAAAATAACTGAAAACAGACAGAGATTTAGCTGGGGGGAACCAATGGATTATCAATAAGTAGTAAATTTAGAAGACAGGTAATGCAGTTGAACAAATGCAATAATAATAAAAATCCATCAAAGACCCACAGTTTCATTGATGTCCAATCTATCCATGCCTCAATCCATGGTCTTTATAAATTGTTCTGGCCTCCACAATTTATCATTTGATGATAAAGTAGAGATGATATGGTAATCATCTATTTCTCGTTCTGTATTAGAAATCCTTCCAACTAGCAAGGACTAAAATGGTGGTGCTTACATATCTCATTCATAGACTTTGAGGCCCCAGGGACTATTTTCTGCTCTGATGAGATAGATATTGGAGGAGAATGTGAATGGAGGAATTGTAGCATTAGCTCACATTAATATAGCTCTTTATAGCTTATGAGGATCTGTCCTTATACAATAGCACCATGAATTCCATAGGTAAATAGGGTGATTTTATCTCTGGGGGATGGCAAAATCAAGTTTCAGATATGTTAAGTGACTTACACAGTGTCATATAGTTAGTGCCTATCATACTCATTGTCTGAAGGCAGGACTTTAACTCTCCATCCACTGCACATTTTTCCACCCCAAATGTCACCTAAGAACCTTCTAAGATCATGACCTATTTCAATATTCAGGCTTAGATTGTCTTACCCATGGAAGTACCTACCCACCTGTGAATACTGTTTTTTTCCTTCCTTTCAGATTCACAGAGATTTAGGAAAGATGTCCTACAATATAATCAACAGTGCAAATTGCCTTGTCAGCCACCTCCCAAGTGCCCAGAGCCCTGTCAACCCAAGTACCCTGAGGCATGTATTCCAAAATGCCCACAACTATGCCCTCTCAAGTGCCCACAGAACTGTTAACCCAAATATCCAGAGCCATGTCCTCTCCAATGCCCAGAGTCATACCCTCCAAAATGTCCTGAGCCATGCCCACCACCAGAGTGTCAGCTGAAATGCCTCCCCCAGGCGCTCCATTTTGCCTGGAGCAGTGTCCAACCAAGAGGAAGTAACAGTGACAGGTACTGGCAGAACCATGAAACAGGAAGCATCTCTGTGGTGACCTACCCTGGATGAAAACCTTGGAAGAAGAGCTTTTGTTCTGGGAGCTGTGATCATATCAGAGACAATGTCCTTCATCTCTTCCAATTTCCACCTTCATCTACATACCTCTTGGAATGGGAGACAGCAGAGAAAGGCCCAACCTACTCACTATTTGGCTTCCTGAAACTTTGGAGAAAAGGCAATCCTGAGAGACCAGACTCTCTGGTCCCCATCAGCTCTTCTCTGTGCTCTGTTCTATAATCCGGCTAGTGATTTCTGGCCCCTGTGTCCTTGTAACTCTACTCCCACTACTCCACATAAAGCATAAGTTTCATGGTGAGACTGGAAATGTTTTTTTTCTTCTATCTTTCCAGTTCTCAAGGCTCATTTCTCAGGTGATGTCAGCTGGTTTCAGATCAGTATTTTCCATCCAAGTTTAATGATGAGACAGATAGAGGTCCCCTCATATCATGAGGAATATTAGGATTAGTTCCCTTTTGTATAGCATTTCTTGGCTTCCCAATTCTTTTATATCTCTTTATTTATATTTTATATCCCTTTATTTTCTGGTTTGTATCTGACAATAACCTTGTGAGGTGAGCAAGCTGGGAGTGTTATCTTGATTTATCTGATAGGAAAACTGAGAAACCACGCAGTTGCATGGTTTGTTTCATGTCACACAACCTTATTGTTCTTCCCATTTATATTTATATCAGCAAAATTATGTTCATAACTGTTTTTCTAGATAGGCTTAATTTATTTTGCATCAATTCATTTAAGTCTTCATACAATTCTCTGCATTCTTCACAATCTTCATTTCTTACAGCACATTATTATATTCATCTCCCAAGATTCACTTAGTCATTCTCTAATGGATGGGCACCTACTCTGTTTCCAGGTATTTTTTTCTTCCTATAATTATACTCCTATTGATATTTTGGTATCTATAAGACTGGTTTTCCACTTTCAGAAATCCTGGTTACCATCATTCCATAGGTCTGGGTTTGCAACACAAAATCTAATGGAGAAATTGTTTTTCTTCCAGACTGTATATAAGACTCTATGACTATGATGTAAGCAGACTGTCACTAGGAGAATAATGGGGCCTCTAATCTGGAGTTTATTCTTAATCGTTACCTTTCAATGCCTTCTCATGTTATGTAATTCTGGTCCAAAAGGTTATACCATCTAGGCACAGACCATAAGAACATTCATTTCAAGATTTTCCTGTCTTCCCCCTTTTCTCATGCTCTTCCATATGCTTAAAATAACATCCCAACTCATCCTAATCAAAGAACAAAAGTTTAAAATAGACAGAAAAAGAAGAGAATTAGTCAAAAGAATAAGGTGAAAAAATATTTCTTAGAAAAAGGCAGAGAAAAAGGGAAAATATTTCATAAGCTCTTGATGAAATCCTTTCTAGTTAAAACACATGACCATAGCCAAAAAGGCATATAGGAAAAGTAAATGCTTATTGAATGAATGAATGTATAAATCTTTAAAATTTCCCTCAGATTTTCTCCAAGAACTCTCTGGTTAGGAGTGTTTAAACACTTTTCTAACCAAATGTCCATTCTTCTCTAGTTCCCAGATTTTACCATTATCCATAGACTCAGTCTGCCTGACTACTCCTTAAACAAGGAGATCCATGAAACCTGTTAAAGCTCTTTCTTTGATTTCATTTAAAACACAATTTCTTTTTTT
>CM053584.1:132750345-132767253 GCA_028627135.1 Pseudochirops cupreus
CAAGTTGATGAGCCACTGTCAGAGGGGCAGGGAAGAATGACATCACCTGGAACTGGAAAGTCATGTACATTTTGGTGAGGTTTCCCAAGAGTAGTTTTGATTTTTGTGTGTGTGGGGTGGTGTTGTTGGGGGAAACTCTGGACACGATTTCAGTGTTGTAGAGATCTCCAGGTCCCTCTCCCAAAGCAGGCCAGCCCTTATCCTTCATCTCACAGTCTTAGGAAGCTGCCTCCAATTTATCCCATCTCTATCTTGTTTGTAAATAGGCTTTGCTGTCTCACCCACTCGATTTTTCACAGAAGTTTTATTGATCTGTTTTGACATTTCAAATATTTGCAGCTTACTCTTACTTCATCAGAGATAAAAAGGTTAAGTAAAACTTATAATACAGTAACCTCAACTGAAAGTGCCTCCCTCAGCCCCTCTTAATTCCAGTGCCTTTCTTTTAAAAAATTATTTCATTTTTTTTGTACGTAGCTTACTTTGTATATATTTGTTTGCATGTTGTCTCTCCCTTTAGACTATAAGCACCTTGAGGGCAGGTACTGCCTTTTGCCTCTTTTTGTACCTACAGCCTTTGGCTTAGTAGCTGGAACATAGTAGGCACTTAAGAAATGTTTATTGTTTGACTAATGTGCCACTTCACATAAGTAGCAACTCCTCCACGCTTCTACTTTTGAAATATTGACACCGAACTCATCGTGTATGTGTTCTGTCCTCCTTCCACCAGTTCAGAAGAAAGTAAAGTTCTAGTGATGGCCTCTTTCCCCACTCCTTTCAGGTTTGCATACAAGTGTACCTAAACAATTGTCAAATGTCTTTAAAATTAGTCCATCTTTTCTGCCAAAAGAATGCTTTTAATATCCCCTCTCTCCATTAGATTGTAAGTCATACATCAAGGATTTACTTCCTCTCTTTGTTCCACTGTTCCTTCCTTTCCCCCTCTCTCCATTCCTCTCTCTCTCTTTCTGTCTCTCTGTCTCTCTCTCTGTCTCTGTCTCTCTCTGTCTCTGTCTGTCTGTCTCTGTCTCTCTCTCTTTCTCTCTTTCCCTCTCTCCCTGCCTTTCTCCCTCCCTCCCTCTCCCTTTCTTTCTCCTCCTTTCTTTTTATGCCAGGTACTTACCACATAGTAGGCACTTAATAAATGCTTCCTGAATGACTGACTGGGGGTCGGGTTCCTTGCCCAGGGTTATACAGTTAGTATAAAATTAAGACATTCCTTAAACTCAGGTTTTTTTCTGACTGGGGTGTTTCAATATTGGTGGTGGATGTGGTAGGGTATGTGAGTGATCAGCCAATTGGAAGTTGGGAAGAATTGCTTCCCAGCCTCCCTGTGACAGCTGATCATAGGACTTGTCTCCAAAATGACAACATCTACTCTTATTCCCTAGCACTCCCTACCTTTGCCCTCTCACTCTGCTGCTAAGCTCCTCATCAATTCACTCCTGAGCCATACTTTGACTCTCGGGGCACTCATAACCTAAACCGTATCAGGCACTCTTGTAATATGTACCAGTGTAAGAATTTAAAAAAAACCAATGATATGATAGAAGAGATCCTATGAATTTGTATGTGGTTTATGTAAATCAGAGTCAAGAGAGGCTGAGGCAAGGGCAGGAGCCGGGAAGCAGGTTTACTGCACTAGATGAAAGCTGCAGGTACACGGGTGCTCCTGGGAAGATCCGCCTTCTGCCTCCAGGGCTTTGTGGTTTGGCTAGTTCCACCCAGGGGAATAGCTCTGTGCTCCAGGCCAGTGACTAGTAAGAGTTCCTTTCCCTTTCATTTGGGAACTGAATGACTCTTAGACACCCACAGGATGAATAGCCCTGCATGAGAACACACTCCTCACTTCTACCCTCCTCAACACTACTTAGTCCCCCATGTCACATTCCATAACTAACTACCCCCTTGCACCTGGAATGTCCCTACTCACTAATGAACCAACTTGCATTCATCTTCAACCTTTTCCAATCCCACTTCTTCCGTCTTCTGGCATTCCCTGAGACCCGGTTTCCTCCTACATCCCTGGACCACTTGGTAACAGAGGTAGCACTTTTACCCAAACTTCTTGATTCACTGACGTGGGAAGGAGAGAGTGGAATAGTTCTTGCTCCCTATTGCCACTTCCAGACTCTACCACCCCGACTGAGCAACCTGTCCTCTACTGCCCACATTAATCAAAACTTATTGCCTGTTCCAAATCCTGCTGCCTATTATCTCTCAGTAGGTTCAGTGCCTAACTCCTTCTTTTCAGTTGTTCAACATCCTCCTCCCCACCTTCTGACTTCATATCAGGAAGCTTCAACCTACATATTGACACTCTTGCAAATATCCTAACTCCTCAGCTACTCTATAGACTCAATTCCCATCTCCTGCCCTTGTATTCCACCTAAGTGATGCACAGAGGTGGTCATTCCCTTGACTTTGCCATCACCCACAGCATTCCATTTCCGTGTTCAAGAACTCTGGAATTCCACCTCTCATCCTAACCTTTTAATCATTCTTTGTACCTTCCTAGGCACGTGCTGGAGCTAGTTCAACCCTGATTGCTAAGTTTTCAGAGTAAGCATTTATATGGGGCAGCTAGGTATCGCAGTGGATTGAGTGCTGGGTATGGAGTCAGGAAGACTCATCTTCCTGAGTCCCAATCTGGCCTCAGACACTTGCTAGTTGTGTAAATCCAGGCAAATCACTTAAGCCTATTTGCCTCAATCCCAGCGGTTGTTTAACCAGATTGCAGTCAAAGAGCCTACAAGGCCCTTTCAATTGCTGCTAAAAGTACTTGCTTTGCAAACTCAGACCTGTGAAGTGATGACCAAAATCCCACATTAATTTTCTGAAAGTCTGGTATCTGGATTGCTCAGAGATACCTATAAAGTCAAGGTACCTCAAACTGTAAAATCAGCTCTGTTGCCATGAGAATGGGAACTACAGAAAGGAGTGGTCTGAGCTACCTGGGGCTCTACTAGCTTTGTGACTCTGGGTAAGTCATTTCACTTCCCCAAGACTCAGTTCCCTGCTTTGTAAAACAAGGACATTGGACTAGAACACATTTTAGATCCATTCTAACTTTATTTTTTATAATGTTATAACCTTATTGTAAGACTAAAATCCCTAAAGTTACTTCCAGCTTTAAATTCTGTGATTCTATAGGTTTGGGAACCATCACTGTGACCTATGTATGTTTGGCATATAATCTTTTAAATCTCAGAACTCTACTAAAGAAACACTGCTGTAATCACCCCAAGCAGACCTATGTTGGACAAGATTTAATTAGGTGCAAGAGTGTACTAAAAAGAACAGTTAGACATCCTCTAAACTCTGACCACCCATGTGACCTTTACTACTGATGGCTGGCTTTTAACATAGTGCATTAAAGTTTGTATTTTTCATCCTAACCAAAGCCCTGTAAAGCAGGTGCTTATTAGAATCTCCATTTAATATGAGGAAACAAGCTCAGAGAAGTCTAGTCTTGGGTAATAAGTGTCAGAAGTAACATTGAAACCCAGATCTCAGTACAGGTCCAGAGCTCTTTCCACCACACCCGCTTCCCCCTTGAGGATCTGTGCCCTGCCTGCCTCATAGGCTCATTGTCAGAAATTCATGCAATGAAGACATAAAGTGAGAAGTTTTATAGAAACGTGATGATTCCTGCCTTCTATGTTGAGAGTCAGACCCTTGATCTAATGATCTAAAGTAGATAGAAAACACTGATTTAGAAAGAGATGGTACCATCCAGAGGGTTGGGATGGCTGGGGAAGAACAAGCCAGCACTCACCATGAAACCAAGGCTTTATTTGGGGGCTTAGAAGGAGAGTTTACAGGGGTTCGGGGAATAGAAGAAAATCAGTGCAGAGCCCAGAGAAGAGCTCCTGCAGTGGCAGGAGTCTGGTTCCTTAGAGTTATCTTTCTTCTGAAGTTTCAGAAAGCCTGGTGTTGAGTTGTTCATTTATTTCAGTCATGTCCAACTCTCTGTAACCCCATTTAGGGTTTTCTTGGCAAAGATACAGGAGTGGTTTGCCATTTACTTCTCCAACTTATTTTACAGGTTAGGAACTGAGGCAAATGGGGTTAAGTGACCTGCCCAGGGTCACACAGTTAGTGTCTGAGGCCAGATTTGAACTCAGGAAGATGAGTCTTCTTGGCTCCAGGCCTGGCACTCTATACAATGCACCAGCTGGTATTGAGTAGACTGGTCTTTTCTCTCTCTCATTGCAGGGGGATGGAGATGGGCAGTGGGCAGTGAGAGGAGGGCTCTGGATTTTGAGATGACTGTAGCTCCCGGAATAAATACTCTTCTGTGAGGTTTTCCATCAAAGGCAGAGATCAAAGACATATTTGCATGGAGTTTCAGAGAGAAGGGGAAGGAGCTGAGGCCACAGGCTTCTCAGACTTCTTGTTTCATGGTTGGACTAGCAACAGGTGCTTTTACTTCTGTTGGGGCAAACTCTGATGTTGGCAGGGTTGAGGAGCCTGCATTGGGGGGCATTTCTGATGGCACAGCTGTGATGAACATGGCTCTTGGCACTTGGGAAGGCATGAATCTTGATACTTGGGAAGATATAGCTCTGGGCACCTGGGAGGGCAAGGCTCTGGGCACTTGTGAGAACATGGTTCTGGGCACTGAGGAAGGCATGGATCCAAATACTTAGGATGGCATGGATCTGGGCATTTAGGAGGGCATAGCTCTGGGTATTTTGAAGTACATGGATCTGGGCACTTAGGAGGGCATGGTTTTTGACATTTGGGAGGGTATAGTTCTGGGCATTTGGGAGGGCATAGCTCTGGACACTTAGGATGACATGGATCTGGGCATTTAGGAGGGCATTGTTCTGGATACTTAGGATGGCATGGATCTGGGCATTTAGGAGGGCATGGCTCTGGGTATTTTGAAGCACATGGATCTGGGCACTTAGGAGGGCATGGTTTTTGACATTTGGGAGGACGTAGCTCTGGACACTTAGGATGACATGGATCTGGACATTTAGGAGGGCATTGTTCTGCATACTTAGGATGACATGGATCTGGGCATTTGAGAGGGCATGTCTCTGAACACTTAGGAGGGCATGTATCTGAGCATTTAGGAGAGTATAGCTCTGGGCATTTAGGAAGGCACAGCTCTGGATACTTAGGATGGCATAGACACTTAGGAGGGAACTGAGAAAGGCATGAATCTGGGTACTTGGTAGGGCATGGCTCTGAGTATTTGGGAACACATGGATCTGAGCACTTAGGAGAGCATGGCTCTTGGCATTTGGGAGGGTATAGTTCTGGGCATTTAGGAGGGCATTGCTCTGGACACTTAGGATGGCATGGATCTGGGCATTTGGGAGGGCATGGCTCTGGGAACCTGGAAGGACATGTCTCTGAACACTTAGGAGGGCATGTATCTGGGCATTTAGGTGAGCATAGCTCTGGGCATTTAGGAGGGCATGGCTCTGGATACTTATGATGGCATGGACACTTAGGAGGGCACTGAGAAAGAGATGAATCTGGGCACTTGGTAGGGCATGGTTCTGAGTATTTGGGAGCACATGGATCTGGGCACTTAGGAGGGCATGGTTCTTGACATTTGGGAGGGTAGAGCTCTGGGCATTTGGGAGGGTATAATTCTGGGCATTTGGGAGGACATAGCTCTGGACATTTAGGAGAGTGTGGATCTGGGCATTTTGGTTGGCAAAGCTGTGGGCTGTTTAGGCATGGCTGTTTGCCCTGCTGCTGCTGCTGCTGCTGCTGCTGGCAGAACATCTTTCCTGGAGCTCAGTGAATCTGTAAGAAAGAGAGAGCAGTGTTCACATGAGGGAGGGGGAGAGAAGAAAAAGGAGGGAAAGGGGACAAGTCCATACTGAGCACCTACTGTATACCCCACAGGCACTGTGCTAAGTGTTTCATAAGTATTATTTCAGACAAGCATTTCCAAGAGCAGAAGGAAGCAAAGTCTGCATGTCAGGCTACATGTCACGACCTTAGCAATCTCTGGGACCAGACTTTTTGGTGAAGGAATAAAGCACAGGACATAAAGTCAGAAAACTTTTGACCTTGGGTAGATCACAGCCGCCTCGGGACTCAGTTTTCCCATATGTAAAATGGAGATAATAACATTGCTTTATTTACCTACCTGCTTCATAGAGCTGTTGTAAGGAAAGCTCCCTGTAAAGTGCTTTAGCATGATATCAGTGCCCCTGACATTACTGTTACCCCAACACCTTATCATGGAAGGATGATGACCATGGATTAACAAAGGCTAGGATGGAAGAGTACAAGCTTTGACTGAACCTTCCAGACTGGCAGGGTTTCTAATGCAGGGAAACAGGGGATCATTTGTGTCCCTTGAGAACCAGCCAAGCTCAGGTTCAGAACAGCCTCATTACCAGAAAATGGGTCATCAAGAAATAATTTGATGCTGCTGCTGCTGCTTGTGGTGGTGGTGGCAGTGGGGAGTCATGGAAACTCATGAAAAGAATCTACTGAGGAATAGACTGTTTGGAGAGAGTCCCCAACCTGATAAGATCACGGCTTCTTTTTTTTCTTCCAACCCTATTCAACAAGTGTTTATTGGTGCCTAATTCTGCTTGGTGCTAGGGATTTAAAACTAAGAAACCCTTCAACCTTTCCATCTAGCAGCTTACATTTTACTTGGGGGGAAGAAATATAACACTGAAGTCACTGGTGGGAAGCCAGAACTTACAAGACTGCAAAGGGAAGATCACAGCTTCTTGAAGGATCATTATGGACCAGCTGGGTCCCACTCTCTCCCATGTCACCTCTGCTCATTGGTCCCCCTCTGGCTAAATCTCTGTCTCTCTACAGGTCATTTCCTAAACACTTTAGCCACTACCCCTCATCCCCACCTCCATTGTGGTAACAAATACCTCTAGTATACCAAGTGAACCTTGCACAATAGCTACCATCAATATCTTCCCTGGAATGTTACAGCTCATTTAGTCTAGCTTCCTAATATTACAAAAATATAACGAAACTGAGGCACAGAGAAGTTGTGACCTGTCTCCTATCTTTAAGACCAAGGTTTTTTCCTTAATTCTAGAAGTATAAAACCTGAAGCTGGCTGCATGTGTGTGCCTCTATGTCAAATACTGGGGGCTTAGAGGTGTGCATATAGTATAGGCAATAGTATCAGATGCAAATAGAAACAAGGGGAGTGCCACAGAACCATAAGGAACCATAGAGTGCCATGAGGAGCCCTGTGGGCTGCATACTGATTTAGCATAGTAGCATTATCTCTGTTCTTTTGTATTTTATTTTGTTAAATATGTCCCAACTACATTTTAATTTGGATTGGGCCACATGCAGCCAGCTTCAGTCAGGTTTGATACTCCTAGAAGAGAGAACAAAGCCCTGGTCCGAAAGATAAGAGACAGGCCACAGTTTCTCTCTGCCTCAGTTTCTTTATATTTTTGCAATATTAGGAAGCTAGAATAAGTGAGCTTTAAGACTCTTTCCTCTAACACTCCAGGGTTCTATGGTTCTACAAATGCTGGATAAGTCCGAGTAAACGTTTGAGAGAAAAGGATCAAAGTCACTGACTTTCTGGTCAATCCCACATCACCATCACCATAACCATCCTCATCACCACTGCTACCAACACCAGGTCCTTATTAAGCCCCAGGGCATTGTGCCTGGAGCTGTGCAGAGACCCTGTGAGGGACTCTGAAATTGCCAGGACAGCTCCTACTTGAATGTGCCACTCTGAGTACATGAGGAGATTCTGCTCTAACCATAAGATTCCTCTAGAGGAGAATGGAGCCTAGTGAATTACATAGAACTTCAAGACCTTCTCCTAGAAATATCTTGTGCTTCTTTATTTTTTTCTTGTCTTAAGTGAGCTTTAAAACCACCCACAGAAACAAACAGCTAAAATAATACTTTACCAGTTTCCTTCAGCAGATGTTCCCAACTCTCTCATCTTCCAACAGAACCAAACACATGAGCGTCAATTCATGCCCAAGTAATTTAGAATTTCAGAATTAGATGGGGTGTTAGAGATTATAGGATCATGGAATCACTGACTCAGAGCTTGAAATATCCTTAGAGTACAGTCCCCTCATTTTACAGATGAGAAAGAAGACGTTGTCCAAGGTCACATAGATATTTGGAAAGAATGCCAGTACTAGAACCCAAGTGTCTTCCCTTCTGACCAGAGGATCCTATGAATTCTTAACGACTTCATTTTCTTATTAATTAATCCCTAATGACCCACAATGCTATCTTTTTACAGAATTAGATGGAATATAAGAATATAATTATGATGATTAAATATTATTATAATTATTAAAGATTATAATAAAATTATCCATTCACTTAATTATTCCCTGCTATAGGATTATCCATTTACTCAATTTCATAGAATGTCAAAACTGAAAGAGACATTGAAGATCATCATTAGTGTTATTTCCCTTTCACACTGGAGGAAACTGAGGCAAAAGCAAGCAAAGAAGTGATTTGCCCAGGGTCACACAGCTAGTGAATGGCAGAACCAAGGTGTTTTGTCCTTCAAATTCAATATTCTCTCCATAGCCCCCACTGCCTATGAGCTTCCAAACTAACACCTCTTGACCCAGAGATGGCCCCAGAGAATATCAGACTCACCAGATGCCTCAATGCTGATTTGGGACCAGGTGGCGAGTGGATGTCTGCAGTGTCAGTGAGAGCCCCTTTATAGGGCTGAGAAGTCCTGCCCAGAAGGAAACAGAGGCAGCCGGGGAATGTGCTGTCCCAATTATCTCCCCACCTAAACGCAATCCACCTGAGGTTCTGCAACCGCCTTACTAAATTCGTCCCAGCAACACAAACCTCCCCTTTAGGGGATCCTCCCAGGGGCCGTTGCCTGCCTGGAGGTGATTTATCTCACAGAGTCCCCACCTAGACTTGAGATTGCATTTCCTTGTGGAAGGCCTTGTTTGAATCTGATCCATTCTCACTCCCAGATGGAGACCCTGCAGGGTTGGGGGAGGCCTGTCCTATTAATGTGGTTTGTTTTGAAGCAAAGTGGGAGTGGGAGAAGAGGCTGAGTGCCACAGTGCTGGTCCCCAAGGTGAAAAACTGGCCCTTCTCAGCTGTGTGACTGGGCAAATCACTGGATTTTCCCTATACGTCAGTTTCTCCCATCTCTAAAATGAAGATGATAATACTTCTCCTGTATCTGCTCCCCCAGGGAAGAGGATCCAATGAGGTCATATGTGCTAGATGCTTTGCAAGCTTCAAGGTAATTGTTGTATTTGACATTTCTAATGAGACTTCAAGGGTTGCAAAGCCCTTTACAGATATGATCTCATTTCATCCTCACAACAGCCCTTGGGAGGTGGGTGCTGTTATTATCCGCATTTTACAGATGGGGAAACCAAGGAAGATGGAAGTTAACGCTAGTCCCTCAAGGTCATGTAGCAAGTGTTGAACACTGGATTTGAACTCAGGTCTTCCTGAATCCAGAGCCGCTGTACCACCTAGGCACCATATAAATGTAATTTATAAATGTAAAGGTGGTCTGGAAGGATCAGAGGATCCTAGTGGTTCTATGGCCATGGGTTCATCACAGCTTTAAAGCCAGAAGGAATTTTAGATCTTTTAGCTCGACCTCCTCATTTCACATTTGAGTAAACTGAGGCCTAGAGAAACAAAATAGTTTGCCTAGTGTTTGTGTCCCAGTTCCACCAACACACTGAGGAGACTGGTACTCTTGAAGGTGAGGACGGTTTTTGTGTGTTTCCTCAGCGTGTATAGCACAGGTGCTTAATAAATGTGCATTGCATTGAACTGGGCCCCCTGCCCCTGATCTCTAGCTGATAAGTGTCAAAGCCTGGGTGAGAGCTGAAGGCCTCCAATTCTCAGACTGATACTTGTGAAATTCTAGCACTTCAGAATTACAACAGCAGCAACAACAACATCCACAGCAATGATATTTGTATGTGTGCCAAGGTCTGCAAATGACTTTATACGTTATCTCATTTGGTTCCCCCAACAACACTGTTAGGTTGGTGTGATTATTATCCTCTATACAGAAGAGCAATCTGAGGCTCACCGAGGTTAAAGGGCCCTGGCCACAGCAGCAAGAAGTGTCTAAGGCCAGATTTAAACTCAGGTCTTTCTGCTTTCTGGTCCAACTGTCTCTCCAGTGGGTCACTTCGTATCCTCTCATCCTGGTGACATACTGAGTCACACCAATGACCTATCTTATATCCCCATGGTCAGAAAAATAAAAGCACCACAGGGCCCCATTTGTCTGTCCTCTCTAGGTCCTCGAGACCATCTCCTGACAACTCTCTCTCCTCCCACCATCTTCCCAAGGCCATCCCGCTCTATGATGAATCCCTGTTAGCTGAATTTCCTACCACTCCTTTCCATATACATGACATCGGACCTACTCCTACAAAATAGCACCCAGCTTCCTTCTTATTACTTCTGTAAATGTGCTCAGGGCATCTGGGAGCTCACTGCCTATATCCTTGGCTTCTCTCCATTTTTGATGTCATCTGCATATTCAATCCCCTTCTCTTCATCTTTCCCCACCAAGGGGCCGATTCTCAACCACCTTCCACAGTGACCAAGGGTCCCCTTGGAAATTTCTGAGTAGAACTGAACATTCCAAAGGGTACTTAAGTTTGTGCCAGTGTTATTTCCAAAGCTTATTTATGCCAAGGTGAACATCTCCTTCAAGACCACCTTAATGACAACCAGTCCTGCTCAAGAACCTATTGCTTCTCCCTGCTACCTCTCAGGCCACAGGTAATCTGATCTCCAAGGCCCTTTCCCAACAAGCTCAGGATTTCTTACATGATTCTTTTCTCAGGAAGGGGCTTCTACATCATCTGATCTCTTTGGATTTTATAGCCTTGACAAAAGTTCATAGGATTTAGAGTTCCTTGAGAAGATCTAGTGAACTTCCCTGATTTTATTGGTGAGGAAACCAAAGTGCAGCCATAGGGAGTGATCTACCCAAGATCACAACTTTTTGAGCAGGAATTCAAACCCAAGCTCTCTGACTCCTCTTAGGTGTTTATTTTGACTTTGTGAGATATATATATAGTTGGATAGAGAATCATTGACTTGGCCACATAAGGAGGTGGAAAAGCATAGCAGAAAGCATGCTTGACTTGGAGTGAGAGGGCCTAGATTTGAGCTCTGGTGCTATTATTTGTGAACTTTCAAGTCATTTGGTCTTTCTAGGACTCAGTTTCCTGATCTTTAAAATGAACAGGTTGGACAAGATGACTTCTATGTTCTCTATCCCAAAATCAATGATTCTATATAGCATGGTAGGAGTCCTTGACACTCTTTGGAGTCCATGTGTGGGGTCTAATGTGAAGTCAAGAAAGGCTCTTCATCTTCCAAACTTCTCTATCCTTCTTTGTCTCTATGCCTGTCTATTTTTCTTCCTTCCTTCCTTCCTTCCTTCCTTCTTTCCTTCCTTCCCTTCTTTCCCTCCTTCCTTCCCTCTTTCCTTCCCTTCTTCCTTCTTTCCTTCCTTCCCTCCTTTTTTCCCTCCCTCCCTCCTTCCTTCCTTCCTTCCTTCTTTATTTTCCTCTCTGTCACTCTCTGTGTGTCTCTGTCTTTCTCTGTCACACACACACACACACACACACACACACACACACACACAAACATACCCTTACATGATACTGCTCGCAGTTCCTTTCTCAGGGGACAAAGGGTAGAGAGGTTTGCAAATGTCAGTGTTGCTGGGAGAAAGAACACCTAAATAAATTCATGTTCAGGTAACTTTTGTCTCTAGAGCAAGCATGTCAAACATTCACAGAGTGCTGCCTGAACCAGAAGAAAATGAAATTGGAAATATATAAATATTTATAATATGTAAATTATATAAATTATAATGTATAAACATAAAAATAAACAGAAATACAATAAAACATAGACAACATTATGTTTTAAATCCAAGTGCAGCCCTCATGGATCTTTGTGTATGGATTAGTTTGACGCCTTTGCTCCAGAGAAATGAGACTCTACCAAACTCCTTCCCCACCCTACCCCACCCCCCCAAAAACCTTCAAACTGGAGAAGGACCTGGGTGGGACAAGGAACTCTTATCAATTTTCTTACATAGCCAGAAACATCTCTGTCGATCCACTTCCAAACAAGGTTATACTTGGCCTAGTCCCCATCCATCCAAGTTTATCCTTAAATTACTGTTAAGTATTTTCACACAGGATTCTGGCTCTTCCTCTCCAAGGTCTCATCCCTCTGCCTGAGATAATTTTATTTCTTTGCATTTAGAAAAAAGTCCAGGTCACTTCACTTGCAGGAGAGGTTGAGGTTCACTCTTTTTCATTTTCCTTTATCTCATGTTATTGTTAATACATATCTGTACTTGGACTTCCATTCTTCTCTAAATTCATAAACTCAAAGTCCTAAAGCTAGAAGGGATTGTAGAGGTCATCAAATCCATTTAACAATTGAGGAAACTGAAGCAAGGTTAAATTACTTGCTCAGGGTCTCACGGATAACAAGCAACTGAGACTGGATTTGAATCCAGGTCTTTATTTCTCAAAGTCTTATGACCTATTTGTTAAAGCTGAAACATTAAGATCTATAAAGATTGTCCTATTTTTGACTGTATCTTGGTAGGCTAAATTTGAAAAATTAATTTGCAAAAAATTCCAACCATACATTCTGATGAAACAATCTCAGGAGACTTCAGTGGATTCCTTTAGGTAAACTCTAGTTTATAATCTTGGGAGGGCTGTTTTTGCTTGTTTCTTTTTGAGACTGAGTCTCCTTGTCTTGTCCAGTTGGAAGTGTAGCAGCTACTCACAAGCTTCACTCTGATTCTGACCTGGACCAGTTTGCTCCTCCTAAGGCAGCCTGGTGTCTGCTCTCCGCTGTCCTCTCTGGGGACTCACCACATTGGCACCAAACTCCGCGTGGACACCTCAACTGGCTTTAGCGCCGCTGTAACTCAGAGCTCCTGAGCTCAACCAACCTCACCCTCTCCCATAGCAAGGATTACAGGTGCCAGTTACCATACCTGACAACTTTTTTTTAAACAAAAAAACTTGAAGTATCTAGTACTAACCCAAAGTTAAAACTTTCTGTCGATTTGTAGCTAAAAGTCTGAATTAGTCTCTCTTGTTTTAAAGCAGCACCTTTAAAAAAAACTCTAAATAAGTAGAATTTGTGATATGATTGATTTAGCTATATGGAAACCGTAAATACTCTTCTTTTCATTTCGGGTTGAAAGTGTTTTATTGTGTTTGTTTTAAGCTGGGGTGGTTGATGAACAGCAAGGAAGAGTCAAATGAGATTGGAAAACAGGAATAGCTACAAATAGTTGGGGACCACGGGGAAAGGCATACATAGTCCCCAAGTGTATTTCATCTTCGGAAGAGTCATTACTTACTGAAATGTTAAAATTAGCATGTACCTGTGAAATTTCAAGCAGTGGGGTGGATAGAGTGCCAGGCCTAGAGTCAGGTAGACTCATCTTCTTGAGTTAAAATCACACACTTAATAGCTGTGTGATCCTGAGCAAGTCACTTAATCCTGTTTGCTTCAGTTTCCTCATCAGTAAAATGAGCTGGAGGGGGGAGGAGGAAAAAATTTGACACTTAAGGGAATGTTGCAAGCTAAAAGTAAATAAACAAATACATTTTTAAAAAAATGAGCTGGAGAAGGAAATGGCAAACCACTCTAATTAATGTCTTTGCCAAGAAATCTCAACGACGAGACAACAACAAAAAGTGACGTTTTACTACAACAGCTGCAAAATGCTGGAGTTGGATGATTTACTTATATGCTATGGTAAGTGTACAGATCTATGGTGAGTAAGCTCCATGTTTTTGTTCTGTTCTCACTGAGACATTTTTAATTAAAAGAATTCCGTGTGTTTTTTTTTCTAATGAGGAATTTTTATTGCAGAACAAAACTTTGTATTATGGGTCACAAAAGCATTTGAACCATAATTAGATACCCTTCAGCTCCCAGCACAGTGATTGGCACACAGTAGGCATTTAATAAATGCTTGTTGATTGACTGATTTTGCAAGACAGTTTTTAACCAAGCACTCATCATGCATGTAAGATGCTTATCCACTGTGAATGAAAGCATAATTGAATGGGTGACATGTGACTATGAAAATGAGATGAGAAATACCAGCTATGATGCTCATCATCAGTGAGATGTTGGGGGAGTCACTTAGCCTCCATAGGTCTTAGTTTCCAAATTTCTAAAATGATGGAGGGGGTAGAATAAATGGCCTCTAAAGTTCCTCCAAACTCTGCATGTTTGAGTCTATTGTAGCACCCCCAAGGGCCACTCCTTCAACCTGTCTTCTGCACTGGAAGGCTGGATCTTCAGCAAGGCAGCTGTTAACGTTGACTTAAAGGTACTCTATGGGTGACTACTTCTAAAATTATAGCTCAGAGGCCCCCAACAGTGAGATTTCTATTAACATTCCTCCAGTTGACACAATTATATCTTAGCAAAGGCATTAAAATGCATAATAAAAACAGTCGCTACAAAACATCCCTCCCATAAACTCGGGGTACACTATACACAAATAAAAATAGCGTTTATTAAAAGAGTGAACACAATTTAGAGTAAAATGGTAGTGCGATACACATGCGCCAAGGCGAATAACTCTAGAACTGCAGGACCACAACGTCCTTTCTCTTTTCATAGAGTTTCCTCATGGAACTTTCCCTTGGGGACAGTCAACAAGCATTCTGTGTCTCTGTTTGGAGCATATGTCTCTGTTTCTTCACTTTGGCCTTGAACTTTATTGAACCAACAAACTCTTGAATTGATGGATTTCTTTCTACTATGAGGTACTATGGCCCAAGGGGGAAGGGAGGAAAATCTGCTCCTTCCCCACTCCTCAGTGATCTACCCACACCATTTAAAACTTGCACTTTTACCTTCAAAACTCTCTTTAGGGGGTGGCTGGGTGGCTAGGTGGCGCAGTGAATAGAGCACTGGCCCTGGAGTCAAGGGGACCTGAGTTCAAATGTGGCCTCAGACACTTAACACAAAAACTAGCCGTGTGACTTGGGCAAGTCACTTAACCCCAACTGCCCTGCAAAAAAAAAAAAAGAAAGAAAGAAACTTTCTTTAGCTGGGAGTACAGTGGGTAGAACAGAAACCCAGCCTCAGAGACTGACTCACTGTGTGATGCTGTGTGGGTTTTTTTTTTACTTTGTTTTACTTCAGTTTCCTCAACTGTAAAATAGGGTAAAAATAGCATTTACCTTGAAGATTTGTTGTGAGGATCAAGTGAGATCATATTTGCAAAATGTGCTCAGCCAGTATCTGGCACGTAGTATATAAATGTGTATTCCCTTCCTACCCTTCTTCACCTTCTCTCATCAGGCTCTGGACTAGATGTCCTGTAAGGTTCCTTCTCCTCTTTGATTACTTAATTCTATAGCTGTATTATAAAGCTTAAGAGGTAATTTACAGAATGGGACACTATCAATCTCCTGAGCAGTCTGTCTGGGCATTGTCTGTGGGAACGTAAAGGAGAAAACAGGAGACCCATGGAAGAAGTGGCACAGAATCCAGGAGTGACTTTAATATTTTATTTTGTGTACTAGAGTTGTGATCATGTCACTTCACTGAAGTCATTAACTTTATTACTATTCCCTGCTTTACATGAGCTTTCTTTGGCTAGTGAAAAGTTACTTTTAGCATAAGAGGTTTCAAGCAAGCAACTGAAGATCTTAAGACTAAAGACCTCCTGAGCCCAAGGAGGAACAGATGGGGGCAACTTTTGGTGTAGAGAACCCTGATTAGAGGGGTCTTGGCAGAGTAATTTTTGAGCCTATGGAAAGTACTACAAACGTGCCCTGAAATCAGTTGCTGAGTGTGGGAGACGTCAGACACATTGAGATGCCATTAGGTTACTTTTGGGAGGACACTTACCCTTGGTGGTGAGAGTGGAGGGTGAGTTAAAACAGGCAGGGCAGAGACAGTGAGGAACTTCTTATCTAGATGCAACTGCAGGGAAGGGAAAGAGGAGGAGGAAATTATCATGTGGTAGCATCTTATTTTAATTTTTTTTTATTTTGATAATTAGGTTCTGAGCCTATAAGGCTAGTTTCAATGCTGGTAAAGGATGAGAGGGCTTTTGAGGTCTCTCTAAAATTTACCACCCAGGAGCAAAGCTCCAGTTGCCCTGCCCTAGCTGGCATGCTGAATCTTGGCTGCTACAATAAGTTGGAAAGTCTAGCGATAGAATCAGGTATAAATTCCTGACTGCAGTCTTGGCCAGAATCTCTTACAGTCATTTTGGAGATAGGAGAGATGCCAGAGGATGTATTCAGTGATTGCTGGGAAATGATTACTCTGGTTCCAAGATGCCTTGAGAAAGAACCAATTCCCTGCAAAAAAGGTAAGCTGGAGATAAAGGGGCCACTCTAGAGAGCTTTAGGCCTGATAATGGAGAGTTGAGCTGTAGAGAAGAGCAGACTCTGGGAGTCCAGGCAAGGGACTTGCCCAGCTTAGACTTTCTTTCTTTTCTTTTTTCTTTTTTGAATGACTTATTTATTTACTTTTAGTTTACAAGATTCAGTTCCACAATCCCTTGAGTTTCAGATTTTCTCCCCTCCTTTCCCCCCGCCCCATGGTGGCATGCAATCATGTATAGGATCTGCAAATACTTTCACATTGTACAATAGTTTGGTTATATAGAAGGGTTGTAACCTATGAGTGATCACTGGGAAAAAAAAGCAAAACCAAACATGAAAAAAAAACGATAGTATGTTATGCTTCAGTCTCTGTTTAAACTGTAGTCTTTCTAGATCTTTCTCTGAGTTTAGATATCTCCTTCCATCCTGAGGATTGTAGAGTTGTCTTTTAGCTGTGTGTTGTTAAGGATAGTCCAGTTTATCAAGGTTGGTCATCATATGTATGATGTGTCTGTGATTGTGTACAAGTTTTTCC
>CM053584.1:132767753-132785274 GCA_028627135.1 Pseudochirops cupreus
GCACTTCCGTTGAGCAGGTGGAATAACAGTAGTTATACAAGGCTGTGATACCTTGGGATGGCAAGGCTCTGGCACCTTGGGATGGCAAGGCTCCTTGGTTTGGGAGACACATGGCTGCTGGGGAGGTAACTTACAGGGCTGCTTCTGCTGCTGGGAAGACATGGCTGGGTGTCGTGGAGAGACCTAGAGAGGAAATGAAGGCAATTCTTTTATCATATGGGGAGAAAACAAGGCCCTACTAGAAGAGCATGATTTTCAGAGTATTTTGGGGCCTCTCTTGCCCATTTAACTTTAGAATATACTTTGAATCTGGCTAACTCAGAACATAGAATGATAGTCTTCATTTTCCCCTGATTCTCTGTCTTCTTATCATTCCTAGTCCTGCTTCAGGACCCACCTTTGAACAGAATCTGCTGGTGAAACTCCCAGCACCATTTTGTATCTCTGGCACTGTCTCTCCTTCCACATCCCTGTCTACCTTCTTTTCTCCAAAGCTTCATTTCTCTTGCCCTACAGTTTTCTTTTTCCTTGTCCTCTCTGGGATTGTCAAGTCCAGCATTTGAAGGAACATTAGAGATCATCTCTTCCAATCTCATTTTACAGATAAGGAAATGCCTAAAGCCTGGGCACTTTAAGTCCCATAACCAAGAGTTCTGGGATTTGGACCAAAGATCTATTCCAATGTCAAATCATGTGCTCTTTCCCAGGCCTGTGCCACTTCCTTCTCTTCTTGTCCCTTTTCTTGTACTGTCCAAGGTGCCAACAAGGATTATATTTTATATGGATTATATATTATATGGAAATATATTTATCAAAATATTAAAAAGCAATCTTGAGAAATTCCATATTAATAAACCTGTGAATATAAATGATATGGCATATTTTGGAGGAAATGTACCCCACACTGACAGATGTGTGCTGTTTCCCTCTCTCTCTCTCTCTCTCTCTCTCTCTCTCTCTCTCTCTTTCTCTCTCTCTTTCTCTCCCTCTTCTTCTCCCACTCCTCTTTCTCAGAGGATCAAGAGTCCTAGTCTTAAAATTAAAAAGGGTTAAAGTCCTAGCTCTTCCGTTAATGAGCTGTGTGACCTTGGACAAGTCCCTCTCTAAAAATCATGGTAATAGCTAGCATTTCTTTAGAAAAAAAAACTTTACAAATATCTCATCAGATCCTTAAAACAATTCTAAAAAATGGGTGCTATTATAACCCCATTTTACAGATAAGGTACTGAGGCAGATGGAGACGAAATGATTTGCTAGAGACATATAGACAATAAATATCTGAGACCCAATTTAAAGTCATGTCTCCCTGCCTCCACCCAGCTCTCTGTGCACTATACACCCAGCTGTCTCTAGGTTCTCATCTGTAAAATGCGGATTTTGACCATAAGTACTCAGAGTCACGTGACCTCAAAGTCAGAAGAGAATTCATAGGTCATCTAGCCCAACCCAGACCCGAACAAACATCTCATTCTATAACAAATCTCATCCAGCCTTTGCTTGAAGGCTTCCACTATCTCCCATGGCATTCTTAGGATAACTTTAATTGTCAGGAAGTTCTTTCATCAAGTCAAGCCTAAGTCTGCCTTTGGGAAGCTCCCGCTCTTAGTTCCTAGTACTAGACTCTGGTCTGAGTAGCACTGAAGTAGCACTTCTGCAATGTAACATGACTTCAAATACTACCAAGAGAGGGAGCACATCCTCCATCTATAGTCTTCTTCAGAATATACTTACATATATATGTGCATATAAATACATATACATACATACATACACACTTATATATGTAAATATAATATTATATGAATAAGGAATTCTTAAGATCTATTCCCCTTAGATCTATGTTTCAATGAAATACTGTCAACGGTTACTTGAATATTAATTCTGGAGGCACCAATATGGTTTTTTCATTTATTCCAGCAGAATTAAATGGCCAATAAAGCTTAAATCATTTCTCTCAGAATTGATGAAACCTGCATCTAGTCTTAATCTGTTACTACAGTAACTGATTGCGTGGCTTTCATTAAGTCACTTTTTTCTGGAGTTCAGATTCTTCATCTCCAAAGTTAAGTTCTAAGATTATGAGATCCCAATGCTCAGGTTCTTTGCTAGAAATTTAGAGGAAGGAGACTCACCTGGTGCCCAGAGAAAGGGAACTTGTCCAAATCCTCGGGTCTGCTATTCCTCTGTGTATATGTTGGGCACCTTTTATATGGTATCTTCTCCCTGCCTCAAGGAAATGAGGTGGCTTTGGGCTTTGCCGTTTTCATTCTTTCCCTGCCTAGCTGTGAATCACATGCATTTTCCTCCCTCACTTGTCCATTCAGTCTTTTTGATGAAAACCACCCATTGGACAGCTCTTTGGCACTAGGAAGCTCACTATGATGTCACCCCACCTCCCCATACACCTTCCTTAGCTACCAGTGAATGGTGGAAGCAGAGACAAGGCTCTCCTAAGCTTATTCCATGTTCATAGCAAGAGTGCTTCCATGTTGGCAAAGCCCTTCACTTAGGTTACCTCGTTTGATCCTCACCACAACCGTGTGAAGTAGGGTCTCCTAGAACCCTTATTGGATAGATGAAGTTGAGACAGTCCAAGGGACTTTCACAGTCACCTAGCTATTAAATGTCTGAGGCAAGATTTGAACTCAGGTCTTCCTGACTCCAAGGTGGGTGCTTTATCCTCTGTGTAATACAGGGAGCAAGAAGAACAAGGCCCTCTAGAAGCTTAATCACTGTCTGTACTGTATCCCATTCTCCAGTGGGTTGGCGCCCCTGACCCAGATTTTGGGGATCAGATCCCTTCCTGAGTGTTCTCTGTGTACCAAGAGACCATTTCTCATAGTTTTTAGAGTATGGGCAGGTGAGCAGGGGAGGGAAATAAAGTAAGCAGGAGGGTGGCTGGTAGAGCTGGGTGAGGGAGACATTGAATGAGGATATTAGAGACTTCTTAGTAGGGACTTCCAGTCCTACCTTCTTTCCTCCCTTCCATTTCTATACCATATATTCATTCCTTACTACTCACTTCCCCAGTAATTCATGCAAGGCAGCAAACCTGCTTCCCATCTGCTGACCATGCCTCACCCCTCTGGTCTCTGAAATTTGCATAGACTCCAAATGACTTCACTGCATTCTGAGGTCATTGGTTTGAACTTTCCTCCAAAGGTATACATGACATGATTTCCACACCTTACTCTGTACAAGTTTTGTCCACATCTTTTCTGCAATAACTGAGATTTTATGTAGTACAGTGAAGTCTGAGAAAAGACCTTTTAATTTGTTAGCTCAGGTACAGGCTTTGGAGAGAAAAATTTTAATCCAATTTGAGTCATTTCAGAAGAAAAATTGTAAATGTTTGCGGAGTGAATGAGAATTGGAGGAATTGATCAAATGATTGTAGAGGTTTCTTACCACAAGTTTAGGCAAGATGGTACAGTGGGTAGAGTGTAGGGCCTAGAATCAAAAAGACCTGAGTCCAAGTCTACTTCTTAGCTATGTAACCCTGGGCAAGTCACTTAACCCTCTTTGCCTCAGTTTTCTCATCTGTAAAATGAGCCAGAGAAAGAAATAGCAAGCCACTCCAGTATCTTTGCCAAGAAACCCTCAAATGGGGTCAGATACGACTGAAATGACTGAACAACAACAAGGGTCAAGTGCAGGTTTTAAAGAAAGGGTGTGTCCTGACCACATTTGTAGGCAACATGGAAGGAGCCAGGGGATAAAGAGAAATGAAAAATGAGAATGAAAGGTATTGTATGTAAAATCCTTAAAGACAAAAAGAATTTCCACTTTTCTTCTACCTTTTTTTAATCATTTTTTTCTTTTCACAAGATATTGTGTCCCAGTCCAATGTCTTACACATGTCAGGCATTTAATTAATTTGGCAAGGCATAGCTAATGTTGGGATAAGGTGGAAAGAGAGCTTAGGATCTCTTGGGATATGTGGTATTGGCCTGATCCAACCATAGGGTCAAGACTGTGTCAGGAAACCTGAAGGGCAAAAGAATTTGGAGAATAGGGAGGGGTAGAGCAACTGTTGGGCACAGTGAGAATGAATAATGGGTTTAGGAAGAGTGAGGCAGAGGGAGAGTTGGGAGGACAGGAAATTCTTCCTTAAGGAGGGACAAATTTCAGAGAAGATTTTCAATTGTGAGTCATAGAGGTACCACAGTCATCAGGGATGGGGAGAACAAGGCTATGACCATCTATTTAGGTGGCTGAAGTGGATGAAAAGTAGGTAACAGAATTTGAAGTGGGGAAGTAAGAGGCTGGTGTGTTTAAGAAGAAACTCATGTGTATATCAGAGATCTCAAGTACAGGGACAGGGGTTGGAGCTGGAGAAGAAGATGATGTACTGACGTCACTGATAAAGGAAGGAAAGTGAACTGGAAGCCAACAGATGACAGTAAGAAGGATCAGAACTGAACGAAGGAATCTCAAAGAAAGAAAAGCTGATGAGTGATAGTGGTAAAGGATCAATTTTGAAATGGTTGTGACTAAAGGCTTCTCGTCACTGACCCAGAGTGTCAGAGGACATAAAAAAAGGGGCACAGTGTCTTCCAAGAGATTTAAGTGGTTAGAGAACTGGACCTGGAATCAGGAAGACCTGAGTTCAAATTCAGTCTTAAGCACTCATTACCTCTCTGACCCATAGCAAGTCACTTAATCCGAGGCCTCAGTTTTCTCAGCTCTAAAATGGAAATCATAATGGTAACTACCTCACAGGGTTCTTGTGAGGATCAAATGAAATACTATTTGGAAAGCACTTTGCAAAATTGATCCAATTTGATTCTCACCACAACCCCCAGAGTTATATAAATGCTATTATGATCTTCATTTTGCAAATGACAAAATTGAGGTTAAGTGACTTACCCACTGCCACATAGCTAGTCAGTATCTTGGACCTGATTTGAATTCAGGTCTTTCTTACTTTAGGCTCAGGGCTCTTTCCACTAGCCTAGTCATAATAGTAAGCATATACCTCATAGGGTAATTGTGAGAATCAAATGCAATAATACATTTAAAGTGCCATATAAGTGCTAGCCATTATTATTAAAGAATTGGCCCTGTGCCCTGTGCTAGCACCCTAAAGCTCTGGATCTCAGGTGAAAAGGAATGCTTCTTTCCATTCACACTCTACTAACAAAAGTCTATTTGCCATTCTTTGTTAGTTTAAATAGGTTTTTACTGCATGCCAGAGGCTATGGAGACTTGGTTTTAAGCTAATTGCTAATTATCTCCCATTCATATTTAGCAAGATTTTAATACTCTTAATAAATGTTAATAATTTTTTTTATACTCTTAATAAATGTGAACTCTTAATAAATGTTACTTGACTTATTGTTTCTAGGGTTAGAGTCCTAAGTAAAGCAAAGAGTCTTGAATGTTCTGCAACTTGGGCCCTCCTTGGGCCCAAGGGTTTGAGTTAATCTAGAGTGGGGAGAGTGAGCTTTTGTTCAGGAAAGAGAAAGTGAGGGGGCCTGGGTGGTGATTCTGCCTTCTGAGCGGCCAGAGCTCAAGGTTGGCACTTTCCATCTCTGCACTGAGCCCCAAAGGGAGAGAAATAAGAGGTTTACACAAACATTCCACTTTGACTTCTATGGATAAGGACTAAAGCCGTTGCCTGAGGTAGAAGAAGGTCTTGATCTTTTGACTTCCTTCCCTAGGATTGCCAGGGGTCAAGACCTTCCCTCTCCCCACACACTAAAACCCCCCACTATTACCTTGAATAATTTGGACCATCTTCTTTTTATAGGAAGGGAGCTAACCCATCTAGCAATTGACACTCGTGTTTACTGTTCACCTTCCTGGGAAATCTAAACCCAGGGAGAGACACTTCAAGTGTAGAAGAGATTCTATGGAAAAGGGAGGGGAGGGAAGGATTTCCTGCAAAAATCAAAGGATTGCCCTACTGGATACTTCAAATCCATTTCCCTTTCAATGGGAACTTGTTTATTGTGAATATTCTGTGTGCTTTTTGTCTATTTGTGTGTGAGGGGGTGTGAAATAAATGGTGTCCTGTATTCAATATGTTACTCTTTGATAGGCTACACTATGCCCCGCCCCCCCCCATCACTTTGCCAGAACTTTGGTATAGATATAATTAAACTAGACCATAGGTTCCCAAAGTGGGCAATACTGCCCCCTGGGGGCACTGGAAAGATGGGGGAGCTGTAGTAGCCTCAGGTGCAATTGAGGGGCATTGAATAAAAATAAGGGGGTGGTGGAAGCATAAAGAAAGGAGAGACGATAAGAAAATTTCCAAAACCGTTCACATTTCATCTGTGATGTAACAGAATTAAAGTCATAGTGGTTACATCATTTTCTAAGTAAATGCACAAAATGCAAGTTATAACTCATCAGTGGTAAAGTCCACTGACAGGTCTTCAGAAGTAAGTGTTAGCAGCAGGTAAGCACATCATGCGTTGTGGGGAAATCCAGCATGGATCAGCAGCAATATGTGCATACAATGACGCATTTATAATACAATACTATGTGGTTACATGACACAATATTGCATCATCAAAATTTCAATGCAGAAAAAAACACAAATTTACAATAAATTATTAAATTTGAAATGTTATTTTTTTAATTTATATTTTTGAAATGATAGAATTTTTTTAAAAACAGTTAAAGAGTTAAGGAAAGTAGATTTACAGGGGCACACTGAGTAATTTTTTTTTAAGGGGGCAGTAGGCCAAATAAGTTTGGAACCTCTGAGTCAGACAGGCAGGTGGGTGCTGATGTGTGCTCACTTCACACTAACGGACAAGTCCTCTTTAATGAGGTGAGGCCAAATCAGCTAATGGGAAATCATTTCTGCTGAACCATAAGAGTGACTTTTCTGACTTAACAGAATCCCAACTTCGCATAGGTTGGGGAAGGAGGTCATGAGCTATCCAGAGATCATGAGCTATCATTAATGGGAGGATAAGAAGAAAGGGGAAGCTTTATTTTATGACCATGTACCCTGGCTAGTTGTTTTACTGGTTTTTAGATACCAGTTGTCCATTAAAATCATTGGTTTAGTAAGACAATTTAAAAAAAAAAAAACACAACAAACCAATACTTTAAGTAAACACATACTTAAAAGCAACATACATGTGAACAACACTTTGGCTCCAAATTCTCATTGCTATCAATCACCAGAACTGTCTCAGAACAACCGGCACAGCCAGCAGGATCCATCAGGATGACATTTTGGTTTTGAAAATGGGCAAGTGTGAAGAAGGATAAGATTCCACAGTTGTTAGTTAGGATAGCCTGATACAGTTGGCTGCTATGGGTCATCCAGAAATTCTGAGTGGTGTGGGAGAAATACTACCCAGTGTCATAAGGAGACACGTCTTTCAAATCCTAAGAGAATAACATGATAAATTAGAAAAGAGTACACCTAGAATGGAAGGAGATTGGTTAAATCCACTGTGCCCTATCACCTCCTGATATACAGAAAATGGAAAGGCATCACCCAGCTAAAAGAGTAAAAAGAGTGCCCATAGGAAGGGAGATTTAAGTACCATGGTCAGTGCATATCAACCTTGGATTCTCTAGCTGGAGCAGGGAATAAGAGAGAGGTGATAATGGAATCATGGGAATCCAATTATGACAGCAAAGATCTCATTTGGGGAATATCATCTTCCTAAGGAGATTTAGGATAGACTGCAGGTACTGACCCCACATCTACAAGTCCTACCTGACCCATGTTTGGTTGGTAGGACCCTGTGCTGGCCCTCCCTTGTACCAAAAAAATGATAGGGAAAGGAGAAAAGTTGGTCATGGAGTAAGAGTGAGAAGTGGACAGTGAGAAGTTGTGTTGGTAGCCAAGAAATGTAAAAAGACTAAGAAGAAGACTTCCAGTCCATTGGAGAGATCTTCTATGGAGTTTTAATGGAAGAATGTGAACAAGAATTCTTGAATCAGCCCTCATTCATTAAACACTTTGTTGTGTGAAGCTATGCTGACCCTGGGGATACAAAGAAAGAAATAAAATAATTCCTTCCTGAAAAGAAAAGGCTAACATGGCATCAGGGGAGAAAACATGAAAACACAGAAGTGTATACAAATCAAATACAAAGCTCAAATCTGAACCTTTTTTTTTTCCAATTTCTACCCTTTGCACCGAGTTTTACACTGAAATGTCCAACAGAACAATGTGCAGGTGAATTGCGATCTGAAGTATTAAATGAAGTGAATACACACATCAATAAAAACCCGTATTTATTGAAACATGGGGTGTTTTTCCATTCAAGTTGAGAAGAGACCCAAGAAAGTAGAACGTCACTTTAAAGACTTTTTAGTTTTTGTCTTTGTAGAGGAGTCCTCTAACTAGCTGTTACTCTCTTCCTCCTGCCCCAGATTTTCACCTTACTTCTACAACCTCCTGAGATAAATATTAGAACTTTGGACTAAAAAGAGAGAGATTTATGAGAGACTAATTGTGACACTGGGGTACACAGTTAAGGTCAGAAGAGCTTCAGAGTGAAATGTTTGTGTTCTATGTTTGCAGGAGATGGCTGATAAGCTCATTAACCCTATTGGCTAAGGCTAGAGTCTATCAAAGCTTCCTGCCAAGAAAAAAACAACTAAGTCCAAGAAAAGCACTGGCCTTCACAAATCCTGCTTTATGCTGCCTCCTGAGTTTCACACTCCAAGTATCAGAGCCACAAGTCCCAGGTCAGAATTTCTACATTGCCACCAAAAGACTAACCTCACTGAAAATATGAATAGAACATTGAGTGGAAGCTGACTTGTATTGTCCTCACTCCTTTGACCACTCCAAGGTAGCAGCTACAGAGAACTCCATATGTTCAAAGCATGCATTTCCTTGATCTACTGGATTTGAAGTGATCCTATTTAGAGTCTGAGGTTTGAGAGAGGTTATGGGTAAGCAGTTGGTCCACATCTGTTTTAATATTTATCCTTCATTACTTCGACTGTTCCTGTGCAAAAAGAAAATGCTAAGTATCTGTCTATTGTGTGGCATGTCAACTGTGGAATTACAACAAGATCATGTGACTAGGGCTTTAAAATATGAAATGGCTAAACAAGTTATGGTATATGAATGTAATGGAATACTATTATGCTACAAGAAATGAGGAGCAGACGGACTTCATATTTACCTGGAGAGGCTTATACAAACTGAGGCTGAGTGAGAAGAGCAGAACCAGGGGAAATTTGTACACAATTACAGACACAATGTATTGTGATGACCAACTTTGATACACTGAACTCTTCTCAGCAATGCAGGGTTATGAAACAACTCCAAAAGACCCACGATGGAGAGTGATGTCTACATTCAGAGAAAGAACTAGAAAGAACAGAGTTTAAATGCAGATTGAAGCAAACTACCTGCTTTCTTCCTTTTTCTTGTTTGGTTTTATTTCTTCTTTCCCATTGTTCATTCCATCCATTACAATCCTTCTTTATAACCTGACTAATGTCTAATTTGAAAGTATTTGCAGATCCTATACTTGATTGCATGCTGCCATGGCAGGGGAGAGGGAGAGGACAGGGAGGGGTTAGAAAATTTGAAACTCAAGGAATTGTGGAACCGAATCCTGTAAACTAAAAGTAAACAAACAAATTAATAAAGACTATACATATATATATATATATATATTTATTTATTTATATATACATACATATGTGTGTATATATATACATATATATACATATATATGTATATGTATATGTATATATATGTCTTGTTCAGAGAGAGCTCAGAGCTGACTCCTGGTTTAGTTAGATGCACATATCTTCACATCCTAGATAATGTATTGATGCTGCAAATCAGAGGAGAACAGAAAGAAAGGGAGGGAGGGAGGAAGGGAGAGAGAGACAGAGAGAGACAGAGAACCATAGTAAATTTGGGACTTCTTCAATGTTTCTATCCAGTGGGATGCATACACACAAATGTCAGCATGAGCATGACACACTCCAGGGTCAGATTATTTTTTTGCTAAACGAGATTTGGTGGATGGTATGAATGCCACCTAGTGGTTACCATCATATTTTTTATCACCTGCTATAGTGCCTAACATATAAAAAGTACTTAGAAATCATTGCCAGGTAAAGCAATTTACCCAGTCATTCAGCTGGTAAGGGGCATAAGTTGGGCTTCAATCTAACTAAGCCCTCTAATTCCAGATTTAATATACTCAATTGTTTATCAAACAATTCTTCCCTAACTCTACTTATACTCTCACTGATCTCAATTGTAGGTACTCCTTTGCATGTGTACTCAGCTAAGTCCTAGAAACCTTTTACTCATCTCTCAAACATTCCTACAATTATTTTTTTTTAATAAAAAGGGTATTTGCTTCACATGGAATACCTTCTCCTTTCCACCCTTGCTTGAACTTCACCTTCTTTACTTGCATGTTGGGCTTTGTGCCCAGGTTCTGGGTTTACCTCAAGCTGTTTTTGAATTGGATCTTTTCCTACTTTGTGGAAGGAGGTGCCCAGTCTCTGCACTCAGGCTGTAGAGATCCCACAGGACAGGCATACCCTCCACAATGTCTCCTCCTTTTTTGGTAGTGTCAGGTGCAGGGCTCTACACACAGTAGGCAGTCAGTACAAAGTGTTGACCAAAAGAAAAATCAGTCCTATAATATATTAATGTATTGGCTGAACAATGGGCATAAAGCAGTGGTTCTCAACCTGTGGGTCGCGACCCCTTGGGGGTTGTTGAACGACCCTTTCACAGGGGTCACAAGGGCCGCCTAAGACCATTGGAAAACACATATTTCCGATGATCT
This sequence comes from Pseudochirops cupreus, assembly GCA_028627135.1. Classification (NCBI taxonomy): domain Eukaryota; kingdom Metazoa; phylum Chordata; class Mammalia; order Diprotodontia; family Pseudocheiridae; genus Pseudochirops; species Pseudochirops cupreus. The sequence continues at coordinate 132,778,508 of CM053584.1, forward strand.
TAGGAACCGAGACACTGCTCCTCTATCTGTCTCCAGGCGGGTCTGCCTACATGCAGATATGCCCACTACAAGCTCTGGCTTTAGGAAGGTTGAGAACCACTGGCATAAAAGGACAGTGTGCTGCAATGGAAAGTATAGTCTTGACTGTCAAACAAGCATGTTCTCCCACCACAGAAAACTAAATTCCCCTCTCTGAGCCTCAATGTTTTCATCAAATGAGAAGGTTGGTATAGAATCAGAGGTTGTATTTGGTAAATGTTTAATAACCAGCTCTCTAAAAATATAGAACATACTTTTAGTTTGAATCTGCATTATTAACATTTTCTCCATTACTTTCTTAATCTGAGCAATTAATAAAACAATAAATCAAGTCATGGTTTGTAGAGATGGCCAATTTCCAGGATGTAAATGCTTACACTGAAATTTTAACAATCAGCTCTCATGAGCTGCTTTGACTGATTCTAGCACACCCCTACCTATAATGATTATATAACTCTATAATTGCATGGGTATGGATAGAGGAGAGAATAGAGATATATAAACTCAATTTCTCCTCATAGTGAATGAGAATTTGCCTAACAAAAGAAATAATAATCATACTTCACATTTATAGAGTTCCTTTATCACACACACATACACACACACACACACACACACACACACACACACACCATTTAAGTTTTGTACATGAGAAAGAAGCTCAGAAAGCTTAAATAACTTGCCTAAGTAGAAAAATCAATGCTTGGATCCAGGGCTAGGGATTAGTGGTCCTTTCACTATACCAGAAAAACAAGTACTAGGCTTAGCTCTTAGTGGTAGCAGTACCATATGGATTCTAGGAATGAGTTGGACCCAGAAATAAAGTCAGGTGCTGAGCAGTCTTAGAAGGAGAGCAGCATTACATAATCACTCAATTTAAAGTTGGCTCAATACCTACTGAGTGCCCAAAATAGTGCCAGCTCCGCCTAAAGCCTGTGCCAAGCTCAGGCACCCTATCCCCTCCACCCTCTTCCACCCAACCCCTCCCTGATCAGAGCTCCTGAGTCAGATTTATTTTCTAAACCTTTCAACCCACTCCATTGCCACACCCTTTTGCCCACCTGAGAAAGAAACAAAAAAGGGAAGATTCTGGCCTGAGTCACTCATGGTGTAATCAAGGACACAAATACACATGTGAAAGTAAGATGGAAAGTGATTTTAATGGGACCAGAGAAAAAAGGATTCAGTTGCTCCTAAATTTATCCTGAATGTTCTGACAGCTGAGGTTCAGACACCTAACTATAGTTTCAGCCTGATACAACTGCTTAGGAATCTCAAAATAGGGATGAGACTCAAGGCTGAATGTTTTCAGGGAACAAATAAAGGTAGAAAGACCTTCACTAATTTGTTGCAGCATATGAGTTATAGGCTCAGAACCACCAAGGGGGATGGCAGAGGCATTTGGGCTTGACAGCAGATAACAAGGGAGTCTCAGCATTCAGAAGTTTGTTCCATGGAAGATGAGGATGAGATCTTGGGTCGTTTTACTTCTGTTTGGTCTTGGGGACCTGTGGGTACTTTTCTTGAGCAATAGATGGAGTAACTGTGTTGAGATAGGTTCCTGGAACCGTGATGGTGCCTGGCACTGAGACCTCAGTGTAGCATGGCCCTGAGACATTAGTATTGCTTGGTACCAAGACCTCAGTGTAGCATGGCCCTGAGATATTAGTATTGCTTGGTACTGAGACCTCAGTGTAACATGGCTGTGGCAAGTTGGTGGTGACTGATCCTGGGACCTTAGTGTTGCTTGGTACTGAGACCTCAGTGTAGCATGGCCCTGAGACATTAGTATTGCTTGGTACTGAGACCTCAGTGTAGCATGACCCTGAGACCTTAGGATTGCTTGGCACTGAGACCTCAGTGTAGCCTGGCTGTGGCAACTTGGTGGTGCCTGGTTCTTGGGTCTTGGGATGGTATGACTCCTGGGGAGGTGGTTGGCAGGGCTGCTTCACTTGATGCTGCTGAAGCTGAGGAGGTATGATATTGGGCTGCTTCTGCTGATGGTAAGACATGGTTGTGTGATGTGGTTGTACCTGGAGAAGAAAGGACAGTTAGTCATTTTATTATCAAATGCAGAAGAGCCAGGACCCCTGCTAGAGAAGTGTGACTTCATGAACGCTTCCAGGATTCTCTCTCTCTTCCTTCTTGTTCTTCTTGCCCATCTCTCTTTCATAATGAAATATGCTCAGAACCTAAGTTAGAAAACAGGATGATGGTCACTGGTTTCCCTTGATTCTCTGGGTTCTCTCCTTTCCTAGTCTTGCTCGTATCCAAGCAGAGTTTCTCCTAAGACTCCCAGTGCCAATGTCAGGTTCACTTCTTTGTCTCTGCATCTCTTCCTGCTCTACTCACTTCTTTCTCTCTCCCACCCTGTCCCTCTTCTTGAGATTTCAATCTCTTACTCTGTTTCTTTTTTTCTCCATGTCCTCCTCAGGTCTTTGGGTCTAAAGTAGGAGAGACCATTAAAGATGATCACATTCAGCCCTTTCATGTTACATATGAAGAAACTAAGGTATTATGTCACATGTCCAAAGGGCATGTTTCTCAGATGATTGTAAAACAATTGGAAGGTCATTTGGAAATTAAATATGTCAGATACTCCATTAAAAGTCACACATTGAAGACTATATTTATAAATGATCATTGTATTTTATAATGTTTTTAGGTGGGTAATGTATTGGGGGGAAGGGAGTAAAAAAGCATTAAGATTCCAGAGGCCTGCTTTCAAAGACAAGTTCTACTATTAACCAGATATGTGGCCTTGGGCAAGTAATTTAACTTTCTGGATACTCCTTCCTTTCCTCAAGTGCAAAACAAAAGGATTTGACTTTAGGTTAGCTCAAGATCACAGAATTTCAGCATCCATAGGAACTTCAGACACTACCTTCAGACACTGCCTGCCTGGAGGACAATCCCTTCTCCAGTATATTTAGGGCAGCTAGGTGGTGCAGTGGATAAAATGCTGGGCCTGGAGTCAGGAGGACCTAAATTCAAAGTAAGCCCCAGATACTTACTAGCTGTGTGACCCTGGGGAAGCTACTTAACCCTGTTTGCCTCAGTTTCCTCCTCTGAAAAAAGGAAATGGCAAACCACTACAGTATCTTTGCCAAGAAAAACCCAAATGGGGTCATGAAGAATCAGACATAACTGAACAATAATAACTATAGTATACTTTATAAGTGATCGTTCATTCCTTGACTAAAGATAGCCACTGAAGGGGAACCCCCAAGTCCATTGGCAGCCCACGTCACTTTATGATTAATATAATTGTTAATTTTTTCCTTTACATCAAGCCTAAATCTGCCTCTTTGCAACCTCTGGATATCCACTGCTCCTGGTTCTGCTCTCTGGGACTGAAGCAAACAAGTCTGAACCCCTTTCCATGGGACATACACTGGAAGGGTGGCTATTATGGCTCCAGGCTGACAAAAACTTATTAAGCACCTACTATTTTGGCATACATATATGCCAAAATATGTGTATGTGTATTATATGTATACACACAAACATATATGTATAGTTTATGTAAACAGATATATATGTGATATCACACACATGTGGGTATAAATACGTGTAATATCAAAGGTATCTAATATCCATGTATGACCTTCAAAGTGTCTTCCAGTCTTACGTTTGATGGGTGACTTTGGGCAAGTAATTTCCTCTCTGGACCTCAAAATGCATCATCTCTATAATGAAACTCTATGATTCTAGCATGCTCTGCATAGTTGGTTATTAGGAAGAGATTCAGAATAAAGAGACTTACCTGGAGCTCAGAGAAAGGCAGCTTCTCGAGGTACTCGAGTCTGTTGTTGAATCTTGGGTATGCTATCAGGCTTTTATATAGTTTCTTCTCCTTATGTCATGGAAATGAAACAGTTCTTGGCCTTATTCTTCTCATTCTTTCACTGCCCAGCTGTGAATCACCTTAACCTTCCTCCCTTACCTGTCTGTTCAGTCTTTTTGATGAAAACCACTCAGTTAACATTTCTTTGGCACCAGATATCTGACAGTCTTGTCATTGTCACCTATTCTCCACTTTTTCCCCTTCTCCCACCTTGCCACTATCCAATGGGGGAGCTAAGAGCAAAGCTCCCTTGGGTTAGTTTCAAGAATTCAATGTAGGGAGAAGGAAGATCCAGACCTTCTGAAGTTTAGACATTGTCTTCTTTTCTCTAGGGGGCCAGCAGCCCTTAGTCTGGCATATTGAGTAAAATTCCTTCCTGAGCACTATGTATACAAAAGTAAACAGTTTTCCCAGAGTGTGTTTCTCAAGAAGAGGGAAGGTGAAAAGTTGAGGATGAAGGGGCCTGGTAAAGTTGGACATGGGACCCACTGAATTAGTCTTGTAGACTTCTCAGCCGGGGCTTCCAAGGCCCCTTTTTGCCATTCCCATCTATTTATCACCATTCTCTATTAATCATACCCTCAAATCTTTTATTGACCTCAGTAAACCTGCTCCCTACAGCTTGTCCCCACCTTACCTGGTACTTTCAGTAAGATTTTCAAGGGTTACAAATCACTGCAGGATATCCATGATCTCATGTGTTGTAATACTTCTTCTACTCGCAGATATTTTAAGACTTCTGATTTTGAATAAAGTTAAGTTCCATTTTCTACTTGAAGCCCTTCTTGCCCCCCATATGCTAGCCTCTCTTCTGTTACTGTGTATTGAATCTTTTAAACTTATACATATATGTATATATACACACACATATATACATATATGTATATGTATATAGGCTTCCCTGTAATAGTGTAAATGTCTTGAGGGCAGCATTTGTTTTTGACATGGTATCTCGAGTACCTAGAACAATGATTGGTACATAGTAGGCTCTTTGCCTCCCCCTTCCTCTCCCCCTCTTTCTCTGTTCCTTTCTCTCTCTCTCTCTCTCTCTCTCTCTCTCTCTCTCTCTCTCTCTCTCTCTCTCTCCTGCTAAAACCCCATTTTTCCTCAGAGAAAGAAACGAAGGTGAGAGAATGGGAAACAATGTAGAGAGGTTTTGTTCTTTGGGATAGAGCAAAAAGGGGAAGTTACTCCTATTTTCTCAGTAAAGCAGGAAGAGAAGTCCTCTGCTGAGCCAGGTATAATTAGGGGGGTTGAGGAAGGAAAAGAGACTTGGGAATAGCCACCATAGAAAGTGCAATAGGAAGAATAAATTGATTGATAAGTAATAGTGACGGACCTGTTGAAATTAAGTAACATAATTATAGTAGATTCAATCAAAATAATTATCTGGTCTTTTTCAGCAGAATAGGGGGTTATATAAGTAGGGGTGAAGAAGGCTTGTGTGGGTGAAGAGGTAACTCAGGATTGGAGTTTGACAAAGAGTAATTGGTATTGGGAGAAGGGAGTGGAGGAAATGTGATCCAGGGGAAACGAAAGGTGTGGTGTTGTACTTGTATAACTCTTAAGTCTGAGCTGTGAGAAGGGAAGATGATGAAGGGGTGTTGTACTTGGAGAACAGGTAGTAGTGAGGGAATTATTGGTCATTGTGAGTATGAACAATAGACTTAGAAAGAGTGAGGAGGAAATAGAAATGGGATGACAGGAGGTTGTGTTCAGGAGGATTTAGAGAGTTCTGCATCATGGTGATAGCACAATCCCCAGTGATGATGAGATCGAGAGTATAATCATCCATCTAGGTGGCTGAAGTGGATGAAGTTATGGGTATGTCATGGAAGTTGAAGGATTTCATATGCTTGGATACTAGTGTCTTCAAGGAGATATCTAAGTTTGTATTGAGGTTTTCAAGTAATGGGAAAGATACTGTGGTTGAGAAGTTGTTGTTTAGTCAATTAGTCATGTCCTATTCTTCATGACCCCATTTGGGATTTTCTTGCCAGAGATACTATAGTGGTGCTGATATTTCCTTCTCCAGTTAATTTTACAGATGAGGAAAGTCAGGTAAATCAGGTTAAGTGACTTGACCAGGATCACACAGTGGTGTCTAAGGCTGTATTTGAACTCATGTCTTCCTGACTCCAGGGCCAGCCTTCTATCCACTGCACCACCTAGCTGCCCCTCAGAGGAATACGATGAGCCATATACTGACCTTGATAAAGGAGGTAGGATGGCTTGGAATGCTGGAGTAACACGCATATTAACTTGGGATATATTTAATTTTATAGGTAGATGGAGTGGGATTCAAAGGAAGACAGGATGCTGAGTGGTGATATTAAAGGGGCCACTCAGAAGTGTCAATGAAGCAGAGATTCCTCTTTTGTCAGAGGGCATGAAAGAAGGTGCCAGAAAGGCTGTTCTATCTTCCAGAATGAAACAAAATCCTTTGAGTACCAAAATATTTTTTTAATTAAAAAAGTGGGTTTTTTTTTAAAGTGTGAAGGAAAGACAGCCAGGTGAAGGGGAATTTATTGACAATAGAACAGAGGAAGCTTACAAGGAATTTAATCTAAGGTGGGGAAGCCCACTATGTTCTGCTCAAGTTTAGGTAGAGACTGATCCTTTTGTCTAGATAGCCCAAGGCTGGGAGTGGCCTGAGTATATAGTTTCTCTGTCCAAGGATGACATGATATTGATGAGGTGCAGGCTCTGGGAACCCCCTTGAGCTCTCCTTGAATCTTTGAGGTACAGGCCCTGGGAATCCCCTTGAACATGATTGAATCTTCCCACTTGATAAGGTATTTGCATGAGGCCATAAGCTTTTCATTGTGGCTCTGCCCAGACCTCTGTTACTAGCCTAGCCCTCCATTGTTCATCTACTTCC
>CM053584.1:132785374-132808594 GCA_028627135.1 Pseudochirops cupreus
CCCCCCCCCCATGTGTGTGAGAGCACCGTAGAATTCTCTAGCACAGACTTGCTCTGTGTCCAATACAGGCAAACTTGTAATAAACTTTGCTTTTCTTTGGCTAAGAGAAGATTTGAATCAAATTCATTCGGCAGGACCCATCCTGTTGGTATGTTGGGGTCTCAAGCACCCCTAACCCTAACCACATCAATATCACTCTCAGCCCTTCACTGAACACCTACTTTTTGAAGGATATATAAACTGTGAACCTACTGCCATAGTTGTCTTTGGTCTAAGAGAGAGTGCCAAATGACCATCCTTTTATTAATAACATGCCAGTCTTATTAATGAAATGATTAAATTACCCAGGGGAAAAAACAATAGAGTGGATATGCCAGTGGGTATAATGGTATGGGAGAGCTAAGGAAGGTTTTACTTCTGGAGGCATAGGACTGAGGTGAAAAAAGAGGAGAATATGGAGGAAAGAGGTAAACAAAAGGGATTTTCTGCCTTAGCAAAAGACAACCTGAATCGCAGGAATAAAGGGACCAGCAGTTGAGAGTTTGCCTGTTATAGGATATGGGAAGAACCAGTTGATTAGGGCCCTCAGCCTCCAGGATTCTGTGATGACTAACCAAGGCACCTGTGTGGGGGCAGAGGTGTCAGTTTCCATAGCTGGTCACTCCAAATGTTGTGTAGCTAGGGTGGGGAATGTAGGCTACTGGGAATTCTATCGGAGCTTCTTAGAGATCTGAGACCTCAGTGGTGGCAGAAGATGACTGTCTTGATTGGGTCCTGCCTCCTGGCATGGACTCTTTGGGGGTGCTGTCTCTATAACCCCATTCTAAAGATGGGAGGGAATGAGATATAATGAGAAAAGAGTGTGGTGTCATGGATCAAGTGCTGGGCCTAGAAACAGAAAGACTGGGTTTGAATCACACTTGAGACACTTACAGATCAGATTATGTCCAGCTTTCTTCTCCATCTTTATTATAATGTCTAAAAGTGTGATCATTTTCCCCAAAATATCCTATCATTTCTGTTCAGCAATTAGTTCTTTCTTGCCCTTATCTGTAATGTTGTAACAACCTCTTGTAAGGAATTCCTTTTGTTGCTTCTTCCATATGTTAAAAGGATAAGTTATCACTAAAGCAAATTGAAGAGGTTACCCGTAAAGAGGGTTAATGGTTGCTCTGGAGACCCCAAAATAACAACACACCGGGTCCTGCTGAATGAATTCGACTCAAATCTTCTCAGCCAAAGAAAAGTAAAGTTTATTAATAGTTCATTAAAAGTTCCGCCATATGGGGTAGACTCTTAGGGAGCCTAGATATCTGTGATGCTTGGCAAGCAGTCCAGAGTAAGTCTGATACAGAGGAAGTCTGTGGTAGGTCATTCTATGGCACTCTCACACCACACAGAGGGAAGATGGGGTCTTATGTACAGAAGAATCTAGAGGAGGAGTTTGGGGAGGGTCTTCAGGAGGAGTTAATGAGGTCAATTCAAGGGTGGATTGATATTTTGATAGACTTAAAGGTGGGAAGTAATGGAGTGCTAGGCTGGTAACAGAGGTTTGGGCCCAGCCACAATGAAAAACTATGGCCTCTGCAAATTTGCCTCATCAAGTGGGAAGATTTAATCAGACTTCAAGGAGTTTCCCAGAGCCTGTACCTCAAAGATTCAAGGAGAGCTCAAGGGGGCTCCCAGAGCCTGCACCTCATCACAAACTAAGAAAGTTTTGACTGATCAGGTCCCATTTACAGAGTTCAGCTCTTGGCTCCATTTCTGTAGGGAGGGCATTGGCAAGTTTGTGGACATTCTCAAGAGAACCCTAGGCAAATCACCTGGTCTCTCTCACCTCTGTTTCCTTATCTACAGGAAGGAGATACTAATAATCTATACAGAACACCCTGACTACCTTAAAGGTCATACAAACAGCAACTATTGTCATTAGCACAACATCAATGGAATAAGCACACAAGATTTTCAAGTTCCACAACTGAGGAGACCTGCATATTCGGAAGCTTGGGATAGATGCTTATCTCCTTTCCAATCTTTGTTGTTGTTGTTGTTCAGAGATTTTCAGTTGTATCCAACTCTTTGTGATCCCATTTGGGGTTTTCTTGACAAAGATACGGGAGTGGTTTGCCATTTCCTTCTCCAACTCATTTTACAGATGAGGAAACTGAGGCAAACAGGGCGAAGTGACTTGCCCAGGATCATATAGCTAGTGTCTGAAGCCAGATTTGAACTCAGGTCTTCCTAACTCCAGACCTGGCATTTTATTTACTGTTACACCTATCTGACCAGTCCTTGATAAAGTTGTTCAAAAAAGCCGCATCTGAGGCAGCCTAAGTGGTGCAGTGGATAGAACACCAGTCCTGGAGTCAGGAGGACCTGAGTTCAAATCAGACCTCTTAAACTTACTAGCTGTGTGATCCTGGGCAAGTCACTTAATCCCCATTGCCTAATAAATAAAGGAGGATGTATCCGTGTACCAAAGACAATGCAATTGACTGCTAAAGATTTACTATTAATTATCCCTCTGGGATATTTAGTAAGCCTCAAGGAGTACCATTGTTGCTAATTAAAGAAATCCCATGTATAAACAATGGCCCATAGGTATGTATAGGAATTCTTAAGTCGTTGTGAGCCAGGAGGAAGGAATTGAGGTAATTTAGAGTAGGGGAAGTGAGCCTGTATTCAGGAGAAAGTGATGAGTGCCCTGGAGCATGGAAGCCAGTTGGTGATTCTGGTTAGTGGAGATGACATGACTGCTAGGCTGAGGGTGAAGGCTGGTGCTTCCCATCTCTGCATGGATCCCAGAAGGGAGAGATTGTGTGAAAGTCTAGGGCTCATCTTCAAGAGTCATCAGTATCAATCATTTGATTGTCAGTGAGAAAAGATGGATTGTGGAGGAGTATGCCTCTTGGAGGTGGAAGAGTATCTCCCTGGTGGCCTCTACAGAAGAAGGGGGAGCCATCTCCAGTGGTGCTGATCTGTCTCTTGCTACTGGATCCAGATGGCTCCAGAGGAAAAAGTCAAGCTGCTGACCTTGTACATTCCTCTTTCACTTAAATCCAATTCACTTGCAAGTCATGGCGTCACCTCCCCGATGTCATGGTCCTCTTCAAGAAAGAAGGACAAACAATAACAACAACAAAAGGACAGAATCATGGCGTTTGAGAGCTAGAGACCTCAGCAGACACCTCATCTATCCCCTAAATAAAGGAATCCTCACTATAACATAACGAATCAGAAGTTATCCATTCTCTGCTTGAAATCTCCAAAGAGAGGGAAGGGACACTGCTCGAGGCAGCCCATTCCATTTTTACACAGCTCTGTTCCTTAGGAAATTTTCCCTAACATTGAACCTAAATTTGGCTCTTCACACCTTCCATCCATTGCTCTAGTTCTGACTTCTGAGGCCAAACAGCCCAAATCTACCCCTCTTCCACATGAGAACCCTTCAAATATTTGAACATAGCTATCATGCCCTCCTTAGTCTTATTTTCTCTAGGCTAAAAATGCCCAATTCATTCAAATGATCTTCAGAAGTCATGAATTCAAGGCCCTTCATCATCCTGATTGACCTTCTCTGGACTCTCTCCAACTTATCAATGCCCTTCTTAAGTGATGGTACCTCTAACTGAACACAATACAACACTGTCAAGGACAGACAGGATTTCCAATATTGCCAGCATCTGTTCCCATCCTCTTACAGCTCAAGGTTGAATTAACTTTTCTGATTGACACATCACACTGCTGGCTCATATGAAGCTTGCAGTCCACTAAGATGCTTAAATCTTTTTTTTTTTTAGAACAACTGTTATCCGTCCATACCACTTTCATTTTTTATTTGTGGAGTTGATTTTTTGTACCAAAGTGCAAGATTTTCTATTCATCCCTACTGGATTTCACTTTATTAGACTAATCCCAATGCTTTATCTTGTTAAGATACTTTGGGATTCTGATCCTATTATCCAGTGTGTTAGTTCTCTCTCAGACCAAGCTGTGGGCAAGGCTGGGCAAAGGGATATGGCAATTCCACAATGTAGAGGGAGAGTTCTGTGTGATGTGCTCTATTCAGATTTGGCCCATTAAGACCTCCTATAAAAAAAAGAAGGATATGTCTGACAATATACCTAAGAGTAACTGGAATATCAGAATCACAGGTTTCTTAGTTGGAAGGGACTTCAGAAGCCATTTAATCTAACATCTAAATGGGGTTCTAAATCTTCTCTTCTCCTGTATATACATCCCCAGGCTCTTTCAGCTGATCCCCATTTAGCCAGGCATCCTCTTACCATTTTGAGTACTCTCCTAAGAATGCCAATAGGTTTGTCAATATCTCCCCTTAAAAATGGAGTCAAGTGCTGAATACAATCCTGTAAATATGGACTGACCAGTTAAAACTTTATTGGCTTGCCTTAATGATAATTTAACCTTTTAAAATATGGAGAAAGCAACATATTACAGATACGAACAAGAAACAATTGCTAAAATAAAAATAATGGGAAATTTGGGGGGAAGTGACCATTTTGTTTTTGAGACTATAATAAAAATAGAGGGGAAAGTCGGGTATACTCTGACATGTACCTTAGACTATTAGAGAGTCGATTTCAAAGGCTTAAGAGAAAAGAGGATAAAATCCTATAGGAGCAGTCAGCACAGGTGATGTGGAAAGTTCTCAAGAACGACCTTTGGAAGACACAAAGACAACAAGGAATACTGAGTCGAACTTGCAGAGGGGTTAATTTGGACTTGATTTAGAGAGAACTTTTTTTTAAATTATTGAACAGGTAGCACTATCCAAATGTGCAATGGGCTATCTGAAGAGGTAATGTGTTTCCTCTCACAAGAAATCTTCAAGAAAAGACTGGATGAGACTTCGTTAAGCTTATGGTAGAAAAGATTATCATTTACATATGGGTGAATTAGATGACTTCTGAGGTCTCCTCCAATAGAGAAATTCTATGATTCTGTGAGTAGCAGCCATCACAACTCATGCCTTGTATACTCTTCCACTTAATGAAAGATATAACCACTAGCCACCCACCCCATTCCTCAGTTGTGGCATTGATTTAAGAACTTTAAGTGTGTGTGTGTGTATGTGTGTATGTGTACATATTTATTTATATAACTTTATATTTATAACTTAAATATATATGTATATAGATTATATATACATATGTATATATTCTATAGGTAGTGTTATCCTAATGCATTCTTCTATGTCTTCATTATTATTACTATATTCCTTGGTATTCAGGGTTCTCTTTAATTAGATGAATATATTTGCAAACTAAGTAACTTGTTTACTCCTTGATTTAACAAGTTATACCTCTTTGAGTAACATTGGGCTACTAAAGTTAATCCATTCTTCTGGTTGGGGATGAGTGCATCTTGCGTGTAACAAATAGTATTAAAATACAATATGGTTTTGAGCAAGTGTTTCCCTCTCCCTGGACCTCAGTTTCTCCATTTGGTGTAATGGCAGGAGCACTAATCTGAAAATTAAAAGACCAGAGTTAAAATACTATCTCTACTATTTACTATCTGTGTGATCTTTCTCAGATCACAGATCTTATGGATTCCAGCTTCCTCATCAGTTAAAGTGAAGGTGATAGACTAGAACAGGAGTTCTTAACCTAGGGTCCGTGAATTCACTTTTAAAAATATTTTTGACTACTGTATTTCAATTTATTTCATTTTCTTTGTAATCTTGTGTATTTTATTCTATGTATTTAAAAACATTCCATGGCTGAACAAGTTGTGGTATGTGAATGTAATAGAATACTACTGTTCCATAAAACACAATGAACAGGCAGATTTCAGAAAAAACATGGAAAAACTTACATGAACTGATGATGAGTGAAGTGAACAGAACCAGGGGAACATCTTACAGAATGCAGACCTGTACAATGACCAACTTTGACAGAGTTAGCTTTTATCAGCAATGCAATGATCTAAGACAATTCCAAAAGACTCATGATGGAAAATGCTATCCACACCCAGAGAAAAAAACTATGGTGTCTGAATGAAGATCAAAGCATACTATTTTTTCTTTCTTTTTTCATGTTTTTTTTTCTTTTTGTTCTGATTCATGACTAATGTGGAAATATGTTTGATATGATCATACATGTACAGCCTATGTCAGATTGCATGAGGTCTTGGGAAAGGGAAAGGGGAGGGAGAGGGAAATTTAGAACTCAAAATCTTATAAAAGTGAATGTTGAAAACTAAAAATTAATTAATTAATTAATTTTGAAAAGGAAGAAAAACATTCCAAGAAGGAGTCCATAGGGTTTCATTTTTTTATTCATTCACTTAATATGAGAAATTCTGAGAAATATGAAGTAATTTGAAGTGAATGATGCAGAAACAAAATTGTGATACACAGAATTACTGCAGTTATATAAATAAATATATAGACACTCTAATAATAAAACTCAAGTCAGCAACTTGGACAAAGTTGGTACTAACTTAGAAAGTATAGAGAGTATTTTCTTCTTATTTAAGACTTCACATAAACTTGCTACTAATCACACATGAAATATTGCTTTATATATGCAGGCAGTCACATAGATAAATGGGGATATAGCTTCTCAATTACCTCAGAGTACAACATTTGTGCCAGCCATCACATGGTAATTTACTCAAGCTAATTCCTTCCACCATCCAGGCACATCTATTTGTCAATGAGTTTTTAGCAGAACCAACAGCCTTAAAAGAAGCCCTGGAAGCTTTCTCCTCCTTCAATATGACATCTCACCAAATCTGAGATTTTTACCTGGCTCCCAAGGTTTCAGTATAGAGTTGCAGATGAAGTACTGCTCAAATATAAAAATATTAACCTTACTATTTTTATTTTTCTGTGCACACTCCCTACCCCACCCCTGCCACAACACACACACACACACACACATACACACACACACACACACACACACACACACACACTTCAGGAATATTTCATTCTTTTAGGTCTCTTCCCTCATTGACCATAGAGTCAAATACTAGTTCACTGTAATCATAGATATTTACTGGTGTGAAATTAAATCACAAAAGAAAACTCAAACTCTCCTTCAGTCTCTTCCTTCACATGTCCTTGGTGAGGGGTTAGACTATTTCCCAAAGTTGTACATTCACAACCTAAAAAAAAGCCCTATCTCAGGCTCATGGATGGAAATTAGGAAGGTAAGTTTACATTTCACTCAGTTCTCTTTTATCTTTTAATGAACAGGAGCAAAGATCATTTCTGGCGGAAGGCCTCAAAATTGTGTTTTATCTAAACCCCATGTAAAAATTTCAAGAAGCAACAAAAACATCGCAGAGACTTCCTGGGGTGCATCTAAAATACCCCAAATCAAGAACTTGATTTTTTCTTTCTTAAACATGCCTTCCCTATCCTGACCCTACCTTCTTCAACTTTGTAGTCCTAAAAGATTCTACATCCAGGAAAAGTTCAGCCTGGCTCATGGGCGGGAGACCATCTGAGATGAACCATTGCCATGACTTTCTTGATTCAAGCTGGATGACCAGGAAACGTTGCCAATAATGGGGATTCAGGTAGTTGAGATGATACCAACCCAGTACTGATCATTAAGACAATCTAGTTTTTCCCCAGTAGTCTCTTGGGCAGGGTAGAGAAACTGAATCACCCAAAACCAACTCCACCCAATAAAGGAGTCCCCTTGGTTCCGGTTATTATTGTAATCTAACAGCCATGACTTTTGGGTGAGATCAGTATTAGTGAAAATTCTTCCACAGAGGCAGACCCATCAGATTTGGGGAGCAAAGGAAGCAGACTTTGTCAGTGTCACATCAAGGATTTTATTGCTCTTATGAATTGCAAATGGCTTTGGTATTTAAAAAAAAAAAAAGAAAACGAGCAAAAGAACTAATGTGACCTTGAGTTTCCTTACCAAAAGTATAGTATCAATAACAAGGAAGGGCATATTTCTTTATGCCGTTCTGGTCAAACCTCACCTAGAGGAAGTCTACTTCAAATGTTCAGTGCTACATGTACAAAGGAGATTTATCTGGCAACAATATGAAAGTTTGGGTGGGAAGAGATGAGATGGAAGGAAGGACAATGAAGTCTCCATAATCCAGCAAAGATGTAATAAGAAACTGAACTATGGTGGTGATAGTGGGAATAGAGAAGGAAAAATAGATTCAAGATCTACCCTAAAGGTAGAATGGACAAAACTTGGCAGGTGATCACATAACAGTAGAATGTAAGGTCCTCAACGGTAAGAATATTTTCACTTTTTGCTTTTGCATTCCCAGGACCCTTCAATGCTCTCTGTGCATTCTTTAATTTAGCAACTGTTTACTAAAATGCCTGCTAAATGCGGGGCTCTGTGTTAGGTGATGAAAATGCAAAGGTGTTTTTGGTTAAGTTCCTGCCCTCGTGGGGCTCATATTCTATTAAAGGAAAGGGGCAGTTAGCAACATTTACACAGAGAAGTAAGTACAAGCACACAGTAGTCATACAGTAGTAAAAGTTTGCCAAACATATGGATAGAGATAAAGGGGAGAAGTTTAGAGAAGGAGTGTTAGAATTCTATGAAAGGGAAATTATGCTTTTCCCAAGACAGATCTTGGGAGTGATGATGCTGATCACTGCCCAGAGCCCCCGTACATCACACTCCAAACATCCTTCCATAAAAAGAGCTCTGAATTTTGAGACCTGGAGTTTGGCAATAGAGAGCCCATCTCTGAATAGTAGTGATGGTACCAGTGTTTTCTGCAATGTAGCTTGTTCTTGGAGATACAGAAGCACTCCCTCTCTTAGGCCAGAAAGCAGACTTCCCTGGGAGGTCAGACTGTCTAGACAAAAATGAGAAGACTCGTCTCAGGGCATTCCAGTCTCCTTGTCTGGGCTTTGCTGTTTCTTACTCTTGAAATAGTTTTCCCACCAATACCTACGCCACTATCTTGGAAGTCAGTCAAGGCCCAGCTCAAATGTCTTCTTGTCAATGAAACTAGCTTTGGGACCCCTCACTGCCATGACTACCTCAGCATTAAGTTACATTTCCAACATTAGATTTCATCTATCTGGCCTCCACTCATGCTCTAATCATATCATAACATTAACATACTAATATTACAATACAATAGTATTATAAGTCATATTAATTTGTCTATGTACCTTTGTCGTGACTAGGGCAAGGAAGAAGTCTTATTCTTCCTTGTATTTCCTACTATTCCTTGCAAATAACAAATGTTTGAGCAAGTTTATTAAATGAATGGATTTATGGATATGAAATTTTTCTCGGATCTTCCTCCAGGCCTCCACGATCATGTCTCTTGAACAATATGTTGTTTTTCAAACCAAATTCACATCCTTACCCGCTTTCTCATTACCCAATGACTCCCCGATGACCCATTCCAGTACTTGAAAGAACTATTATTGAAGTCACCATTCTTATACCTAGAACATATTAAAGGGACATTTTTCATTTTAATAGTTTGGGGAATTTTTTTACAAAAAGGAGAATTATCTGGGAGAATATGCCATATTCCATTTGCCTCAGTTATCTACCCCGAGAAAAAGCCAGACTAACTGGGCCAGATGATCATGGCTCAACATTATCATTCACCAGGCAGCAAATACTCAATTTACTTTTATGGTACCTAGGGAAACTACGTACACGTATTGATATATGTATACACACACATATACATATATACATATATATTCAAAATTAATACCTGTA
The DNA here is from genome assembly GCA_028627135.1 of Pseudochirops cupreus. Lineage (NCBI taxonomy): Eukaryota > Metazoa > Chordata > Mammalia > Diprotodontia > Pseudocheiridae > Pseudochirops > Pseudochirops cupreus. The sequence continues at coordinate 132,795,082 of CM053584.1, forward strand.
GGGAACTATATATAAGATAGTCTTGGGAAACAAAAGATGCCCATGGGAGGTGAGGCCACTAAAATGTGTGTCAAGATCCATAACTTCATTAATCATTAACAGCCATAGATTGTTAGATCCATAGACTTTTGGAGTTAGAAGGAACCTGAGAGGATACTTCTAGAGAAAAAGGATTGTCTCATTCTTATTATTCATATTCTCAGCACCTAACATAGCTTCTGGCCTGTAATTGGTGCTTAATAAATGCTTGGTGATTGACTGCCCAAAGTATGAATCTCTTTTAAACCATCAGCATTAATCTAGCTTCTGCTTTAATAACTTCAGTGAAAGTGAACTCACTATGTCAATTAGTAAAAACAATTAAAACAAGATTTTTTAAGATTTTTTAAAGATTGATATCATGTAATACCAACATCCAATAGATAAGTGGCCAAAGTTTACAAAATCTTCAAAAGATTTGTAAACTATCAGAGATCTCATGATAATACAATATAAATCATTGATAGTAATAAAAATAGACATTTTTAAAGTTCTCAGGTTTTCAAGGTTGAACCAAGATGGCAGAGCATAGGCAGCCACCCAACACAACTCTCCCAACATTTCACTCTAAACAACTTTAAAATAATCTCTCAAATCAAATTTTGAAGTGACAGAGTTGTGTTCCAAATTCCAAGACACTCTTTCACTTTCTTTCCTGAATATAGATTTACTCTAAATTAACTCAATTCCTTCCTCTAGGTTCACACTCACTTAGAGAACATTGTTTATATCAGAGCTTCTCTGACGCCAGCAGCAAGAATATCCTGGACTTTAATTAGCAATTACTCTGCAGCAGTCAGCCCCTTTGAGACAGCCAGGTGACCACAGAGCTCTGTTCCTGGAGTCAGGAAGACTCATCTTCCTAAGTTTAAATCTATCCTCAGACAACCTGGGCAAGTCCTCATTTATAAAATGATCTGGAGGAGGAAATAGTAAACCTCCCCTGTATCTTTGTCAAGAAAATCCCAAATGAGGTCACAGAGAGTTGGATGTGACTAAAATAAGTGAACAAAACTCAACCCCATTAAACTATCAGGGATGGAAGAAAGATATTGGTCAGCAGAGGTCCTGAACTGCCAGAGTGAACTCATTTCTATCACAGATTTGGGATTCGGGAAGTCAATTCCCTAAAGAACTCATATCTATCAGAGATTCTGAAGCCAAGGGCAGCAAAGGTACTAGACTGCCTAGACACTTCTGGATTCAGAATTGGAAAGCCTTGGGCTTGTTCTATACATGAAATGTTATCATCATCCTTGTCGTCATCATAAGTGAAATTCACTTAATCTTTAACCTTGGTAAAGTGTTTTAAATACATGATCAGAATTCCCATTTTAAATGAAACAAGCAATTGAGACTGGCCGTGGGTCACTAAGATATCTGAAGAGACATTCAAATCCTAGTTTTCCTGACTACAGGTCCAGAATTAGATTCATAACATTACACTCTCTACTGAATGTGCCCAACTCCCTGTCATGTGGATGTGGCTGCCAAGCTTCAACCCCGCAGGAGTTTGCTCAAGTCTTCAAGGACTAACTCACTACTATCACCACTTGCTTGCAATAACCTAGAGTCTCAGAACCATTAAGTCTTACAGATAGAATTCCTTGAAGCCTATAGCCTCTATCTCAGCTCCACTTTATTCAGAGTGAGTAGTTATGGAAGCTGACACCAATAAACTCACACGCATGTCATGCCCAGTCATCACAGGACCCTGGAGGGTAAGAGACTTAGTCAACTGGTTCTTTTCCTAGCCTATGACTGGGAAAGCTCCTAGATAAATGCTCTGCTTATCCCTGTGGTTTCAGAATTGTCATTTACAAAGACAGGAAATCCTTTCTGATTGATACTTCTCTTTATAATCTCCTCCCTAATCAACTTACCACTAAAGATTCCTTAGCCTGCTCTGCCTTCTCATTCCATTGTGCCAACTGGAGCCTCCATTCTATTGCTAACAATTTCCCCTTTATCCTGGATCTCTTCACTTCACCGTTTATAGAACCCATAGAAACCTGACTCCTTCCAGAAGATACAGCATCCATGGCACTCTCTCCATCACTGGGCATTCATTCTTTCCTGCCCTCAATCACACTGGGTCAAGCAGAAACGCTTAATCATTGCCACTTCCAGATAGTCCCTTTTCCACAGACCTCCAGGTCATCAATCAAATTAGTCAGTGCATGGCTCAGAGTGTTCTATTCTATCCGAAGCCCTGGACCCATCGTTAAGGATGTTAATAAACTGCCCTCCAAGATATAAAATTCCTTAACTTCCATGATACAACTCTCTTCAATCTACTTGAACCATTCACATAAATATTGGAGGTTCTTAACCTAGAGTTCATGGATTCCCCCAAGATATGTGAATAAATTTAAGTGGGTCCATGAATTTGGATGAGAAAAAAATTACTTCTTTGTTTTGGTATAATTTGTTCCCTTTAACATTCTCCTGCGAAGAGGTCCATAGGTCTCACTAGATTACCTAAAGAGTCCATCACACACACACACACACACATACACACACACATATACACACACACACATTAATTATAGATGTCATATTCTTGATCTCCACATCACTGATGAATGTGGTGTGTTCATGATTCAGAGCTCTGCCCTTCTCCCTAGGATCATAACTTCATGTCCTTCTTTTCTTTTTCTGGTTTACTCCTCCCAAACCTATTTTTCATCCTTGCCACGGGTAACTAATAGTTCCTCCACCCCTCTCTATTCTCTAAGTACATGACCCATTCACTAACCTTCCTTCATACTTTTGGCTCTATGGTTGGACCAGTTCTACTCAACACTATCCTCTTTCCCTTGAAAACCCTGTCTTGCTATCCCAATACCAGTTATTCCTTGCCAAACCACACTCTTGAGTTACTTCCCCCACCCTTATTCACATGCTTTTGAATATCACATAAAGGTGTAGACAGGACCTACACAGTGACATTCTCTAATCTCAGAAAGGCACTCACAGCTACATAACGATCTATTGACCTCTATCATGCTCCCTACATGTTTCCCAGCCTTCCCTTCACTCAAGCTCCCTTTAATACTTCTCTGATCTCATTAAAAATGAACCTCACTCCTACTTTTCTGAGAAAACTATTGTCATGTCATGAGCTCTGTCTTTTGTTTCCTCCCTCCAGAAGGGGGAAAAATAACTCTCTATATTTTCCTCCATTCTCTCCTTGTTTGTTCCAATCCTAAGTGGGCCCTTCTCCTAACAAAGGGCAGCCCTTCAACTAGTAAACTTGATTCTATTTCCTCAAATGTCCTCTGGGAGCTACCCTCTCAATTATCCAGTTCAATTAAAGTCAATAAGCATGTAAGAGGTACCTGTTAATTTTAAGGTATTTACCTAGGATTAGTGATACATGAACAAAAGGAGATAGTTGCTACCTTCAAGGAGTTTATACTTCTTTATTTATCCACTGGCTACCATATTCTTCCTGTCTTTATTCGCTGTAACTCCATATCTCTCTATCCACTGGGTTCCTTCTAGGCTGCCTACAAACAAGTCTAGGTCTCACTTTTTCTTTAAAAACCCATACTTGTCAATAGTGGAGATGGGGAAGGGTGGAAGGCGGGGGGAATCCATTTCTGTTCATTGAAAAAATTAATTTAAAAGTTTTAAAACCCTATATTTGGCCTTGCCATCTTCTCAAGCTATTTTCCCATATCTCTCTTTTTACTTTTACAGCCTCCATCCTAGTAAGAAATCTCTACCCTACAGATTCTTAACTTTCTTTGTATCATGCCCCGCTTTGACAGTTTACTGAAGCCTATGAATGCCTTTTTGTAAGAAACATTTTAAATGCAAGAAATAAAATATATAAGGTTATAAAGGGAATCAATCACATTGAATTTATATTGAAATATTGTTTTTACAGTTCACAGACCCAGGGTTAAGACCCCTGCTCTATATTCATCAAAAGTATTCACTCACCTCCTTTGCTCACTTCTCAACCCCTTCTAATAATTGGGCTTGACTGCACAGACCCTTAATTCTTGTGAAACTCTTCTCCAAGATTACCAAGGATTTCTTAGCTGCTAAATTCACTTCCCTTTTGTCAGTTCTCATTCTCCTTGACTTCTCTTCAGTTTTTTTATATTGCTGACCATTCCCTCCTTCCCTAGTTTCTCTGGAATTTACCTAACTCTGAATTTTTCTTCTTCATATCCAACCATCCTTCTGTCTCCTTTGCTTGATCATCATACTTCTCCCATCTGCTAATTATGAATGTCCCCCAGTGTTCTGTCTTAGACCCTCTTTTCTTTCGATAATTTCTAGTCACTTAGTTATCTTGTCAGTCTCCAAGGATCCACTTATTGCTATACTGAAGACTCACATATCTATTTATCCAGGCAAAATCTCTCCTGAATCTGCTTCCACTTTTCCAGCTGCCTGCTAGGATTCTGTAACCAGACAGAATATCAGATTCAGCATGTCCAAATCAGAACTCATTTTCTTTCCCTTAACTTTACCCAGGACACTAGCCTCAGGCCCCAAACCCCACATCAACTTCTCCTCCAAGCAACTTTATTTCTGTCAAGGGCATCAGGATTCTTCCCACTCATCTTGGATAAATCACCTCTCCCCTATACTATTGCAATCATCTAATTTGGCTTCCTGCTCTTTCTCCCCCTCTCCAATTTATCCTCCATTGCTACCAAATTCATAACCTAAGAAAAGAGTCTGAACATTTCAACCCCTGGCTCCAAAACCTCCAGTGACTATTGATTAACACTAGGATAAATAGGAATTCCTGACCTTAGAATTTAAAGCTATTGACAACCTAGCTCTGATTTAGATTTCCAAGTCTTTCATATTATCCCCCTCCACACACTCTTTATTCCTCCCAAACTAGCCTCCTAACTGTTCCCCATATTTGGCCTTCCATCTCTTGTCTTCTTGTCTTTGCACAGGCTGGTACTATGTCTTCAACTCATTCTCTACTAACCCCTTCCCCTCAGCATCCCTAGCTTCCTTCAAGGCTCATCTGATGTACTGCCTCCTAGTAAACACTTTCCTAATGTTCTCCTTGCTCAAAGTGTTTTGGTTTACTTACCTGGATACATGTTATACATCCTCAATGAAAGGTAAATTCATATATATCCAGCACCTAACACAATGCTTTCAACATAGTAGATACTTAATTTGTTGAGTTGAATTCAGATGCTATTGGACTTGGGGCATATATAAGGAAAGAAAGGATGCTGGGGGATTTCTGAGACTATCAGCCATCCAGGCTTTGGTAGCCAGGCTTAAGATGTAAGCTCCCTGAGGGCATGGTGTATTCCATTACTGTCCTTGTATCCCCAGCACCCAGCACAGTCCTTGTACATAGTGAATACTTAATAGCTTCTTGAATTGAGTTGAATGTTATGAAAAATTGAGTATCCTATTGTGCTACAAGAAATGAGGAGCAGATGGATTTCATATTTACCTGGAGAGGCTTATACGAACTGATGCTAAGTGAGAAGAGCAGAACCAGGAGAAATTTGTACACAATGACAGACACAACATATGTGTGACAACCAACTTTGATAAACTGGACTCTTCTCAGCAACACAAGGTTATAAAACAACTCTAAAAGTCTCAGGATGGAAGAAGATGTCTACATTCAGAGAAAGATCCAGAAAGAACAGAGTTTAAATGGAGACTGAAGCAAACTACATGCTCTCTTTCTTTTCCATGTCTGATTCTGTTTTGTCTTTCCCGTTGTTCATTCCATCGGTTACAACCCTTCTATAGAACCGGACTAACGTCCAGCGTGAAAGTATTTGCAGATCCTATACTTGATTGCATGCCACCATGGGTTGAAAATTTGAAACTCAAGGGATTGTGGAACTGAATCTTATAAACTAATATTAAATAAACAAATCAATTTTTTAAAAAAAGAAAGGAAAAAAAGAAAAATTGAGTATCCACCAATCGGATAATTTTTTTTCAGCAATGTGATTTCTTGTAGGAAATCATCAATGGAAGATTTAGGGAGAGAGAGAAAACATTGCACAGGATAAGTAAGCAACCAATCGACAAACATTTATTAAGAGCTTACCAGGGGCCAGGCATTGTACCCAGAGGGCCTAGAAATGCTGAAAGAAAAAAAAGTCCCTGCCCTCAAGAAGCTTACATTCTCATAGGGGAGATATGGTTCATATAGGGAGTTAGGGGCAAAATACATAAGCAGGTATAAGGAAACTTGGGGGATGGCTAGGAAAAGTTTCATGTACCAAGTGACATTTAACTTAAATCTTGAAGAAAACCAGGCTAAGAAATTGTAAAATCTTGCATTATGTACTGGTGGAGGTAGGCAAACAACAATGACATCTCAGGGACACTTGAGTATCTGTAGCCCATTTAAATCTCACAAGAGGGACCAGGTGAGGAGGCCAAGGCAGAAAATGGGGAGCAGATTTGCTGACCTAAATGAAATATTGAGGAAAGTCCTTGGCACCTGATTTTCCCGACTTTCTTCAAGGCTCAGATTAAATTTCTCCTTCTGCAAGAGGCCTTTCTCACTCCCCAGATAGCCCCCTGCTGTGTTTTGTTGACGTTGTTTTTTTATCAGAGATTATCTCTCTTGACATTGTGTATACATAATTATTATCATGCTGTGTCCCCCATTAGAACATGAGCTCCTTGAAGGCAAGAAACATGTTTTTGTCCTTCACTGTATATCCACCCAGTGGTTTGAAGAATACCTGACGCATATCAAATTTGTAATAAATGCTTGATTGATTGATAAGGAGTGAAGATAGACAAAATAAAGGGAAAAGGAAAACATTTGGTGAAAGGGCCCATAAGACCCTGCTGAGAAGTCAGTTTGTCAATGAGTACTTATCGATCACTTAAAATGTGCCAGGCAGACATTGCACTAATCATATTGATTAAAAGAGAAGTGGGGGTGGAGGGCAGTCTCTGTCCTCAACAAGGGTACATTTTAAAGGGACAGATAAATAACCACTTACATACAAGAGATATAGGGTGAATATCCCAATTCACTGGATCCCATGTTCAACTCCATCAGGTCCATTGATCCTCTACTTTCTATTTTCCCTCATCTCAACCCGTACAAACTGGAGAAACCACCTATTTTCACATAGAAGGTACACAGGAAGGTACTTTACCCAATATGCCAGACCCAAGGACACTGGCCCCCTAGAGAAGGGAAGTCAGTGTTTGGATGTGAGGAGAACTAGATCTTCCTGCTCCCTGTGTTAAATTCATGAAGTAACTCCAAGCAAGTTCTGTCCTTAGTCTCACCATCGGCTAGTTTCAAGGTGGGAACAGGGGGGAAATGGAGATGAAATACCAAGGACATTACCAGATATCTGGTGCCAAAGGAATGTTAACTGAGTGGTTTTCATCAAAAAGACTGAACAGACAGGTAAGGGAGGAAGGTTAAGGTGATTCACAGCTGGGCAGGGAAAGAATGAGAAGAACAGGGCCAAGAACCATTTCATTTCCGTGACATAAGGCGAAGAAACTATATAAAAGCCTGATAGCATACCCAGGATTCAACAACAGACTTGAGAACTTCAAGAAGCTGCCTTTCTCTGAGCTCCAGGTAAGCCTCTTTATTCTGAACCTCTTCTCAATAACCTACTACGTGGGGCACGCTAGAATCATAGAGTTTCATTATAGAGATGACGAATTTTGAGGTCCAGAGTAGAAATGACTTGACCAAAGTCACAGAAAAGGTAGGACTAGAATTTAGATCACTTCATTTCTGACCAGAAATTTTTAAGCATGATTGGCCATTTCATTGTTTTCTTTTTGAAAAAAATAGTAATACAAAATGATGAGAATTGCCTTATTTGACACAGTATTCATTTAGGGTATTTCATAGAATTTTGGAATGCCAAAGCTGGAAGACACTTTCAAGATGATGTATGTATATCAGGTACTTCTGAGATTATATACATATATATGTGTGTGTGTGTGTGCATTTGTATGCATGCATTATGCATATATTGCTGAAATAGTAGGTATGCCATAGGTGCTTAATAAATGCTTGTTAGCTTGGGGCTATCATAGCCACCTTCAAGTATTTGAAGGGTTGCCACAAGGAAGGGTTTAAGACTTGTTCTCAGTCTCAGAGAACAGAACTAGGAGCAGTAAATGGAGGTTTCAAAGAGGCAGACTTAGGCTTGAGGTAAAGGAAAAACTTCTAACAATTAGATTTACCACAACGTGGAGTGAGCTGCCTTAGGAGGTTGGAGGTCCCCCCTGAGGGGCTAGCTTGAGGCAGGGAATGGATGAGGTATGCTGTAGTTCTTGTCCTTCAGTTGTATCTGACCCTTTGTGACCCCATTGGGTTTTTCATGGCAAAGATGCTAGAATGGTTTGCCTTTCCTTCTTCAGCCCATTTTACAAGTGAGAAAAAAGAGGCAAACAGAGGAGAAGAGCTAGCTCAAGGTCACACAAATAATAAGTATGTGAAGTGAGATTTGAACTTGGGGCCTTTGGACTCCAGGTCTGGTACTCTATCCACTGTACCACATAGCTGCCCTAAGTACATTGTAGAGGGAATTGTTATTCAGGCATAGCTAAGACTGGACAGTGTGTAAAGTCCCTTTGGTTGCTGAGATTCTGTGATCTTGAGGTAACCTAAAGCCGTAAGCTTTTGTTTTACACATGAAGAAAGGAAGGAATATGCAGAGGGATAAATTATTTGTCCAAGGTCACACATCTAGTCAGCAGCAGAGCTTGGATTTGAACACACGTCTCCGGAATCTTGCTTAATGCTTTTTCCTTATATAACACCAAAAGCTCTCTAAAACTTTACATAAAATTCTCATTCTAGAATTATAGAAACAAAGTGTATCTGATGTGCTTTTTTAACTGGCAAAATATCATCTTTCTGACTTGCTTCTTTTCCAAGTGGCCTAGTGTTGCTTTAAGTTCATCTCAGAAATACGCCCTATTACAATCATCTGTCTAACAGAGTTGGAAGGTGTGAGAGGAGAGATAACAGCAAAAGGGAATACCGTATTTAAACGGGAAGAGTCCTAGATGTCTAATAACAGGAATTGCTGTCCAATTTTAGCTATCATTTTTTTCCTCATGTAATCCTGGACTTATTATGTCATTCTGTAGTTTTCTCATTCATAAAATCACAGGGTTGGATTAGATCACCTCCAATGTCCTTTCCAAATCCAGATTTAAAGATGTGAGGACCACATGGAGGAAGAAAAGAGCAGACAGAATAAGATAATGAACCCTCAAGGGAGACAAGAGGGAGGCAAAGAGAGAGGCAAAGACAGAAAGGGAGATCCAACAACGGACACTGAGGGTTTCAGATGCAGACTCTGCTCAGACATGAGCAAATCTGGGAGGGGAGAGAATCCCAAATCTGGGGAATAATGACTATCATCCTGCTTTCTAGCTTAGGTTCTGAGCATATTTCATCATGAAAGAGAGATGAGCAAGAAGAACAAGAAGGAAGAGCAGGAGAATTCTGGAAGGGTTCATGAAGTCACACTTCTCTAGCAGGGGTCCTGGCTCTTCTGCATTTGATAATAAAATGACTAACTGTCCTTTCTTCTCCAGGTACAACCACATCACACAACCATGTCTTACCATCAGCAGAAGCAGCCCAATATCATACCTCCTCAGCTTCAGCAGCATCAAGTGAAGCAGCCCTGCCAACCACCTCCCCAGGAGTCATACCATCCCAAGACCCAAGAACCAGGCACCACCAAGTTGCCACAGCCAGGCTACACTGAGGTCTCAGTGCCAAGCAATCCTAAGGTCTCAGGGTCATGCTACACTGAGGTCTCAGTGCCAAGCAATCCTAAGGTCTCAGGGCCATGCTACACTGAGGTCTCAGTATCAAGCAACACTAAGGTCCCAGGGTCAGTCACCACTAACTTGCCACAGCCATGCTACACTGAGGTCTCAGTACCAAGCAATACTAATGTTTCAGGGCCATGCTACACTGAGGTCTCAGTATCAAGCAACACTAAGGTCCCAGGGTCAGTCACCACCAACTTGCCACAGCCATGCTACACTGAGGTCTCAGTACCAAGCAATACTAATGTCTCAGGGCCATGCTACACTGAGGTCTCAGTACCAAGCAACACTAAGGTCCCAGGGTCAGTCACCACCAACTTGCCACAGCCATGCTACACTGAGGTCTCAGTGCCAGGCACTATCACGGTTCCAGGAACCTATCCCAACACGGTTACTCCATCTATTGCTCAAGAAAAGTATCCACAGGTCCCCAAGACCAAACAGAAGTAAAAAGACCCAAGATCTCATCCTCATCTTCCATGGAACAAACTTCTGAATGCTGAAACTCGCTTGTCATCTGCTGTCAAGACTTAATGCCTGTAAATCTCCCTTGGTGGTTTTGAGACTGTAACTCATATGCTACAACACAAAATTCCCTCCCTTCATTTGTTCCTTGAAAACATTCAGCAGTGACTCCTGTCCCCATCCTGAGACTCCTAAACACCTGGATCAGGCTGAGGCTACAGATCACTGCCCAAGCCATCCCTTGGCCTACTCAGCTGGCAGGGCTCTATTCAGAATAAATTCAGGAGGCACTGAATCCTCCTCTCTCTGGCCTTATTAAAGTCACTATCAAGCTAATTTTACATGTGTATTTGTATCATTAGTTGCGCCCTGAGTGACTCCAACCAATGTCTTCCAAATCATGTTTTCTTCTAGAGTAAGTGGTAATTTGGGGGTACTAAAGGGTGATGAGACAGTTAAAAAATAAAACTGACTCATGAGCTTTGTTAGGTAAAAAAAGGTTTGAGTGGAAAAGTGTATAGGACACAGAATACTCAATCCCAGCACAAGCTTTAGGCTCAGCTGGCATCATGCTGGGTACCCAGCAGTCATTGTACAAATGAACTTATAGCTTCTTTGACGGGTTGGGCCAGAGTCAGGTCTAGAGCACTAGGCCTTGGATAAAACTCCTTCCCAGAATCCAAGATGTTCCCTTTCTAGCCTAGTCCACATCATGCCCTGCTGATGGCACAGTGGAAATATTCCTAGCTTTGGAGTCTATAGAGCCAGCTTTGAGTCCTGGTCTTCTATTTACTAGTCATGTGATTTTAGCCAACTTACAGAGCCTCTGTTTCCTCATGTGCAAAATGATGGAACTCCCTCACTTTTAGGAGTTTTGTGCAAAAAGAGCACTATATAAATGCAAAGTATTATCCTTATTATAATGATTTTTTAATTAGGTAGATCCCTATCTACTCTAAGCAGACACCATCTTTACATGCCTTCACCAGCTCTTCTTTCCATACCCATAGAGTTATTGAGCTGGAAGGATCAAGCAAGCCAAAAGTTCCATGTTATAGAGAGTGAACTGAGGCCCAGAGAGGGAAAAATAACTTGCCCAAAGTGAGAGAGACAAGTCTAGAGCCTCAGTCCTCTGTTTTTTAATTCAGTGCATTTTCCATCACACTAGACATCTTCTTTATGTCCTTTGTTCAGTTTCTTTCATCTGATACCACCTGGGACTGACTTGTAGCTTTGCCTACACAATTTACTCAATTCCTTCTGTGTGTACATCCCTATACCTGGCATTACTAAGAGTAGAGTATTTTTTAAAATGGAGGAAATACTGTCCCTGCTCTGAGGAAACTCATGACCTGAATGAAAAGAAGGGATACATTCTCCAACATACTACTAGTAAAGGTCAAAGGATACCAAATGAAAATTGGTCTAGTGCAGTGGTTCTCAACCTGCGGGATGCGACCCCTTTGGGGGTCGCCTAAGACCATGGGAAAACACATATTTCCTATGGTCTTAGGAACGGAGACACCGCTCCTCCATCTGTCTCCAGGCGAGTCCGCCCACATGCAGATACGGCCACATTTGAGTATTAAAGGGTCTTGGCATTAGGAAGGTTGAGAACCACTGGTCTAGTGCATCCATAACCTAGGCAACAGAGCAAAGCAAAGCTTGTAAATAAATAGGGTGAGAGGTTTGAGCAAAGGCGAGAAGGAGAAGAAAGTGTTCTAGGTGAAGGCAATGGCTCAATTGATGGGAGATACAATAATGGAGAAGGTATAGCATGGGGAAGATAGGCAAAAAAAAAACTTGTAATTCTGAAGCTACAAGGAGCTAATAAGTGAAACTGGCAAGAGTAGGGATCAAGTCAGGCAAGGACAATTTGGTGAGGAGTGGTAGTATGGTAGTAGCAGGAATACTAGATCTGGCATCAGAGGCTTCAGGTTCAAATCCAACATCTGACACTCATGAGCTGTCTTTGAACAAGCTGCTTTACCCAATAATCATTTATTAATCATAAATATGCTATGTGGCAGGTGCTAGGAAACTAAGTAGAATCACTAGGTGGCATTCATAGCTACTCAAATGATATTGTTCAACAATAACAAAAGATGTGGTAGGAATGCATCCCTTACTCATCCTGGCATTTTAGTGCATACGCCCCACTTGTCAGAAGCACTGAGGAAGTCCCAAGCTCTTTGTCATTATCAGAGAGTAGATAGCTTTTTATGCCTCAATTCTGACTTTCTCTTTGGGGCCAAGACAGTTTATTAACATGAATGTGAAATGTATTGATCTACTTAATAAAACATGAGCTTTTAGCCCCCACCTACTGGCAAATTCCACTTCATCCTTGACTATACACACACACACGTGTGTGTGTGTGTGTATGTGTAACATACACATATATACACACATACACATAAGCATATGTGTGTGTGCATTCTCCATCCTTAAGAGACCTAGTCACGTGACTTTGACAGAGGAGAATTGACTTTCTCAAGAACAGTTATTCAGTGTTTTCTCTTAGCATGAGAGCAATAGAAGCAATGAAAGAAAAACAGAAACAACAAAATAAAATAGCAACTGAGCATGTGCACACCATTAGCCCTCCCCTAAAAAAAGATCACTTCAGATGCAGCAGATCTAGAAAATACCTCCCTTGAGAAACCGTATTGGAGATTTCTGTGATATTTGCTTAAGATCAGATCTCTTTTATGCTCTCCTTAGGATTGAAATACCTTATAATGCTTAAAAACTGTGACTTTTGCAGGCTCATACTAGTAGAAATTGCCTCTTGATTTGCATACTCAGCCACTCCAATTTGTATCCCCTTTCCTTAGAGAGTGAATCTTGTCCTAGGTCAATGTCAGATTAGAATCTTTAAAGTGGCAGAATCCACCCTTCAGAAAGCTATGTAAGTCACTGAAAACTTCATGTTTTTCACTATCATGGAGCTGAAACAATGCTGGAAGTTGAAATATCATTGATAAAAAGAAGATGGAACCTATCAGAAAACAAGAGACACATTATATGATAATTACAATAGGATGGAAAGTAATTGGGACAAAGCAAAATAATTAGAGGTATTGACTTGAACAATAAACCTTACAACTTTTAACAAAATATGTCGTATTTCCTCCATTTGCTGCAAATCACTTGTTTTATGTGATTTGATAGTAAAGTCACAAGATTTTGATATTGTTTA
>CM053584.1:132809094-132831424 GCA_028627135.1 Pseudochirops cupreus
TTAGAGTGGAGCAAATGGAAGCAAATGACTTTATGGGAAATCAAGATACTATTAAACAGATCCAAACAAATGAAAAAATAGAAGGCAATGTGAAATATCTCCTTGAAAAAACCACTGACCTGGAAAATAGATCCAGGAGAGACAACTTAAAAATTATTGGGCTACCTGAAAGCCATGATCAAAAAAGAAACCTAGAAAGCATCCTTCAAGAAATTCTCAAGAAAAATTGCCCAGATATTTTAGAACCAGAGGGCAAAATAGAACTTGAAATAATTCACCAATCACCTCTTGAAAAAGATCCCAAAAAGAAAACTCCTAGGAATGTTATAGCCAGGTTCCAGAGTTAGATCAAGGAGCAAATATTACAAGCTGCCAAGAAGAAACTATTTAAATACTATGGAAACACAATCAGGATATCCCAAGATCTGGCAGTTTCTACATTAAGAGATCAAAGGGCTTGGAATATGTTATTCCAGTGATCAAGGGAGCTAGGATTAAAACCAAGAATCACCTACCCAGCAAAATCGAATATAATGTTTCAGGGGAAAATATGGTCATTCAATGAGGTGGAGGACTTTCAAGCATTCTTGCTGAAAAAACCAGAACTGAATAGAAATTTTGACATTCAAATACAAGAAGCATGAGAAGGTAAACATGGAAAAGAAATCATAAGGAACTTATCAAAGTTGAACTATTTACATGCCAACATGGAAAAACAATAATTGTAACTTATGAAACTTTTCTAAGTATGAGGATAGGCGAAGGGAATATAAATGTATTTATATATGTATATATACACGTATGTCTATATAGGAGGGTATATATATGCATATGAATACATTTGGGAGTGTGTGTATATATGTGTACATAAACAGAGGGCACAGGATCAATTGAATAGGAAGGGATGATATTTTAAAAGGTGAAATTAAGAGATGGGAGAGGAATAGAATGAGAGGAAACAGGGAGAGACAGAATGGAGTCAATCATTTCATATAGAAGAGGCAAGGGATAACTGTTACAATGGAGGGGAAGAACAGGAAGGCAAAAAGGGAATGGGTCAACCTTACTCTCATTGAATATGGCTTAGGGAGGGAATGACATACCCTCTAAAATGAGTATCTTGCCTTGCAGGAGAGTAGGGGGGAAGGGCATGAGATGGGGAATGATGGAAGGAAGGGCAGGTTGGGGTGGAGGGTTGTTAGAAGCACACACTTCTGTAAAGGGACAGGGACAAAGTAGAGAATAAAACAAGTGGAGAGTGGGATAAAAAGGAGGGAAATATCATCAGTGTTATACAATATGCCCATTGTGGAGATATTCTGAGTAACTACACATATACATCCTGTATTGAATTGCTTGTCTTTCCAGTAGGGGTGGGTGACAAGGGAGGAAGGGAAAGATTCTAGAATTTAAAGTTCTAAAATCATATGTTAAAGATATATTATTATTATTATTATTATTATTATTATTTACATGCAACTGGGAAATAAGATATACAGGCACTGGGATAGGGAGATCCATCTTTCTCTGCCAGAAAGTTCAGAGGGGTGATGGGGGAGGATATAGGAGAGAGCAGATTGGGGCAGGGGTTATACAATGAGATCACTGTTTTGGGGGGGTTGGTAGGGGAAAGACAGAGAGAAAATTTGTAATTCAAAATCTTGTGGAAATCAGTGATATAAACTAAAAATAAACAAAAGTTAATTACCAGAAAAAAAATAAAGTGAAAAAAAATTAACTTTAAAAAAAAAAAAGGTTATTCCCCTCACCATTGCTACATGGAATGTGAGGTTGCTTAAGAGCAACAAGAAATTCAGTAGACCTGAAAAACCGACAGCTGTTGTGAGAGAACTTGGCAAGTTTTGCATCCAAATAACAGCCCTGATTGAAACAAGGCTGGCAAATGAAGGCCAGTTTACCAGCTTACTGAAGTCAGAACTGAATACACATTTTTCTGGAGTAGCTGCAATGATAGATAATGCCATGAAACTAGCACAAGTTTCACAATAAAATCTAATCTAGTCAACAAACTTGTAGTATAAGACAGACAAATGACAATATGATTGCTCCTTGCAGAAAGAACCACACCATCATTAGTGCCTGTGTCCTTACCTTGACGAATCCTGATGAGGTCAAAGAAAAATTTTATGAAAACCTGCAAACCCTCATCATCAATGTGCCAAAATAGGACAAGCTTATAATTCTGAATGACTTTAACACCAAAATGGGGACAGACTATGAAACATGACACTGAGTCTTTGGGAGAAATGGAGTTGGAAACAGCAACAGTCACTTACTATTGAAGACTTGTGCATCTCATGACCTTCTTATCACCAATACTGTCTTCTATTTACCTAAATACAACAAAACTTCATGGATGCATCCTCAGAGAAAACATTGTACTTAACAGATTGTGTCATTGTAAGGAGAAGAGAAAGATAGGATGTAAGAGTGACAAAGGCTATGTGTGGCACAGTGTTGGACCAACCATAGACTTCTCCAAGCTAAACATTCAAATTCAACAAAAGCAGTGGCCCCAAGGCATGATGACTATCAGAAGACTAGATATCAATAGATTAGAATTTTACCATGTTACTGAGTTGGGGGAAAGCTGAGCTTTCTATACTATTGATATACTATTGGTAACAGTTAAAAAAGAAGCAGGCAGCTTTCAGAGATTTGGTGTATAGTACTGCGTTTACTCACCTGGGCCAGAACACTCACAAACATCAAGATTGGTTTGATGGAAATTATGAGGAAATTCCAAAGCTACTAAATGAAAAATTAGAATTCTACAAGGTCTATCAATAGAATAGTTCATTGATCTCTAAAAAGGCAGTGTTTCAAGTAAAGTACAAGCAAAGCTAAAAGAGATGCAAGATTCTTGGTTCAGTAAGAAGGTAGCTGGAATTCAATTTTATACTGATAGTATTATAAATAGAATAATATTTATAAGGAACTTAGCACATAGTAGGCATTTAATAAATGCTTGTTTCCTTCCTTCCTTTCCTTCCTTTCTTCCTAGGCTGGAGGCAGTTCCTATTCTTTGTATTTTTCCTCATTGTTTTCTCTTTTGGTAACATGCCTTCCTATCTTTGAATGTATGGACTCTATTCAACCTTTTTTTTTACCACCCCAGCTTTCCAACCAATTCCTCTCCACTTCCACTCCAGTGGGGAGTTAGCACTATATGAATTTCTTGTAGAATTTGTTCTCCTGAGGCATCTATTCTCTCAGACAGCAGTTGAGAGTAAGAGCCTTGTCTCACTGGGAGTACATGGGGGGTAGGGGGACCCTCCAACGGAAGGCTTCTTGGGGCTAGGTAACCACCTCACCCCCACAAATCACTCCACGGAACCTCAGTTTCCCTACTTGTCAAATAGGGATTACAAGACCTGATAATAAAAGACAAGAATGTAAATTAAAAATTGGATGTGTATCAAATTTGGCCCATGTCCAGGAAACAAATAGTTCTTTTTTAAAATAAAATAAAGGGGGAGATTTAGGAAAAGGGACAATTTGATCCCGGTAGGAGATTTCTACACTGACTGGCAAGGAGAGCGTCCTTTGACCAAATGAAAGCCAGATAAGACAAAGGTTAAGAGCAGGGAGCAGCATTCCTCAACACAGTTCCAACTTGGTGCTAGGCAGAACCCAAGGACTCCAGGGAGCTGTGGAGAAAGCTATTTTGGTCTGAAAACAAGGAATGCCTGAAGCCAAGCAAGTATAACTGCTGTTCTGTCACATATGGTAGGATAACCCCAAAGATAATAGGGCATTGTCCCCATTGCATCATGGGAACCCAGAAGAGTATTCTAGATTTGAAGCACTTTATGAGTCAAGTATTTATATCCAACGTTTTATGTGCAGGGATGTTGCTCATCAGTCACTGGCTTGGCTCTCCCTTACCCACTGAAAACACTTTCTAATAGATCCAACCTGTGAACATTCATCATTGTTCATATCTGTAGTTAAAGAAACAGTCAGCCAGCATTTATTAAGCACTTACTGTGCTCTAGGCACTGTGCTAAGTGCTAAAAATACAAAGAAAAGCAAAAAACAAACAGTTCCTGCTCTCAAGGAGCTTATAATCTAATGAAACAGTTTAATTAGATTGGAGAAACCATGGTAGAGTCAAGAAACATTAGTCACACATATCACAGGATGGTCCTTTGTATGAAAGATAGCATAGCATAGTTGATTGAGAACTGACCTAGAAGCCAGAAAGATCTGGATTTTACTTCTGCAACACACTGGCTGTATGTCTCTGGGCTAGCTCCCTAATCTCTCAGTACTCTAGGCAGCTCTCTAAGATTAGGTGTTGCAGAGAAAGTGCCAACTTGCATTAGAAAAGGAGTCTTTTCATCTAGGGGTTTCCTTTCACAGTTCTAGTTCCTATCCCTATCTGACATAGAATGAAATGTTCCAACCTTTAAGGCCAACCCCCTCCCCTTTCAGGTTGGAGTCTGTTTCTTATTTCTTCAATCTCCTGAGCAACTAAAAATCCACCCTGGAAGTCTAGTATTATACCCTACACCTTCTATCTTCCAGCCAAGTGGGAATGTAAGACAGGCAATTTAAATCATTTTGGGGACTGGGAAGCTCTGAATAAGCTCATAATGAATGATCCTCTTCTTTGCAGCTCCATGGGCAAACAGGACTGCAGGAAAATTGGTTACAGGGTTTCAGAAACACTAGTCTGATTCACCTGTCTATCCCTGGCATCCCAGCAATGAACGGGGGAATTCTTAAATCCTCTGAAGGACAATGCTACATGATACACCACTCAACTGCCACAAATCTAATCATGAAAAGCACAGAGGTCAGGTGTCACTGTGTTCTAGCCTGGACCACAATTTCTTTCTCCACCTTATTCTCTAACCTCCATACACTGTTCGTTACATCTGCAAGTCCAACCATTCAGGATCATACCAACACCAAAGCCAAACAGGAAATGTCCTGGTCCTGATGGCCCCTGTGGAAACATGAGCCACCATTTTGGTCCGACCATTGTATCTCAACACACACATTCCCTGCACAAAAATGACTGTGTCCCTAAGCAGGATTAAAAGATAGTCAGGGGAGGACCTAACAGAAAAACAGGATAGAAGTATAAAAATAGCAATAATATCTAATATCTATATAGTCTTTTAAAGTTTGCAGAGCACTTTACATATACAGGGTATCCCAAAAGTCTTTGTACTATTTTAGGTTATCATTAAAATGGTGCTAAGAGGGGTGGCTAGGTGATGCAGTGAATAGAGCCCTGGCCCTGGAGTCAGAAGAATCTGAGTTCATATCTGGCCTCAGACACTTGACACTTACTAACTGTGTGACCCTGGGCAAGTCACTTAACCTCAAGTGCCTTGCCAAAAGAAAATGGTACTAAGACTTTTGGGACACTCTATATCAGATCATTTGTGTGCATGTCTTACAATAGTCCTATAAAGTAGGTACTATGGGTCTTTTAGGTTCTAGTTCAGATATGAGATTTCCACCATGCAGGGAACTCCCAGTGTGTAAACTGTCTCTATGGATGCAATTTGTAATTTTTCTGCAATTTAAAGTCTTATGAAGCATCACTTAACTGATAAATTAAATGATTTTTCCCCCATGAAGCATCCAATATATGTTATGGGCAGAACTTGAATTCAGCTCTTCCTGACTCTAATACTTGGACTATTATCTAGTAAGTGTAAAATCTGTGTTAAACTCTGTCAAGCCAGAGTAACTAACTATGCTGGATACCTGCAATTTACCTTCTAAATTTAACTGGTAGGTCAAGAGGTCCTGGAGGATGTAATTTGACACACTACAAGACTGACTTTGGATATGACATATTGTCACCTGCTAACAGAAAAGTGACCTAAGAGAGCAACAAGGAGCAAGGCCAGGGTCCCAAAGTCACAGTCCCCTTCCTGATTCTCTTGGGGCATGGCATCCAAAGAGATCAGAAATAAACAGTGGGTGCTTTTGTTCCCTGAGCTTTTAGACGCTTATCTTCATTTGCATTAACTTAAAGGTTTCTTAGTGAATGATTCTGAGTAGCTTTTGCATTTTTATGGTGTTTTCCATCAGATCGATTGGTGGAATGGGTACAGAACTAGCTTGGAGTCAAGGCCTGGGTTCAGGGCCCACCACTACATTGGCTGTGGTGACCCTGGACAAATCACTGGCCTCCCCAGTGCCTGGGCAACTCTCTAAAATTATTCATTGCTGGAGGTGTGTTGATCTGCATTGGTAGAAGTTTCATTATCTGGTGTTCCTTATACCACACAGTTCTTTGGAAAAAAAAAAAGCCTAGAACAAATTCTGCCTATAGGGAATATTGTTCTGACCCTCCCCAGTCCCTACTTGTTCTAGCCCCATTCATCAACCCAAGTAGCTTCAATATGTGGCCGTCCCTAGCTCCCAACTCACATACTCATAGAGGTTCCTGATCCCATCTTCCCATTAGGGTCCTCAACACACACACACACACACACACACACACACACACACACACACCACACACACACACACACACACACACACACCACACACACACACACACACACACACACACACACACACACACACACACACACACATCCCCCACCTAAGACTCCTGAACCCTAGCTCTCCCTATGGAGGCTCTCTCTATGGAAGAGCTCCCTAATACACATATCCTCCCCACTCTCAGCACTTATCCGTCCCCACCCCTTCTCCATAGATACTCCCTTTGGCATTCCCTCCCCTTCCAACACACTGTCTCTTTCCTCCCCCAGGGTTCAGGCAAGAATAGTGCACAGAAGATAGGGTGAGGAACAGGCCAGGAGACAGGTGGTTACATGTAGCATCAGCTTTATTGGAAGGAGAAGGTCAGGGAAGGGAAGATACTGTGGGTTGGATTAGGGAGAGGGGGCCCTCGGGAGCAGTTGTACATTAGATCTTCCACCTCCCCATCAGGGCAATGGAATTTGAGACTGGCCACATCATCATGCTCCCCCAGCCGGGCTGTTCTGGCTGCTGAGTTGAGCCTGGGTTGGGACTGTGACCAGGAGAGAGAAAGGAGAAGATGGTGAAAGTAAAACTGAGTCAGCTCTCCTCTCCTAAGTCAGAGCTCATGGTCTCAGAGAACATGGAGTAAGCAGATTTACTGCCCCTCCTAGGGCTTAGGCAGGGTCCGGGCTAAAGCAGGGGAACCTGTTGGAGCTACTAGCTTCCTAGGGCTGGAAATGGGAGGATCCAAAGGAAATAGGAAGATGAGGAATCTCTCTGCATAGATGGTTCCCACAGAGAGAGGGCATGGCTAGGAACAGGTACCAGGGTCTTTACTTCTGCTTGGGCTGCTGAGCAGGAGGGCACTTCTGCTGGGCAGGGGGACACTTCTGCTGGGCAGGTGGGCACTTCTGCTGGGCAGGTGGGCATTTCTGCTGGTCTGGTACAATCGTGCCCTTGGGTGGGCATGGGTTCTTGGTTTGGGGAGCACACGGCTCCTGGCACTTGGAAGGGGGTGGCTGGCAGGGTTGTTTCACCTGCTGCTGCTGAGGCTGCTGGGAGGGGCATTGCTCCTGGGATGACATTGTTCTCCAATGGGTTGAGCTGGAAAGAGATAAACACACAGGTGACATTAACAGCTACCCCAGAACCCACTGGAAAGACAGAATCACAGTGTCTTGGATCTAAAAGGATCAGCCCATCCACCTACCCCTCATTTTAGAATGAAGACACAGAAGCTCAAGGCAACAAAAGGGCTTGCTGGAGGTAACACAGTCAATGGGGAAATGAGAGCTTGAAACCAAGCCTTTGGATTCCAATTCCTGTTATCATTTTTTAGCTACAACCTGTAGCTTCCTACATGTTTCCATATGCAGTGTCTAGTACAGAACTGAGCACAGAACAGGATTATAGGCTTATTGATTTGGACAGGAGGGTGGTGCAGAGTGCTAGACATGGAAGAAGATGGATAGGAAGGCCTGAGTTCAAATCCAGCCTCTAACACTTAATCATTTAACATCTCTCAGACTCAGTTTTCTCATGTGTAAGAAAGGGACAATAATAGAACCTGCCTCCCAGGGTTGTTGCAAAAATCAAATGAGATAATATGTGTAAAGCATTTCGCAAACCACAAATCACAACATAAATGCTAGCTATTATTATTATTAAATGGAAGCTAGGTGGCACAGAGGGTAGAGTGCCAGGTCTGGAGTCGGGAAGACTTCAGTTCAAATCTGGTATCAGACGCTAACTGAGTGACCCTGGGCAAGTCACTTAACCCTGTTTCCTCTTCTGTCAAATGAGCTGGAGGAGCAAATGGCCAACCCTTCTAGTACCTTTGCCAAGCAAACCCCAAATGGAGTCACAAAGAGTCAGACATGACTGAAACAACTGAACAAGAACAAATTATTGTTAAATCTGGAGAATACCTTAGCAATTATCTCATCCAACCCCCTCATGCTGCAGATGAGGCTTGTAGAGGCGAGTTAATTTTCCCCAGACTACATAAGTAGAGGCAGAAGAGACAGGATCCAAAATAGATCTTCTGACTCTGAATTCAAAGTTGGGTGGTGAATGGGCTGATAGCTGGTCTAGCCATGGTGCCTAATCCACAACCCTCTTTTCCTCTTCTCCCCAGTGAAGCTGCCTTCAAAGTGGTAAATTCCCTATCACTGGAAATCATCAAGCAGAGGTATCACCAGAGATGTTGTTAGCAGGTTCCTAATCACACACAGGTTAATCTAGATGGCCTCTAAAGTCCATTAGAATTCTGAGATTCCTGCCTTTTCTCATCTTACCAGCTGAGTGATTAGTCTAGTCACCCTAGGCAGCTGGGTGGCACAGTGGATACAGCATTGAACTGAGAGTCAAAAAGACCTGAATTCAAATCCTGTTTCAGACTCTTCTTAGCTGTGTGACCCTGGATAAGTCACTCTCTCAGGCTCATTTCCTGATCTGTAAACTGGGTATCATCATAGCACCTATCTTACAAAGTTGTTGTAAAAATAATAATGTATTTAAAGGGCTCTGTAAATCTTAAAACACTATATAAATGCTAACCATTATCAGGGTCCTGAAATGTTGCTCTCCTGGGGTTTTGGGGGAAGTTGGGAGGAATAGGGAGAAATGGTGCACAGAATGCCAACCCTGGAGTTAGGAAGACTCAACTTCCTGAGTTCAAATTTGGCCTCAGACACTTCCTAGCTGTGTGACCCTAGGCAAGTCACTTAACCCTGTTTGACTCAGTTTCCTCATCTGTAAAATGAGCTGGAGAAGGAAATGGCAAACCATTCCAGTATCTTTGCCAAGAAAACCACAAAAGAGATCAGAGTCAGGCATAACTGAACAACAAGAGAGAAATAGCAAATGGTCACCTAAATGGAAGAGGTTGCTATGAGGCCACTAGACAAAGAGTTAGTAGCCCTACCTAGGGTCTAGTCCTGGCTCTGCTCTGACTTACTCTGTGACCTTAGGCAGACAACCTGTGACTGAACCTCAGAGTTGGAAGAAATTTCAGAGATCAACTAGTCCAACCTAAGCAAGAATTCTCCTGTATAAGGTTTGTGTTTTGTTTTGTTTTTAGGCAATTGGTGTTATGTCACTGCCCAGGGTCACACAGCTGGTAAGTGTCAAGTATCTGAGGTCAGATTTACACTCAGGTCCTCCTGAATCAAGGGTTGGTGCTCTGTCCACTGCACCATCTAGCATCCCTCTGCCCCATAAGTTGCCCATCAAATGGATAATCAGCTTCTTCTTGAAGGGAGAGCCCAGCACCTCCGAGCCTAATTTTTCCCCATCTGCTCAATGGAGATAATAATATCTTCCATGCTTGCTGCTTAAGAGGAGCTGTGAGTAGCAAATGAAATCATAGGTTTGAAACCAGAGCACATTTCAAAGCATCACGTGGATGTATTGGCAAAAGTACTGTTCTGAGAGTCAGAATATCTGAGTTCTAAGTTCCCTTTCTGCCCCATTTGTAAACTCATAGACAACTGTTCGAACTAGGAAGATATCATAGAATGAATCATTTGATCTAATCTCTCACTTTACAGATGAGAGGACTGAGGTCCCCAGAAAGGAAGTGACTTATCTAGGAAGACATGGCAAGGATGTGCATTGGGCTACATGATCTATAAAGTTCCTTTCAGCTCCATCGTCCTCTGCCTCTGTGATCCTATCTGGGTGAGGTGCAGGACACTGCAGTATCCTTGCCTAGCTACAGGGCAGCATCCTTAACCCCAACGCCCCCTCCCCTAAACAGTAGATCATCAAGGCAAATGGTCATTTAAATGGAAGAGTTTGCTATGAGGCCACTATTTTCACAATACTCAAGAGGCTTAAAGGTTTCCCTGAATCGCAGAAAAATATAAAGACCAAAAAGTGTTGGCCTTGAGAGAGCCAAAGGGTTCTGACTTACCCAAAGCAGCAGGTAGGATGAGTGAGGAAGAATCAGAAAGCAGATTGCTCAGTTCCCAGACCTCGGGAAGCTTTATACAGTCCCCCCCAGTTGCCTCGGGGCACTGGCATGGCCAATGACTACCACAGCCCCGTGAATACCTCACCAGTCTCTCCCACCTGCACTTCCTCCAGGGACTAGTTTTACTAGCCTGTTTTGGTGGAAACCACCCACTGGGTGCTTTTAGCAAGTCTGGTCCTTCTCCACCTAAACATATCTGTTGAGATATTCCAAGGGTGGGGGATCTGAGGGAGTAGAAAAATGAAGTGGGGGGGAAGCTTCGTAATCATAGTAGTAGCTTATGTCTGGGTAGAACTTTGTGCTTAATAAAAAAAATAGTTAACAGTTATGTGGTACCTAAAGGTTTGCAAAGTGCTTTATAAACATTAATCTCATTTGATACAACATCCCTGGGAGTAGGTGCTATTATTATTCCCATTTTACAGATGAGGAACCTGAGGAAGACAGAGATTAAGTGACTTGCCCAGGGTCATGCAGCTGGTAAATGTCTGAGGTCACATTTGAATTCTGAGGTCACCCACTGTGACATCTAGCTCCTTGCAAAGTACTTTACCAAAATTATCTCTACTGAGCTTCACAGAAGGCCTTTAAGGGAAGAAATAGGAAAAAATGCGATTATTCCCTTTTATATATGAACAAACTAAGGCTCAGAAAATTCATTTTGATGGGATAAATTCACATTAAGTGTCTATTAAGTATGAGGATATATGGATGAAAAATATCATGATCTTTACCCTTGAGGTAAAAAAGGAAGGCCAGAGAAATGAAGTGACTTGACCAAGGTGTCACAGCTAGTAAGTGACAAAAGGATTCAAACCCAGACTTTCCACCCCCATACTGCGCTGGAAGTTCTGCAAGCGCTATGGACTTAGATAACCTGCAGAAATCCTGTCTGGTGTTTTCATAATGTAATTCTTGTCACATTCACCTTATGCTGGAAAGACTCCAGCTTGTACCCAGACAGAAACAAGTCTCTCTCATGCCTTCTTCAAGGTAGCACAGTAGATAAAGACCTGGACCTAGACTCTGGTAGACCTGATGAGACCCTGGAGTTGAGAGGACCTGAGTTCAAATCCAGTCTCCAAAGCTTACTGGCTATGTGGCCCTGGGCAAGTTACTTAATCCCCATTGTCTCCAAAACCAAAATATTATGTCATCTGATCCTGACAACAACCCTGGGAGACAGATGCTATTATAATCCACATTTTAAAGTTGAGGGAATTTAGGCAGATAGAAGTTAATTGACTTGCCTAGAGTCACACAAGTAAGTAAATGTCTCAGGCTGGATTTGAACTCAGGTCTTCCTGACTCCAAGCCCAGCACTCTATCAATCAGCTTCCTTTGATTCCAAATCCAGCATGCCCTCCTCCATTATACCATACTGCCTCTTTTCACATAGAAATGTAGTAACAGAGCCAGAACTAGGATTCAAGTCTTTTGCTGGCCATTTATTCTTTCTTAAAGGGATTTGGCATTCGTTATTTCATATGCTCCTTAGAGCACATTACATAATTAGGTGGCACAGTGACTGGAGTGTTGGACTTGTAGTTACAAAGACCTGAGTTCGAATCCAGCCTTAGATACTTTACTAGCTGTGTGACCCTAGGCAAGTCATTTTACCTCTGCCTGCCTCATTTTCCTCCAATGTAAAAATAAAGATATTAACAACAGTTAGGAGGATTTCTCTCAGCCTTGGTTTCCTCATCTGTAATATGGGAGTCATTATAGCAGAAGATCAAGTGGGATAAAGTTAAGTGCTTTTGCAAAGCTCAAATTAGCACTATGTGAAAGCTGGGTCATCCTGACTCCAATCACTCTCACCTCCAATATCCAATTAGTTGTCAAATCATGTAATTTATATCTTTCTAACATCCCTCCAATATGTCCCCTTCTCTCCTCTGACCCTGCTTCCAGCCTGGTGCAAGCCTCCATCGTCTCACATTTGTACTCTGGCTATAGCCCTCTGGTTGATTTCCCTGCCTCAGGTCTCTTCCCATCCCAATCTATTCTCTGCTATCAAGCTGATCTTTCTAAAACTCAGACCTGGACACGTTCCACCCCACCTGCATCAGCCAACTCCAGGTAAGACTTCTGGTCCTTTTACAGGTAGGAAGAAAGGGATTTCTGTGATCTGAATCCCTAGATACTCAAGCTACCTTCAGGACCAAAAATAAAATCCTGTGTTTGGCTTTTAAAGCCCCTCAAAACTTAGTTCCTTCCTATTTTTCTAGCCTTTTTACATCTTTCTCTCCTCCAGGTAACACTAAGACCCAATGACACTGGCTCAGTATTTTCACTGTCTGTCCCCCATGTCTGGAAAGCTCTTCCTCATCACCTCTGCCTCCTGACTTCCTTCAAGTCACAGCAAAAAATACTTCCCACTCCCACCCCTAAGATTATTCTCAGTGCCTTCTCTCTTTGTTTTCATTGTTCAGTTCTTTCAGCCATGCCCAGCTTTTCATGTTCCCTTTGGTATTTTCTTGGCAAAGACACTGGAGTGGTTTGCTGTTCCCTTCTCCATCTCACTTTACAGATGAAGAAACTGAGGCAGACAGGGTTACATGACTTGTCCAGAGTCACATAGCTAGTAAACGTCTGAGGTCAGCTAGGTTTGAGCTGAGGAGAATGAGTCTTTCTGATTCCAAGCCCAGTGCTCTATCCACTGAGCCCCATACTTGCTTCTTTCCCTTTTAGACTACCCTTCATTTATCCTATATACTTTTTGTTTTTCCACAATTGTTTGAATGTTGTTTCCACCATTAGATTGTGAACTTTTTTTCCTTCCTTTGTATCCTCAGCACTTAACACGGTGCCTGGCACGTAGCAGGCTAAATGCTAGTTAATTGATGGAAAAGTTCTCATTTTTATTTATTACCATTATTATTATTATCTCCTTTGTAATATAGGCAGGGTGAAAATTCTTATCCTCTGTGTAACTGCTTGACTTGCTGCAGAATGGGGATCTGGGCTTATCAATACATCAATCAACAAGCATTTGGGGGATACAACAGAAAAAAAAAGAACTAGTCCCTTCCCTCAGGGAGCTTACACTCTATATGTGAGTTTGCAGAAAAGTTTGCGCCTTGAGACAACTCCAGAGAACTTCAGCACAACAATTGTATTGGAAAACTGCTACTTCCAAGGCACAGTAAGAGGACTTTGCTTAATGAAGGGAAGACCTTTGTGATAAAAAAAAAAAGACTAAGAAGTCTTCCTTCCTTTTTAGGTTCTGGCTGTGCCCACAAGGGGCCAAGTTCCTTCTCCTTGGTATCCTGAACAGAAAACAAACCCTTCAGGCCTTCTCCTCCCTTACTGCCCAATTAAACTTCAGACAAAGCCTTCTGGGTTCAGGTTTCCTCATTCCATCTTTAATATAGACACCTCCACACCAGCCTGGGCCCCTGGAAGGAAATAATGCAGTAAGAGGAAAGTGGCCTACCAATAGACCAGGCATTTCAATCATATCATCTCAATTGCAGGCTAATTGGAGTTAATTTTCTTCCTCAATGTTCTCATTCTTTTCACTGACTCAATTTGTCTCAGAATACTCATTCAATTTGAGGAGGTTTGGGGGCAGAGAAGGGAATTAAAACTTAAGTATCCAAATTAATGTGACCAGTGGAAAGAGAATTGGATTTGGAGAATTTACTGTTGCTGACTTTAGACCAGGGGTGGGGAACCTGCAGCCTCGAGGCCACATGTGGCCTTCTAGGTTCTTGGGTGCGGCCTTTTGACTGAGTCCAAGTTTTAAAGAACAAATCCCTTTATTAAGGGGATTTGTTCTGTGAAGTTTGGATTCAGTCAAAGGGCCACACTTGAGGACCTAGAGGGCCACATATGGCCTCAAGGACAAGTTCCCCACCCTGGGTTACACAAATGACTTTACCTTTTTGTCCCTTGCTCTCTTACCTGTAAAATGGAGGAACTAAATTAGATTAGTGGTTCCTAATGTTTTTTGTCCCTGAACTCCTTTTTTTAAAAATGTGTTGTGAACCCCCTGGGTGTTTTAATATTGTATTCATAATTCTGCAATTATTTATGGCTTAAAGAATTGAAGGATTTTTAACATGGACCCATTGGACCATGTTTGTGACAACCTCCCTCCAAAGGGTTCAGAAACCACTAAATGGGAACCATTGGATGCCATGATTTCTGAGGTCCCTCCTAGTTCTTAATCCATGATACCATGATACCATGATCCCATGATGACTTATCTGCATCTCCACACCAGAAAAATCAGCATTCTAGCCATCCAGATCTGTGAATTGTTTTCCTCCTTCAAGGAATAGGTTTGCTTGTTCACCAAAACCTAAGCAGCATCTAAGCATCTATGGCAAAGAACCTACATTTCCATCGGGCTCATTCACATTAAGGTGGTACTTTCTGCTTCACAGAAGACTTTATGCCTTGTTTTCTTTCATTCATCCATTCCAGTCTCTCTGTGAGGGAACCCAAGTATTATGTTCCCCATTTCACAGATGAAGAAACTGAGATTTGAAGACCAAAATGGCTTGACACAGCCAGTAAACAGAAGGGCTTGCAGTTGGTCCCATTAACCTACTTACTCCACTCTTCATTATTGACTCTACTTTTTGCTAGTCCACACTGTCATAGATGGTTCTCACAATGCCCTGCAAGCGTAGGCAGGGCAAGGTAACCATTATCCTCACTTAAAAGAGGAGGAAACAAGCTCAGAAATATTAAATGATTTAATCTCTTAAATGACAGGTCTGAGACTAGACCAGGTCCTCTTGACTTTCATCCAAACCTTCACTCCTTCCTCTAGCTTAACTGGAATCTGTGGAGCTAGAAGGTCATTTGGGGCCTTCCCTCACTTCCCTTCCTTATGCCCCCAGTCATCCAGTCATCCAAGATCCCATTATCATTGAGTTGATTGAACCATAGATCCTCTGAGTTGGTCAGGGTAGACAGGTCATCCAATTCAACCCCCAAGTCAGAAATCTTCTGACAATAAATGCCTTTGTATTAGTTGATTACTCCTGTGGTATTACACTTCCTAAGAACACTTGCATTTTTTTAAATGGTCTTTTGAAAGGCATGACTAGGCTTTAGGTGAATTGGGACATGGGGTAAGAAATTGGGGGGGTGGGATAAGGAATGGAGACTTCACAGGGATTTCTTAGACCGAACTAGAGAGGCTGCTACCACCTGGGTAGGACACCGTGGGCACATCACTTAACCTCTCTGGATCTATTTTATCATTAGTAAAAATGAAGGTTTTGAATTTGGTGGTTTCTAAACTTCCTTCCAGATCTAAGCCTGGATGGGTGATCCTATGATCTCTGTTGGACTAAGCTGCTTAGAACCTCTCTGTTCCTGAATCTGTCTTCCCATTCTCAAAATTCTTGTTTGTGTGTGCGCACATGTGCATGTGTGTATGTGTGTTAATGCAATGGAGACTAAGCAAACTGGGTAATATTTCCAGCTGCTTCAAGCTTCCAGCCCAGAATCCAGAGAAAAGAGGTGTTTGACTGAGATGAGCCAGAAAGGGAGGTCACTAGGAATACTAGGAATAATGACTGCTGCGGCTGAGTCAAAAGCTTAAGAAATTGGGGACCTGCCCCATAAATAAACAATGGCATAACCTGCTGGTTGAGCTCCATACGCATAGGGAGGAGACCTTCCCAAACATAATAGTAATCATTTCATGCAAAATCAGGGCACATCTTCTAGTCGCTTTTGTCTGATGGCTTCTGGGAGGGAACCTTTGCCACCAAAAGAACAGACAAGCTGAGTTTTGCTGTCCCAACCCACATTAATTGTGCTAGTTCCAGGAACTGGTCTAGGGGGGGAAAAAAAAGGAAGAAGGAGAAAGAGGATTTAGTGTGAATCAGAGACTTCCCAGAAAATCAGTGTGGTATTTGAACCTGGGTTCAAATATTGTTTCTGTCACTACCTGCGTAAATTTGGGCAAATCCCTTTGCCTCTGAACCTGTTTCCTCTTCTGTAAAATGAATTGGTTGAGGTAGATATCTCCAAGTCCCTTTCAACTCCACATTACTAATGCACTGATCTTCTGACCCCTACGGACCCTTCCAATCATAAATCTATGATCCTGTGCAATGGAATGTGGGAGAGAAGGGTTCAGGCATTGCTTGGATGAGCCAGGGTGAGAAAGGGTATGGGCTCAGGGATCACCTCACACTCTGTAGGGAAGGACATAGGGAATGATAGCATTCCAGAAAGATAGACCGGGGAATGAGAGAAACTCAGGCAAGGAAAGTTGAAAGGGAAAAGGGTGGGATGGATTAGAGCCCCAGTTTGGGAAAGGTTTGGGAGGTGTTAACTGGGGAGTGTTGGGCTAGAACTGCCAAGTCATCTCTCTATCGTCAGCAAGCAGCAATCCCATGAGCCAAGACTGACGTAGTGGGATGGGCTCTGAACTGGGACACCAAGATTGTGAGTCTCGGTCTTATCTCTGCCACTGACTGGCTAGATCATCTTGGAAAATTCCTCTCATCTCTCTTGGACCTCAGTTTTTCCACATATAAAAAAAGAACTTTGGTTTTTCATTCATTTTCAGTCATGTCTGACTCTTCATGACCCCATTTGGAGTTTTCTTGGCAAAGATACTGGAGTAGTTTGCCATTTCTCTTTCCAGCCCATTTTACAGATAAGGAGACTGAGGCAACAGGGTTAAATAATTTGCCTGGGGTCACTCAGCTAGTAAGTATCTGAGGCCTGCTTTGACCTCAAGAAGATAAGTCTTCCTGACTCCAGGCCCAGCACCCTATCTACTGTGCCGCCTAGCTGCCCTAAAAGGACAGTTATGATCAATTGTCTTTAATTCCCATCTAGCTATAAGAATCTGTGGTTCAATAAGAGGGCAAAACTGGGAGAAATGGATGGAAGTTTCAGAGAGGCCAATTTTGGCCTGATACAAATGAGTAAATCGTTACTTCTAACAATGAGTTTACTCCAAACATGGAATAGGTTGTCCTAGGAGGTAATGGATTTCCCATCATTGAAAGTTTTCAAGTACTGGCAAGATGGCTCCATGTTGAAGAAAGCCTTCCTCCTAAAGTTGGACTTGATAGCCTCTGAGATTTCTTAAAATTTTGATATTCTGTATTTCTGACTGGTCTGACTCTTACTGAGCAGCAAGGAGTAAAGTGCTTAGGGACTCAAAGAGTGCCCTGGCTAAACAAGGTTTCTCACTTCTACAGCTGAGAATGTTAGCCCTGGAAAAGATCTCAGATATCCTCTAATATGACCCTTTTTCCACATGACAGCCCTTCAACTCTTGGGAGACTTCCTTCAGTCAGTCATTCAACAAATATTTCACAGGATCAATTATCTATAACTGAAAGGAACCTTAGGTGCGGAGACACAGGTAAGTCATAAGATCATGAATCATGTATGAAAAGCTAGAAGAAACCTCAGAGATCTCCTCAACCAATGATTCTCTTTTAGTGGTTTCTGAACCCTTTGGGAGTTTGTAAACATAGTTCAAGGGATTCAGATCATCTACCAAGCTTTACTGGCTTCTTCCACATCCCAGCTAAAACATACCTTCTATCAGGAGCCTTTCCTGTCCCCTTTAATGCTATTGCCTTCTTTCTGTCAATTATCTCCAATACGTGTATGTGTATATATATATATAATCTACTCCTTCATTTCACAAAGTAGGAAACTGAATTAAGGGTGGAATTTAAACCCAGGTCCTCTGGTTCCAAAAACTGGCCTGTTCCCAATCTACCACTCACAAAGTAAGCTCTCAATAAACACATCTTGATTGATTGACTTTGGATGATTTTGCCTAGTCTGTGGATCACTGGGGGCAAATGTTTACTTCTCAGGTTTCTGCCATGTCTATTTCTAGCTGCTACTTGAACGTTTCCTGCTCAGCTTGTCTGAACTTTAATCATACAAGTTCAGTTGAATACCAGCCAAAGACAAATACCATTAAGAAAGTTAATATGGTGCTGGAAAAATACCTAGCCGGATAGATATTTACTATTTTTCTTCACTTGCTGATTCGTGTCACCAGCCAGTGACTCCAATTGCATAATCACTTGGGATGGGGAATGACTAATAGGACACACCCTTGCCCCTAGGCCAGGGCAGCCTGCCATAGCGGCCCTGATAGGGGATCAGAAACTAAACAGATAAATTAGCAAACACAATAAACAAGAGCAAACTGAGTCTAAGCAACAAGCTAACTCAACCACAGAGGCAACGATCACTGACCACAGAGGCTGCTCTAGCAACAGAACAGCTGCCCTTACTTAGTCACTCTCTCCCCTTGAGTTTGTTCTCCTTGGTGACTGACCAACATCTTCTTACCTCAGACTTTAGTCTCTACAGGCTCCAAGCTATTGCCAGTATACAATTTTTAAAATACCTACTGTGTGCAAGGCTTTGTGCTAGGTGCTAGGAATAAAAAGATAAAAACTATACACTGTCCCTGCTCTCAAGAAACATATAATCTACTGAGAAGGTCAGAGAGGAATTCAATGTCTACAAATAATCCAAATAATTTGAGAAAGGAATGAGGTCTTAATTGTTAAGTTCTTCCTTATGTAGGGCAAAATTCTGCCCAATGGTCCCTTTGCTTCCCCAGTCCTTACTCAGTGCGGAATGTCTAACCTTTCTTACAGCCCTTCAAATACAAAGAAGACAGAATCAGGTGAGCCCTTACCCAGACTAAACATTCTCTGTTCCTGCAACCACTCATAGTACCTTGAATTGACTGTTGTGCATGTGTGTACATCTGTGTGCGAGTATGTGTGTATGAACTTTAATTTATACATTTGTTGTTGCTGTGGAGTCATTTTCAGTCTCATCTGACTCTTTGTGGCTTTATTTGGGGTTTTCTTGGTAATGATACTGGAGTGGCTTACCATTTCCTTCTCCAGCTCATTTTACAGTTGAGGAAACTGAGGCAAACAATGTTAAGTGACTTGCCCAAGGTCACACAGCTAGTCCGTGTCTGACACCACATTTTAACTCAGGTCTTCCTGACTCCACACCCCAAGGTCTATCCACTACGTCACTTAACTGCCCTAATTTATGCTACATATTTTTAAATGTACTTCTTGTCTCACCCATTAGAATGCAAGCTCATCGAGAGTAGGGATTTCTTCATTCTTTAGACTTGTCTTCCTGTCCCTAACATGATATTGACACACTGTAGTTGCTTAATAAATGTTTTGTTTATATATTGATCAATGGTTACTCATTCTGGTTGTCTACTAATAGCTATCAGAGATGCATTAGGACCTTGGTCAGGGGTGAACAGATGACAGGTTCAGAAGATCTCTCTTATCTTTGTGTCTGGATGATATTAAACTAAAAATCATTCTTTCCTGATGGTGTAGAGTTTAAATCCTGGCTCTGCCACTATTTTCTCGGTGACTTTGTACAAACCACTGCTTCTCTCTAGGCTTCAGTTTCCTCATCTGTAAAATGGGATAGTTGGCTAGATAAGTGAGGTTAGTCAATAAGCTAGCTCATTCTCTATGTGTCAGGCCCTTGTACTGACTACTAGACATACAAAGGCAAAAGACAGTCCTCGCCTTCTAGCTTCTTCCCTACAAGAGAGGACAACATGTAAATCGCTATATACATGCAAGACTCTACGACTGAGGGTGGGGGAGAAGAACCAGGATAATAAAGATCAAAAAAGGAATAAAAAGGTAAAGCCAAGAGAGGGGAAGGAAGCAACCTAAGATTTTAGCTTTGATACAGATAATCTTCAAAGTACATACTTCGCTCATGGAAAATGGCCAGTTGGCTCCTTTCTGTTAGTTAGAAATGTAAATATGCTGCCTCTCCCTCTTGCCAAACCCCATCATTAACAAGCCTATTGGGCAGATAAGGTAAGGAGTGCCCTCTGCTGAGCCCACAGTGCCAATGCTGACTGTTTTTACTGGTTCTCCTGTAGGGCACAGGATGTATTTATTCAAGCAGATCCTGTAAGTCCTGAGCCATATTCATGGCACAGTTGCATCCTTCAACTTCCTGTTACTGGTGACTCTGCCATGAGTTCTAACTTTTGAGGATTCTGTTCTTCTACAAGAAAATGGAATAGTGAAGAGGAGGTTATTGTCCTTGTGTCTGACAGCCGGGAGCCTTGGGTTCTGTTGGTCCCTGGGATGTGATAGGTGACATTTCTCCTTATCTTACCTAGACCCAGCCTATAGGTCACTTCCCAGTCATCTCCATGCTGTCAGTCATGCCTTACCACCCCCTTCCTCTCCAGTTTCCCTTCATGTGTTGTTTTCTTTCATTAGAATGTGGGCTTCTTAAGAGCAAAGACTATCTTATTTGATCATATTTGTTTCTCCAGAATTTAGCAATGTTGGCAAAAAGTACTTAATAAATGCTCTCTCTTTCTGTCTTTGTCTTTCCTTTCTTCTCTTCTCTTTCTCTCTCTCTCTCTTCCCTGACCCCTTCTCATGCCCCCTTTTTCTTTCTCTGTGTGTGTCTCTCTTCATGTCTTTCTCTATTTTTCCCCATCTCTGTCTCTGTCTCTGTGTCTTTGTCTCTCTGTCTCTATCTCTGTGTGTCTTTCTTTGTCTCTCTCTGTCTTTGTTTCTCTCTCTGTCTTTCTCTGTCTCTGTCTCTCCTTCCATCTCTATCACTGTCTATCTGTCTCTATGTCTCTTTGTATCTCTGTGCATACCTCTGTGTCTCTCTGTCTCTACCTCTGTGTTTCTGCCTCTGTCTTTCTCTATTTCTCTCTCTGTGTGTCTCTGTCTCTGTATGTGTGTGTGTCTCTGTCTCTGTCTCTCTTGTCATAGAATCATTTTTAAAAGGTAGTGAATTGGGGTGGGGGGGCGCCAAGATGGTGGTGTAAAAGCAGCAAAGTTCTGCAGCTCCTGTATAGCCACCTCAAATGCCCATAAAATATGACTCTAAACAAATTTTAGGGCTCCAAAACTCAAAAAAATACAGAAAAACACATCTCCTGCTAAAGGCAACTTGGCAGGAAGGGTTCATCACAGCACTCTGGGAGCCAAAACCAGCCCAGTCTGAAACTGCAGCTTGGCCCTGCGGCAGCCAGGACAAGCCACAGCTGGAGCCTTTAGGAGAGTGGATCAGTGGCAGCTGTGGCAGTATCCAGAATTATCAAGCCATAAGAAACAAGGACAAAGTGAAAGGTCAGTGGAACTCAGCTAAATTTGGGGGAGAAAAGTAGTCTGGCCAAACTGCCTTTAGGGCAAGGAAGCGGCAGAAGGAGCATCCCTGCAGCCTCCTCCACATGGCTGCTTCAGAGCTCCCAGCCTGCAGACTGCAAGGGAGCCAAGTGATTATTCAGAGGCTAAGTGATCTTGCCTTGAGCCGCCTGGATCCAGATTGTGGTCTTGAGTGGTGGTCCTGGGGTGAGTTTTTAGTGAGCCAAAGCTGGTGGGGGCTGAAAAAAAAAGCAGCAGTCTCCTAATAGCTCCAGCAGCTGTGAAAACCCCAGGGATTTGGGACAGAGTTTCCCCTCTGAAAGCAGAGTTCCACAGAGCTAAAAATTCATGTAACTGACTGGTAACATGAGCAGGCAAAGGAAGCAAAATAAGAACAGCTATCGAACTCTAGATTCCTTCTTGGGGGACAAAAAGAATCAAAGCGTGGAATGGGAGGAAGACAACACAGTCAGAATTCCCACACCGAAAGCTTCCAAGAAACATGAAGACTTCCTACAAGCCATAGAGCAGCTTAAGAAGGATTTTGAAAACCAAATAAGAAAAATGGAGAAAAAATTGGGAAGAGAAATGAGAATGATGCAAGAAAATCATGAAAAGAGAGCCAACAACCTGACTGAAGAAAATAACACCTTAAAAAATAGATTAACTCAAATGGCAAAAGAGGCCCAAAAAGCCAATGAGAAGAAGAATGCCTTAAAAAGTTGAATTTGCC